>KB671872.1:14728-65208 GCA_000349105.1 Anopheles epiroticus
GAGTGTCTCTTTCAGTTCTCTATCACCCGCTGGCGGTGCACTAAAAGCAAGATGCCGATGCAGCCAGCACCCCGTTGCACGTGATATGCATTTAAATGATGAATATTGCATATGCATTGTCGCGCTGTGCATGAACCTTCGAAGGTCGGGATGGGAAGTTTTTCTTTCTCGTTCTTTTATCCGATTTCCATGGGATTGAAAGATCCTTTCCCCTGGGGGAGGGATACGCAGTGGCTTTAACCCTGAGCCACATGAATGGCACAGCATCGGGGAGTCTCAGACATGCATAATTAATTGAAATATTCATGCAGACCGTACGTGGCAGAGTGTGTCGTTGCAGCTGCGGAAAGGCGTACCGGAAGTGCGAGACGATTATTTTACGCGAGGATCGAAACTGGCTCGCGGTTGGTGGAAAATTTGATAAGCAATTCAGGCCGATATCATTTCATCATCAGCCTTTTCAATTGTACTAACTATGCATTTTTGTTTTAAATGAATGTATTGCTATCGAAAGATAGTTTGGTGATAGTTTTTAGAGACAATAATAAAGTTATAGCAGCAAGTGTTTCCATCAGGCAGGAAAACTTCCTGGAGGTTAGTTCTTTTGGACACGGGTACAGCATCAACGACTCACATCACGTAATTGTCTTAAAAGGTTTAGCTGGAAAACTGCTTATACATAGAAAAGTAAACGTTTTATTACACACCACACCACAGAAGGTTAAAAAACCAAGCCTCAAAGAGCCCTTTAACCATTTCGCAGCACAACAATAAGAATCAACATTCAGTCGTTTTGGAATGGTTGTTGTTTGAGCAACTTTCTGCCATAGTCGGCAACAAACTTCCATACGCTCATTGGCTAGTTACGTGTTAATAGACCGAGATTAAGTTTTGGCATTTATTGAATGTGTCTGCCCGGTAGACGGCGTGTGTGCAAGCACGTTCCCAAGGTTGCAAAGGTAGTTAGCCGTGTGTGCGTATGTGTGCATGGTCGTTTTCGTTTATTGTTGCGAGTAAACCTGTCGGTAGCGATACAAAACGGTCCCAGCAGGATTATGCTGAGCGTGGGTTTTCCACAGTAGATTAAGGTCTTATGCTAGCTGCTTGCTCGGTATGGTGAATGAAGTGGAATGATAAGCAGGTTGTGTTTTGTATGAGACGAGTATGAGATAAAGAAAGAGAATGTTTGATTCATTTAAATCCGTTTTTATAATACCGCTTATCTAATGGAGACGCATGGTGTTTTTCGTTGGAGACGCATGGTGATTTTCGATGGAGGCGCCTGGTCATAGACAAAAAAAAATCGTGACCACCAATCCAATCCAATACATATACCAATCAAACCAAATCACTCGATACCCTCCGAGCTGCAGCAAATTATGATGAACAATTTTGCTGCGCATTCTGTACCGGATTTCTCGCAAGCCATCGTTTCCATCCCTTCTCAAATACACACATCAAACATCATTTACCAGCGATGAGTTTGAATTTATACTTGAACCTAAGTGGCTGCTTCGTGATACGATATCGCATGTCATGTGTATTGCGAAATCAAACTGAATCAGAAAGCAAAAAGAAAACATTTGCAAAAACACATACGCAAACCGTTCAAATCGAAATAGCAGCCAACAATCAGCTTGAATTTCATTTCCGTTTCCGTGTTTTCCGACTCAGGCTCCAAGTGTTGGTAAATAAACGTCAAATGCTGGCAAGTTGTATATGCAGAGAGTAACTGTAAAGAGGGGAAAAAACAAATCCACCAACAAATGACCGATGGCACAGTGATGTTCAAACTGAACTACCGTTCTGTTGTTGAAACGTTGAATTATTTGTATAATCGTTGCTGGTTGTTTTCGACGTGAAAAAACAGATTGTGAACTAAAATCGTTTACAATCCAATTATATAAATGTTTTTCGCCCATATATATTGAACAGCTTTTGCAAATTCCATTTAACTTTATTTTTTTGTGAGTATACGTTACATTGAACCATATTTTGCATATTATGGATGCAGCAATTTCGGCAATTTCATTTCACATTTGTGTAATGTTACAAATGAGATAGATCCTGCAGCGATTCGCAGTTACTCCATTAATTTAGATGAGCAAACTTGCTGCCCAACAATCGATAAGGCAAACATCCTGCGGCCTGCGGTTTCATGGTAATCTCTTGCTAGTAGCAACGCCCATCTCATCGAAATACATGCTACCCTAAGCATTTTGCGGCAAGTTTGAAAACTCTCCACTGAGCTTAAGCCTCTGTCTGCGCCGCGTGGTAAACTTTCACCGAGCAGCAGGATGAGGCAGACCGAACGCTAACCGGTGGTTCCGTTTTCGAGCGAGCTGTGGAAGTTAGTTTTGCTGCGTTGCGTGTAAACAGTGACCCACTTAAAAATAGGGAAATGAGTAAAACCCAATGGACAACTTTACTATGGGTCCTTCGATAGAGGTAACCCAGTCCAACCGTCAGTTCGCTAAGCGGCGAGAGAAGGTATACTCAATTTTGGAAATTCCTTGGCCATGTGTCTAAATAGCAGGATGAAGGTGAGGCAAATGCGCACAGCGTCAAAATGCTGATTGATTTCGATTGAGCACCGGGTGGGCGATGCTTTCGAATAAAAACTGAATACCTTCTGCTGGGATGCTGATTTACCCGCGAGGGATGGGAAGTTTGCTCGGAACTGCGAACAAAATTAGAAGTGCGTTTTAGGAATTGTAAATCCTCCGGAGTGAGGAAATGTGTTTGGCGCTTGGATTCAGGGAACTGTAGAAAAGAATTTGTTTGCATAGTTGGTTTGATTGATTTTATGCAAGGGATTGTTAAAGCTCATGCTAGGATTGATGGGATGCATTACACAACATTTGGTCATTTTAAAAGAATGAACAATATGAAAATATGAAATATGAATAAGCACATTATCAATCTTATTCACTATATAACTTTAGAGCTACTTTGCTAGGAAAGCATAGTAATGTACAAGCTTTTCCATGTCCGTAATGAAATAACTGGTTTACGTTTCTACTTCATCGGTGAAATTGTAAAAGTTTTCCCAATGAATCGCCTCATAAATACATTCCACTTCCCGATGGGCCATTGTAAAGCGTTGACCGCATCCTATTCAACCGGGGTGGACAGGAAGTGTCTATCACACAGACGGAAACCACGTCATCAAACCTTTCCCCGTTTCCTTCCTCGTTATATCAGGTAGTTCAATTAACTTTTGATAGCTCAAAACCCCGAACATTAGATTGTGGCCCATGGGGAAGGAGAATGATGATCCGCTCGTCATTATCATCATCGTCACCATCGTACCCGGATGTGGTCTCTGGTCAGGTTTGCAGCCAACGTGAGGTGTAGGACGAAATTATAAACTACATAATTGAATAAATTACCCCCGAATGGGCAGTGGGCCAATTGAACGTACGGGCGAACACTGCCGATCGAATCCTTGTCTTTCAGGCTGGCTTACGCGAATGGCTGCAAAGGGAAGAACTGTCATGTTTTGAGTATTAGTATTTCCTTGTGGTCCCAGCAGAACGAACGATGTAGCCTGTTGGTGTAATCGCAAAAGCATATCTGCATTTTAAGAGCTCTTCCGAGTGGTACCATGGGATGGTTTGGGCAGGTGTGAAAATGGAAACAGTTTAACCGGGTGTGCTGATGGTGCTTGGAACGTTGATGAGAAAATTCGCCCGCGGGTAAAGTGATATTGGAGTGCTTTTTGATATGGAAGGAGTCGTGCGGTGCTTGAATGAAGCAACACTTTCGGCTGTTACATGGATCACGATGACACAGATTACAAAATATGGCTACCGAATGACGCTTTTAAATGGTTGTTTATTGCCTCAAGTCAAACATTGCCATGTAGTGGGTGAGCGATATTAGAGCATGTTTAATACTTTTGGGTGATTTATTTCTATCAACGTACGAAGCTGCTTGTTCTTCATACCATTCTCGACGCGATTGGTAGCGATTATAAAAGATTTTAGATGTAACTTTAAGAAGAGGATATAGCATCAGAACATAGAATAATATCAGTTTCGAAACAACTCCGTTGTAAATGCCATCACAAACGGTTCGCGCTGAAGGAAAATAATCACCATATATCTCGCTTATAAAATGACGCATGCGGGCTGCATTGTGTCACGATGTCAACAAAATGAGCGATGTGGAGGGCCTCGCGTTCTAGGTCAAGTGTATCAAATCGCAGTAGCAGAGTTTGCGATGTTTGAATATGACCAAAGCACTACCCTGACCATGATTCTACATCGCGTGGCTCGTAAATCAAAAACCAACCAGCAACCCAGCATGTATACCCGAAGACAAAACATTCGAGACTCATAATGACGAGTACAGTCGCCTTTTTTAGCCGTGGTTTGTACCTGAAGGAAGGAAGCAACCTAGAAAAGAAAAGCTCTAGCGGGATAAATGTTTCAAACGAGGAAAACCTCTTTAAATGAAATTCGTCAGAAAATTTAGGGGAAGCTATATTTTATTCAAATTTTATCCCTATGCTTTTCTAAGTTTTAAAGGCTTTTCCTCTTAATGAAAACAAAATTAAAACAAACAACATAATCTAATCATTTAAGTTATTTCATTTTAGAAGTTAAGTTATGAATAAATCCAACTACCATCGTCTAAAAACCACCAAAACGGTCAAGAAATCTTATTTTCCTTGTCTTAAAAGCACCATTGCGAGCTCTGCGGTGGTTTAACTTTGTGTCATTGCTCTTCAACTTTCCCGCTGTGTCGCAATGTACGATGTCAACTGTGCGATTGTTGCTGTTTCTCGTTCAGCAAAGCCAGCACAGACGCCGGTCTCGTTCGGTAAAATCCTGCCCAGTGCTTCATGTTGCTCTTTTATTGTAATGGAGGCGAAATTACCTCTTTTCATTGCCCGGACAGGAAGTGTAATAAATTTTCATTATATTAGTTTGTTAATTTTTTCCTTCCACTTCACTTTTTTGCTGGAAGTCACACGTAAACAGGGAAGGTTTAGATATTTTTTTTTCTTTTGGTCAGTGTTTGCAGTGTTTTGTGGTGTAATTCTGTAAAAGATGATGTTTGCTTTTTTTGCACTGTTTATCGGTACTTTTATTCGTTGTTTCTCTGTATGTTGGCAGAAGAAAATGTGAAATGCTCGTGTCAGAGATGAAGGAAAAGTTTATTACCATTTTGGAACATTGTGAGAGGAACAATGAATATTATTTTACGAAAATAGTTTCATAATTTGAATGAACCTTGTTTATGTGTCTTTAGTATTTCTTACAGCTTTATACAATTAAAAAATATGTTACTGCATAATTTAACATACATTAATAATAATTTATTTTCAACCTACTGTAAAAAACTACTCTCTTCACCAAGTTTAGTGAATGGCATCTGTGACTACTACAACGCTGAAAATCTCCCCAAATAAAAACTCGATTACTCAACAAGTCACTTCATGGTTTACCATTGTTGTTGCCCAAAACCTTGGCTTGTTTTGCGGAAGTTGTTTAGCAACATTTTTGCACCAACTATTCAACTTCAGACGTGTGCTCGGAACAATTCAGATGCACGCTCTTAGCACACCAACAGTCGTTGCGCAAGGGCCGTCCACCGAAGGATAGCCACAGAAACCCGTGCTCTACTTCTGATGAGTTCTTCGACGTTTGGGGCAGGATGAATTCCGGTACGGTGGTCTTTATGAGAATGTTGAATTGTTTCGGTTTACGGTCCAAAGGCTTTGGCTTCCATACACTTGAACGGCCACCCAAGCAGCTCGGATGCTGCCGACTCTTCTTGCATTTTAGGGTTTTCGTGGGCGATTGTCCTCTGCCTGTTCTCGTCATCGTATCGTCTCCCGCAGGTTGGCCAGCTGGTGCAAGTTTCTAAATAAAGTCCGCGTCAATCCGGCCCGAGAACACTTGCTACGAGGCTCGGGATACATCTCAATCTTTGTGATGAGGCACCGCAAGCTCGTCGTGCGGCTTGAACCAAACGAGCCAGGTTTGGATGAATGTGGTTCGCCCGAACGAGCGAGAAAATCGGTTTCGGCATTGTTTATTGTGGAATTTGGAATTGTTGGTCCAAAATTTGCAGCTAACAGGGGTACTTTGGTTGCATAGAACTAATACATAGAGGAAGGCACGAGGCACGGGCTATAAATGAAGACTTGAGGAGTGAAGCAGCTTTGAGGCTTTAAAGAGAAATCGTGTTTTAAAAACAGTGCAAGGGTAGTTTCCGTCGCTTTGCAACACTGTTCAATCCCAGTTTTCGAATGCAACACAATCAAATATTAAATAAGCACAAATTTGCGCAGCAACCACACAATGCAACGGGTAAGAAACGCACCAACGCCCTAAAGGACCAATGTCCAGCAGGTTAATGTGCAGCGGACGTGGAGTAAGTGGACGTGTACGTGAAACTTCAGTTGACGTAGCGATAATGAATAAATGTTTAATGCCCATTCCCATTGGAAACGTCGCCGCCGCTAACGTCTGACCCATTGCGCATTGAAAACGCATGAAGCTGGAAGCTGGCAGTTTCGCGCTGGCTTTGCGCACACAACGGACATGGACTTTGATGTTGAACGAGCGTGGTCAGTGTAGGGGACAGGCGGGTGCGGTTTATTACTCGCTTTTAGCTACATTCCATCGCTTGGTGCAGTGCTGTGCACTGCAATTGCACCCCAACACGCTAACGCTAACGAGCGCATGTGACTAGACTGCATTAATGTTGCAAAACGATAAAAATTAAACACGCCTGACTGCGTGTTCACGGTGCACGCACGAAAAGGAAACCCACAGACGGTGTACAAACAGTGACAGGCGAGGTACGGTGGAGCAAAAAAGTCGCAAATACTGGCACGCAAATGCCTGTTTCGAATTTCGAAATGTGTTGTCTTTGGGGTTCGCAAAATGCAGCGAAAAGCCGATGGAAAATGGGTACGTTTAATTAATCCCGAAGCACCGGACGATCTGGATTGGTGTTTAATGGCTTCTGGTCAATTATGATGCATGCATGGCGGTGCTACGTGCTTCGGCGAAAAGAAAATCGTACGTGATTATTGGCGGTGCTGTGCATACCATTTTGAGGATATTAGACTTTTTGTACAATGTGTTTGTTTTCTATACACAAACAAGAGATGGAGATTGCGATTGTTATACGAAAGTGGTTTAAAATTAATGATTTATGTTGTTAATTGCATACTTTTAGGCGTTTTATTCAGAAGTCAATGTTATGGGGCGTTGCCACGCATACAAAATATTTTAATCTTCCTCTTCTTTGGTGGCACAACAACCCAGTAAGGTCAAGGCCTAACCAGAGCACTAATATGCTTTAGCTCTTCTAAACAGGCCTACACCGCTACCCATGAGACCACCGAGCCGCCTCAAATTTATTTAGGTTGATTTAGGTTGTTAATTGCATACTTTTACTCTGATGTCAATGTTATGGGGCTTTACCATGCATACAAAATATTTTAATCAACTTATTAAAATCTTTTTGGAACGTTGGTGCATTAGTTCCAACATTTCAGTTTCATGTGTCATTTGTGCAGTCAAGTGGCATTAAAAAATATGCAAAAAGCGCAGTAATTCCATTTCAAAATCCCAACCACGTGAGTTGGGAAAACTGTTGCATCTTCCAAAAACAAATCATTCCTTTACACAACGCAACATCCAAAGTTAATCCATGAAAACTACCCCCACTGGCGGCTAATGAGCTGTAGAGCTAGATACAAAAACGCAAACGAAAATTTGTTGTTCCTGATGATGCTGACAAACAAACTCGACCATTCAGCAAGTGGTGTCCAGAGCTTTCGTTTTGGTCGCTTTTTCACCCGACACCGTCACGCCATGATAGTTTGTTTTGGAATTACCTTAAATGCTGCTTCCTCCTCTTGCATTACTTTGTCAAGTCCATTTTCATCGTTCCCACCGATGGAAGGATGGACAAAGTTTATCCGGAAGTTATTTTTACTTTCCCACCACCCCTGTATCCCGCCCCTCGCACGAAAGCGCTTCGCTCCTTTCGTTCCGACGAAGACGAAGGTCGTATTTTATTTTGGAAGCTTGCACGGAGGAATGTTTGCGTTCGGATATCTTTTTCGGAATGCTTCGTCGCTCTCAGTGAATGCTGTTCCCTCGCCCTGAAGCATTTCAGCACACAGACAACTCCTGAAAACAATGGCGACATTTTGCCGGTGTTGGAAGAGATGCGAGTCTGCAAGAAATTCAACGCCAAACCTATCCCGCCCTGGATCCTCGTCGCTCACGTGCGCAACAATCAAAACCCGGTGCAACAATATTCCCAACCTTACCGATTGCCATCGCGATCCACACGGCCAAACCCCGCGCAGCAACACAATGGATGAGATATGCCATACCAACAATGCCCGCCAACCCGCCGCGGGGAAAAGTTTACGGAAGGTAGGGTTTTTTTTGCCCTCCAAAACGTATTTTAAGAAAATATAAATAATTTATTTTGCGCCACCAACAGCAGCACAACAAAACACACAGTTTTACAGTGTATGGAGAGAGAAAGAGGTTTCTCCTCCGGCGAAGAACCGCGCAGGCGGAAGTGATGTAACTAACGAAAAGTTCGTTAATGAAAGTTTTATCAACGCTGCGTTGCACTGCGAGTCGCGTACGTCGTTGTGGTTGTGCACTTTACTTATAAGCAAGATTTGGATACTGCAGGGAAGGAGGAGGGAGGGTGGTAGGATATGACGCGATTGGTACGGACGTTTGGAAGCTTAACTTTTTCGTGGAAAGACGGATACATTTTGAGGACTACGAATTTGCAAAGTGGCTCTATAATTGAACAATCATTCAACAGTTCTTGGAATATTCATCGATGAAGTCGTTAGTGTTTTGTTAGGGATTTACGTTATTTGAGAAGTCAAAAGCGTCTAGTTGACTGTCGAATAAATATCGATCTGAACTCAATAATCCTGCTTACAGAAACTAGGATCTGGAACAGGATTTCTCTAGTAACATAACACGTTTCAATCGCACAAATAACACGTTTCCCCTTACTTAAGGCAGGAGTGGTGCAACCCACAACAATTTTTAATATCACGGTAAGTGAAGAAATGCAAATGATCCTTCACCATCATCGTCATCCTCATCAACAGGCGGCGGTGTCAGCCCGGCCTGCTCGTCCATATTGCAGACATGGAAACCAACAAATATTTAAGATTTGATTTCCAAACAATTTTTCATCAACATACTCTCCTGACCTACAGCCTTGCCGTCGGATGCGTACTCGAGGGCTGCGAGGCATCTTGGCCCCGCCCTATCATTCCACAATTTGTGCTGCATTGTTATCTGCCGTCTTGCATGCCCCATCGTAACAAACGCGTAGGGGAAAGTAATTTAATATCGTTTTGAAATTCCAAGTGAAGCTTCGTCCTGGCCAAGTGAAGTTTGGTGAAGTAGAAAGTGACTGAATAAAATTCTTCTCCGGTGTTGTCGGTGTGAGTGCTTGTGTCAAAAATGGAAATGAATTTGATTAAAACCGCTGTTTTGCTTTCTCATTTTGAAATCATTCGGGGCAGCCGCAATGGTTCATTCAAACCGCGAACGGATTCTGTTTTTATCTGCTTATCTTGCACCATTTACTCGCTCTCTCTCTCCCCCCCCCCCTCTCTCTCTCTCTCTCTCTCTCTTTCTCTCTCTCTCTCTATCTCTGTATGCCATTCTACTAGGTAGGGGCGTTGAAAAAAGGGTCAGTTTTGTGAAGGACACCGTAGCTGCTGTTTGATAATTACTGTACAAGACGCGGGCGCCGTATCGATTGCTTTTCACGAAACGCGAGTTGCCTCACTTCAAAGAGTTGCCGCATTCTTGCCTTCAAACGTTCTTCGTGCATAAATGTGCACTCATTCTGCCCGGGAAGCGCAATCATGAAACATATTTCTTCTTTATGCTCCTTAGCTGACGAAGTGCTGACCAGGATGAGTTATCGTAAGATTTCAAACTGTTAGAAAATTAGGTGAATTTTTGTAAAATGTTTTACAATTCAATAGCTATAAGTGCATTTTCTTAATAGCATCGCATTAAGTAAATACTTTGTGTGCAAAAAATCCTCAGCGGTAGGACACATCACACCGCTCGTGCAACGTTTTTCACCTGTCACGAAAATGTACAGAGAGCAAAGCTACATCCCTGCCGCATCAGGTCAAGTGTCGGAATCAGTAGTAGCCAAAACGGAAAGGTCTGCATCCCGACGCAACAACAACCCGGTTGTGGACGCGGCACGCCAGGAAGCCGAATCCGTCTGACAGTTGAGTGCCGACCGGCACCAACTGGAGCACTGGGAGTTTTGCGAAACCGGCTGTTCCGGACGTTCTCGGAGGATGAAAATGACAACAGAAGGCAGCGCGAGATGCCGGTTTCGCCTAAAATGCACTGAGATGGGAACTCACACGGGAGAAGCATCTCGCGAGAGTGAGAGCGCGTCACTCACCGGCAGAGCACAACGATGCTGGAAAAGTCGTCCACCATTTCTGGCTGCTTGCTGTCAGTTCACTGTGAACCGATGCCAGTTGGAGGTCGTCGTTCGTGCGCGTGCAGTTGGAGTGCGTGTTAGTGCGTCGCGTGAAAAGTGTCACTCCCTTGCTGCAACAGAAAAGGTACAGAGTAGTGAAGAATTGGCACATTGGCTTTGATATCTTTTTATAGAGGAAATGTTTAATTATTCAACACATGATTTGTCCATTTGAAGACAAACAGCCACGTCGAACGACAAGAACTTTCCTATAAATAGTGCATCAACGAAGTTACACGGCCGTTTGTGGCAAGTCTGACTAAACGGTACAGATGATTGCAATTAATTGAAGCACGCCTGGATAAAGGGCGGTTAGGGTCATGTATCGCAAGGGTTTGGAGAAGTGCAGGTCTTGTATTTTCAGTTTCTGTGTCAATGTCATCAATCGTGCTAAGAGCAGACTGTGCAACGCGTTAGCTGCAGTGATTTACGTAAATGTGTATCCGAAACGGAAGTTTATATGTTAGAGTGGGTTAAGCAGTTGCTCCTTGTCGCCGGAGTTAAGCTGTTGTTTTGATGATAAGTAATTGGATCGACACATGGCGCATAGAAGGATTTACGGGACCACCCTGCAAACTGCATACAAATCGGTTCGATTGTTGGTCGCATTGCCACGTTCCCAAGACAATAGTGTTCGGGAAGCAATAATGGAGTGGTTAAGTGCTGGATTAATCGGGATCAGTTGTTGATTGGCGGTGTTGCTTGCTGTGGTTTGATGTGTTTTGTCGTTGAACCGCTCGCTAGAGTAATGTTCGCTTCATTAAGAGCAATGAGTGTTGTTAGTTTGAAGTGATCTAATAGAAACTGTGTTCAAGGACTGAATGGCATAAAAGAGTAGCCAACAACAATCAAAAGTGTTGATATTGTGTTTTAGGAGGCTCAAAAATAGTATTAGAAGTCCTGGAACATTAAGGTGTTTCAATGCATCTACAAAATAATCGTTAAAAGTATTTGTTGTACGTGACAATCGTGACTAAAACTGAATCATTTTTTCATGCCGATAAAGCCGAGCAGATAAGCAAACGTGATATATAGTGTATGTTAAGAACGTTTTCCACTTTCCACGGAGCTGACATGTTTAAGATTAATTTTCGTGTACATTGATTTACAAAAAAAGGACTACAAGTTTGAATATTCGTGCTTCACTGCATGTGAGGCGTATCACGTTTCTCTGCTCTTGGCACACAGGCTCACATGATCCACTTATTATCTCTTCATCGCCCGACCGACGCTACGCCCGGCAATGAATCTCTTTGCGATACGTGCCACAATTTTATCGTTGATTGTTCATTTTTATTCAAAGCGCAGCGAAAGGTAGACGAAAAATGCTCCCCGTCGGCCTTCGTACTCTACCACTATGGCTTTGATCCGGTTACTACAAAGCACACACCATAGCGATCACCATCCCAAAGTGGATTCTAAACAACGCAACATGCTTCCTTCGCCCCCCCCTCATGTGACACATGCTCGTTTCGAGCTTTTATCTTTAAGCTCCGCTCCTCCGCACTACGGCATGCTTGGGCAGTAACCGACCTCTCGATCCGTGGTAGCTGAAAGGGTTGCCTCGCCAGGTCGAGCACCGGGCTTTATGTTGTGGTCGTCATTCTTGTCCGGATTTAGTCATTCTTTCGCTGATTGAACATCCCGGCCCCATCCACCGAAAGGAAACCGAACCGGTTCGAAGGATTTGATGGGTTGGTTTGGTTCATTTTTTCATTTGATGGAACGGGGCTTTTCGCTGTTCCCCTTTTCCATGCCGTGCTATCGAATGGCGTTCTGATAAATCCTTGCGGTTTGCCAAGGGTTTGGGTTAAAAAAGCCACAAAAAGGCAAGCGCAAGGCCGGTCCGCAATCTTCATCTCGTAGAATAAAATATTTCCGAATGAAACATTCACGTCGCTGGTAGACGATGGTAGACGTGCGGTGACTTCATGTTATACGAAGGTCTAGTAAAAATCTCTCAAAAAGAGAAAAAAAAAACGCAAAATGATGTGGTTTTATGCGACCCCACCGGTGCCATAGGACCCCACCGGCGAAGGGAAGCAAAAACTTCTCCAACCACGAAGCTATTTTCGGAACTATTTTACAATCCGTTGAAACTTACAATCACTGCGTGCAATTCCAATTAAACAAACAGCCTAGTTGTCACCGAAAGGCGGGAACAATTCAATTACTTTTGGTCCCTCTTTTTCGGATTCAACTTTTTTTTTATGGCTGCAAACTCCAGTAATTGTACAGCAATGAAACACAACTCGAACCGACCCAAAAAGGAGAGCCAAGGTTTGGAAAGGAGCGGCACAAAACTTGAAACACTTTCTTGGGACGGTGATACAATTTCCGTAAGCAAACAATCCCTTTGGACGGTCGAAGGGCCGCCGCCTAATGCATGCGCCAATACAATTACCGGCAGAGGAATTGTCGGGCACTGTCCTGACGGAAACTCTACCACCTGAACCTGAATCGTCGGCCGGGGGGCCTGTGGATGCTTCTGTTTCCGGTCCGATTTGGGTGCACCGAAACTTTGCTAATTAAAACTGAGCATCGAGCGCATGGAACGCGCCACAGCCCAGCGTCTCGGCAACACTTCCCGCCGTCCTGCAGCAGCCGCGAGAAAGGCGAGAAAGGATGGGCCCTTTTCAAACGACGGGCGCAAACAGCCTCACCCAGCATGCAGCCGCTCGGCCCCTCGGAATGTCGAAAAGGCTCTCTGTGTCGGTGCTAGATTAAAACACCCGCATTTTGCACTGGATGGCAGTCAAACAAGAGGGGGGGGGGGGGAGGTGGAGGTAGTGGTGGCGCGCGTGCGAAAAACAACACCAACAACAGAGTACAGTAAAGGAAAAAGAAATGAGAAACAAAAAAAAAGCCCACACTATCAGACAACAATCGCGGGGGAAAAGTTTTCGTACAGTTTGGGTGATGTTTTCCACACTCTTTCCCGTGCCTTGTGCTGGTGAAAAGAGAAATTGCAACCGAGCACGATTTTGGGAAAGTTGCAGCCGCATTCAAGCACGAACAACGAACCGCGGTGCAATTGCAAGCATATTCCGGCTGTTTGGTGAATGCATCAAGCCGGCCAACATAAATGGGCAAAGTTTGGGCCTTTCTTTTGCGTGTCGCGTGTGAGAGAGGGAGAGAACCGGGGGATGTAAGAGAGCGCCGGGGTAAGGCGGCGCTGCACATTTGATTCGAATTTAATGAGTTCTAGTGTTTTTCAGTTAACGTTCTGATTTGTGGAATTTATTATGTTCTTGATTAAATTCTTTACAAAAGAAAAGAAAGAAATCGAGAAAAGTTTCAATCATATACTGACACAGAAGTACGTAAGTTTGTTTAGCAGAGAGCATAGTTTAAGACGTGTTAAAATAAGATTGCTATATATTTATTGTTGGCATCCTAGCATCAGACGGCCTGGCCGTTCTAACAACAGCAATACATTCCTCTAAAGCGAATAATTTATCTCGATCTCATACCGACATATCTTGCCGGCGGGCAGCAACAAATCTAATACTCTCTCCTTCTTTCACTTTGTAATTTATTTTCGGTCAAGGTTAAGTGATGTAGTTATAATTAAAACGTCCTAGTTTGTGGCTCAACCAAAGAAGAGTGAATGCAAACGGCCAAGTGTGAAACGCGTGTGTGAGTGTGTCTGTTGTGGGGATACGTAGTGTTATTCCGTCACGCTCAGAACGTTCCAGACGTTCTTGTTCTGACGGATAAAAGTGTCTGCGGTACATGCTTATCGGGCAGCACTAGAGGAAAAAAAACGCTGAGCCCCTCAGGCAGAAAAGAAAGCAGCACAAAAATCTCATTCATTCCCATCTAAGTGTAAGTGAGCGAACGGCGGCTGTGGCAAAGGAAAACGGTGAGTGAAGAAAGCGTGAAGAAGTGCACCAAACGTACGATGGGACGCGGCCCTGTGCTTCGGGACCGGGTGCCGCTGATTAGCGGTAACAACAGCGGCAGACTGTTGCTAATTGCCACTATCGTCACCCTCGCCGGGCTGGCCGGACTGGCCGAGGGGCTCGGATGTCCACCGAAGTGCTCCTGCCAGCACCGCACAGTGCGCTGCGTAAAGCAGCAGCTTGATAAGGTTCCGGAAATGCCACCCGATACGAGCATCATGTGAGTACCTCCTTCTCCCCTCCACGGTTTGATGCGTGTTCGCATATGGCACACTTCCCCAGAGCCACTGTTTGTATGTTTTGTTTTTGTGCAATTTCTTTTCGGGAGCTGATTTTCGTTTCGTCGACCGGCTTGGCATTTTTTCACCAGCTTTTTCCATAAATCCCATCAACAGATGCTACAAAAGATCCACCAAGACAGTGCTGTTGTGTTTTGCCCGTGTCCCCTGCTTGCATTGTGGCTGATATCAGTATCGTCACGCAGGTAGTATGAGATGCTTATGCAAATTTAACGACCGGGTCGGGTCGACCCTGAGCGGCAGTAATTTTTGGCAGTTTATACTGTTGACCCGCGCGACAAAAGGATAAGCTTGGGAGGTCCTTTACCATAGTGTGTTTTATTTGCGTTACGTAAGAAAGCTACTTTTCGCCCGCCGAGCGTGTCTATCGTTCGGCTGCACGCTTTATCAAATGCCGGTTTGCACTAAATAAAAAATGTTTTTCCTTTTTTTGCATGGTTTTTATGTAACTTTTTTTATGCAGTGAAAATACAGCGGAAACGTTGCAAAATTTATTATTAAACATTGAACAACCGTGACTGAAACTAAGGTCACTTGATCCATAATTAATTACGATGTCTTATTAAAAGGAAATCCTTAAACATCAATTGGTAGTATACAACTGTCACCAAATGCACCCCTCGCCTCACTCTCCAAATCGCCAAACACAAGCGCAATGATGCTCCGTCCCGCCCAATCGCTCGTTGGCACACTGCCCGAAATTATTAATTTTCTTTCATCAATCGCTGCATCAGTCGCTACGGTACCAGATTGGCGGTAATCACCACCGGGAACGCTAAAAGCTCACACTAAAACGTGGATGATTAAGAAGATGGGGGCACCACAGCCGCTTACCACCGCACACTTGCTCCAGATTCATCGTTTTATGCTGGTGAGGTGAAAAATTGGATTAGGTGCGTCCTGTGGCACCGGTTCAAACGATCGATGTTTGCAACTAATTTTATCATCAGCCACGAGAATCTTCCCTTGCTAATTGGCTAAAATGATGGCGAATCAATTTTCCCGGTCGTGAAATTAATTTGATGCAAGCGATGAAAAGCTTATCCTGACAGCGTGAGGCCGATGAGATGAAAAGTAGAAAACCATCCCATCAGTGAAATCTATTTTATACCGATAATGGTTCACCTGGAAGCTGCGTTCACAATTGAAATAATATGAATTTCACCACTTTAATATGGCACCAAAGGGCAGCGGTTTACGGCACGTGAACTTCACCGTGTTACGATGCCAACATTGATTTACAAGATTAGTCGTCGGTCTAAGCTCATCCTGCACCGCGGGATAGCTTACCTTAACTCCAACATCGCTTACCGTCATCGCATCAAGAACCCTCTCGACCCTTGGGTTCAGCGAGCTGTGACGGCTTTTACGGACTTAGCCCCTGACTTAACTCCATAAAAATCTCATAATACTGCAACAAATTAAACGCCACCCGTGTGTTTTTTTTTTGTTTTCACTGTAACCTTACCGGTCGTGGGTTGGATACGTACGGGATGGTATGCTCGACGTCGTCGCTTGGTGAAGAGGCCAGTTCAAGCCCTTCATGTTCTTTGAAGTTACGTGGCTGGTGCGTTTGGGCGGCCTTACTTCTACTCTTCTCTTCTGGGTGGCGTTTGATGTTGCTGGTGAGTGTTTCACCTAACAATAAAAGCGCGTCAAAGGGCAAACGATTCGAAATGGTCAAGAATACTTTGCCAGTGTGTTGCTGCGCTAAGGAAGGCGATAAAGCAGGTGTGATAAGTGTGCTTCACTTTGTGCAAGATTTTAATGACGGATTTCAATCCGAAAAACAAAGACGCACTAACTGTAATGCAACCAAAATCTCAGTTAAAAATTTCTCTTCTGGTGAATTTCTTTTAAATTAACTGAACTGAAAACTGCTGTCAGACATTCTGAAAAACTAATGTTCGATATTGCCTCGTGATGCTTTAAGCTAAATGAGGTGAACATAATCCATCCCCATCGGGGTGCCAGGATCCAGCAGCGCAATAGAGCATGAATGGCTAATGGAGCCGTCCGATTATTTGTAACAAAATCCACAGTCAAGCACTCTTCAATAGTTTTTGCTACTGTTGCAAGTAGCCCGCCTTTCCTCGTTAGTTTCGTTTTCCTCTTGCGCCGCTTCAAAGGAAAGCATTTTTCGAGAGCATGAGGCAATTTAATTTGCATTTGCTAAAGTAGAGAGACGCCTGTCCGTACCCTGCATGTGCCATGATTTCATTAAGCAACACAAAAGACTCGATTGATGCCTGGATTGCGTCTCGCTTATCTAATACTCCCGCCTCCGACGCTCGATATCTGATAGCCGAAGACGCTAGGCAGGCGTAACACGATGTCAGGTGAAATCGTAAACACTCATTTATCTCTACCGAAACTCGCCCGGGAACGCAGCGAGCTTTGTTTTTCGCTCAGCACGGAGCCGGAGCCCATTTTGTAGCCACGCTTGGCGAAAAAAGCACATTGTCACATAGTTTCCGCACGAGACTGAAACAAATGGCTGTGTCTTGTGAAGGATGCGATACGCTTGGGGAAATGGTACGCTATAGCTCCATCCAGTGTGGCAGAGTGTTACCACCGTTACCGTTGCCGTCGTCGATTCCACGATCCCGATGGGTGACTTTGCTCTCACCTGAGCAATATTTATGTTTACACCCGGTGAACATTTCCACATCGCTCCTCTCCCCTAATGCTTGCACTCGCGACATGGGGCACCAACACCGAGGACATCAAGCTGATGAAGGCTTGAAGGATGATAGAACATGCTGAAAAATAATACTCATTTTGCAGCGACGCTTTGATGACGTTTCCGGACGCTGTGGTTGTTTTTTCGCCTACTCGCACACCCTGGTACGTTTTTTTTAGAAAGCTCCAGCGGCCTCTGTCTGCTTGCTGTCACTGACATGCTGTAACCATCAAACCAAAGGACGACTTGTTCACGGAGAGCAGAAATGTACATTATCAGACGAATGTTCACCGTGACGTTAAGCCGATTAGTGTTTGGGCTCCTTGGGGCTTTCCCGTTTGCACTGCGTAATGCTGGTAGAATGTTACCGCGCAGTGTAATCAAAGTTGGTTGTAGGTCACACGTACATAGACACGTGCTTTTCAGTCGGGTTGGCTTCGGTAAAATATTTTTCATGATTACACTTTTACCTTTGCATTCTCGGTGTCGAAGCATTGCGGCTAGAATGTCGTTGGAGTGAGGCAAAACCATCGCTATATGACGGTATTTTAAGTGGTTTGAAAGTTGAATGTCGTGCTTTAATTGTTTCTTTACAACCAAGATTTAATCAAGAGCAGTTTATGCAGAGCTTTGTGGTTAAAAATAACAGTTAAGCAAATAAATAACCGTTTGCAAATCATAATGAGATACTTTTGTAATGCGAATTGCATAACCACAGGCGTGTTGCTGTTAAATCGTTGAAAGTGAAACCATAAAATCAAGCTACGTCAAGTGCCTCAGTATTATTATTAATTTACATTCTCCAGATATTTCCATCCTGAACCACTTGGTCTAAATATATTGGATGTTTCTTTGACTTATTAAATCCATGTTTGATAGCGTCTAAAACATCTAATGCTTTATCTTGTAATACAATGCAATTACAAATCATGCTAGATGACTGTGTTGAAACTTTTTATGACACTCCCAAAATAAATCTTTCTTATTTCATGATTTAACCGACCATTGTCACGGACATTCTGAATAATCTTTTCCACACTCAATTACTACAACAATAAGATCCGATTTTATGGTTTCGTGAGCATCTTGTCTTGTGCAAACAGTCGGTCGAGCTCTAGTTGACTTTGGCAGCCAAAAAAAACTACTCCTATCAAAACAACTCTTTGCCAATCTCATTTATTCTGGCATCGCACACTCACTCTCGGCTTATGTTTTATTGAGCTTGAACGTTATCAGTGCCTTCAAAGAACTCCAACCTTCTTCAACAGAAGAGGGAATAGAGTAAAACAAGAGTAAGGGGAAGCGACAAATGGTGACACGGTCTAGTCGGACCACACCGAACCGTAGACCACTGGACGGCAAATTTAAAATCCTCACACTGCTGTCTAAACACGCACAGACAGCACTCCGGTGTGTCCGGTCGCTCCACCCTCTAGGGACACAATAAATAAGAGGATAATTTTAATTACATTTACACTTTGCTGGTCGCCTACCTCGTTCGATACACACAGCGCAAGGACGGGCACGAGCATGGAGACACAGCCACTAGCAGACAAGTCGGCCGTTCCGCCTCCGGTCTGTGGTCATGTTTATCGGCGTTGTTCTTTTGGGGCCCGCTGTCCATATTTTCCGGACTTTGTTGATCTCGCACTAACCCCGAAACCCGGGCTATTGCACAAACATGCACCAAACGCGGTTACAAACCCAAACACTTTGGGGGATGTTTTTTTGTGTTTTTGTGTGTCGGTCTCTTGGGTCTCTGTGGCTGGGTGGGTTTGCTTTTAAGTAAATAGGTGACGCTCCGGGATACAGCTGGGAACGGTTTTTCGTAGTGCACTTTGGTCGACCGGTGGCAACACTGGGACGTAAATAATCGAGTAAGAGTACCAGTACCACTCATTGGCCACGATTGGCCCGGTAAAGGGTTTCATTACTGGACGCATTTGCTTTTATTGCACCATACGTGTTCAGGTTTCTTGCAAATGCATTTGGTCTCCCTGTTTCGGTGTGCCAGCTAACCTACAAGCATAGTCTGGTATAGTGACTACTGCAGGTTATTTTGTGTTTCGATAAATTCGATAAATTTGCATTGGTGTTGGTGTTTCCCCTTGGGTACAGTATTGTTACAGCTGTTACAAAAATAATAACAAACCGTCCCTGGAGTGAAGTTTTTAGGATTTGCGAAAAAAAACGAAGCTTGTTTTGGTTGCCAAAGCAAATAGAAACAACGGCAAAGTAAATTGTCTGGACATGATTTGAGGTAAGGAAGGTTGACCAGAGGAAAACAGTGCTTTGAAGTCATGATAATGCTGTTTGTTTGTGATTTCTGATTTAAAATCGTTTGATCCTCCTTTCGGCTCGGAACGTTTCAAGAATTTTTGAAGATTATCTTTGCTTTGCACGCTTTTATATGCAAAGTTGGTACGACATTCAGCAACACATGCCATCTGTCTTTACTATTCTATTTCCTACAAGACCATCTCCTCGGCGACAACTATTGACAAATACGTGCGAAGAAACCGTGCCATAAAACGATTTCTATTATGATTGATAGAGCTTGCTCTACAGTACTACACATGACTTTCTGCTGGTACAATTTATTTTGCGCCTCCCGGAAGCTGAACCTTATAATCCTTCCGGAACCCATAAAACCACAGAAAGGGAAACCATCGTATGAGTAGCAAGAATCGCTCATAAATTTCATGCCTCCGTGCGTCCCGCAAGCCCCACGAGATAAATATTAACAAACGCACATCTATTGCATATGCCGACTAGCACACAGACACAACAACGCACTGATTCTCGTCTGGAATACTCTGCACCCCCAGCTCCCGAGGGGTTGTGCCTGCTGCAGCACGGGTACGATAAGTTAATTATTTATGCAAGCGTAAATTAAGTTCCAACTCTCTTTCGCACTCGCACCACACTCCAGCTCGAAAGAACCCTTGATCGCTCGATGAAGAAGGGCTATCTCGACGCTATCACGCAAACCGTGATGGCGCTCTTCCGTACGACAAAGTTCGGTAAGTCTAGGGTGGCTGCACCGAGGGAATACTCTGGGGCGCATCGTGAGTAATTTGTATGTCGTTCGGAAATAGCTGAAAACTTACCATCTGCGTGCAAGCGACACCACCCCGGGACATGCAGCAGCTTCTAGCCGGGCCTCTCGAATCTACGCTGCCACTTTTCCGCAACCCTGGCTGCTTATTGGTTTTCCGACAGAGGGGGTTTAATGAAAATACCGTCTTGTGTGAGTGTTTTGCACCTTGTGGTGCTTCAGCGTGGGATGTGATATTATCATAAGATGGATCGATTTTACGAGCCGGTCTCGCAGCTGCTGGGTTACGCCAAACACTTATGCGCTTGAGATGGAATGATTCATCTTCGAGCTATAAACGTGTCTAGACGCGACATGTTTATGCAAGACGCTGGGAGGAAGCTAAGAAAGGGTAGACAATACGCTTCACAATCGAAGTTAGAGCGAATCCTCTTTTCTTAGACAGTAATAGCTCGCCGTACGAAACAAACGAGAAGCGTAAACAGCAAAGTATTCAAAAACTCATCCTTTCACCTTAGAATGGGGAGTTTTCGCTCCAGAAACTAGATTATTGAGCCATGTTCGGGCAGGCGAATAGTTTGATGGGCACATTCGGCGCTCAACTATTGTTTTGGCTTTTGGGAAAAGTTGTATCAGCAGGCAAAGGCATCACCATCTGCAAGGGAAGGTTTTCTTGCTTCCCGGTTTGTTTGACTCCATTTGGCAAGACATCATAAAAGACTTCGCGACTTCGCCTTCGGAAACTTTCACAAAGTCGTCGACCAGAGTGGTGTCTATTATTTGCCAAAAATCATAAGTTATTTTCTGATCAACTTTTCCGTTCGGGAAAGAGATGACAGTACCCTCCCAATGTCCTCGATTGCCATTGTCCTAGAATGATTTTTTCACACCACGTTTCATTCGACTTTCCAACAAACGAGCAATCGTCTTTTACTTAAGATGAACAAACTGACTCGGGGACTGGTTTGTTGGAGCAGCTGTCGGTCAAACGGCAAACGGTGCCCGTGTTGGGAAAGGAATTTCACAACAAACAGATATTGCGTTTCGAAGAAACTTTGCGTGGTGGCGTACGGCACGTCGTAGGTGTTTTTATTGCGTTAATATTGCATTTAATATGAAGCTTCCCTCGGCGTCAGTTTGAATTTTGTGATGGATGATTACGTTGCGTCATGGTAAACTTTGCGATAGCTTTAAGAACGAAGACTTAAAGAATTATTGCAGAGTGAAAAGAAGCCGTTAAAATCACAATAAAACAGACGCTGTTGAGAAAGTAGCATAACTTACGGCGTTTGGTGGTGACAGTTGTTTGTTTTTTCATTCTTTCAATATGCAATGTCTCGACAAAATCGTCTCATTACGCTAAATGGAATAGCGTTGAAAGTAAATTTAACAAGGCTCTCATAAGAGCTCATTCATTCTGACCGAATACTACGATTACTTCAAATTCTAAGCCCGGACAAGAAGCCAAACTTGACTTTGGCTCGAAGTAAGGGTTAAGTGGTTTCAGTTCTTTTTTCCATCTTCAATCCAGCATTAAGAATGTATATCCTGTGGATATCTGAATGCAAGACTCTACCGACCACACTACAACCTCCTTTCAGAAACAGAAGTATCCCGTCGAACTCTGTCCCAAAAAGCAAACCATAGTAGAACTAGTTGAAGATGCTTCTACTGCACATACAGAAAAAGAGGGAACCATAAAACCAGCAGTCAGTTGTTGACCTGTGGAATGCCCCATTTCTTGCCGAACAGGCGTCGTGTGGACGGGGAACACTTTAAATAACGTTAGCGCGCTTAGATTTTGTCCCTCCGCTCCAACGGGGGAATTGCCTGATGAACGAATGGATGGTAGGCTGGGGAGGTAAGTTGGCAAAACTTTTGCTCCCTAAAGAACGATCCATTTCTCTTGGTATTGGATTTGTGTAGTCGTACGTTTTATTATGTGGCGAAGGGCTTTCATTCTTCGGCAGGCAGCTTCCTTCCCTTCTGCGTGTCTGTGTTTTTTTTTTTTGTGTGCGTTGAAAATCTTAACTTTTTTCGCTTTGCTTTTCAATCCTACAATCCACAAGAACCGGCCATATCGGCCCGCACAGCGAAGGATGGGAGTGTTGCCCTTTTGCCAGGCACGGCTGCAGCTCAACTTTTGCTCCACCCTACGAGAGGCAAAGAAATGAAAATATGAATATTTCGTTAGCAAAGTTAGATTTGCTTTTACTTACCGTGAGGCAGAGTTGCGCCGGTGAAAACTCGAGCCAGAATAGCGCTTTTTTTATTCTTTCTCCAATGTGATAGAGCTGAAAAAAAAAACGAATAGCAGAAGAAGAGGGATCGAGCATCATCCCTTCACTTTTACTCCTTGTCGTTGTTGGAGTAAGTTTCGCCTGGCAGAAAGAGATATAACGAAGAGTAAACGACGGGTGTGCTATTCGGGTTGTATTATTTTCTCATCTTCGCAAGATGATAGTCGCTTGACTTAATGTTGTTTGAATCGATCGTTTGCATTCGGGGAGACAACTGCCTTGATGCTGGCTTCGAATGCAAAAGGAGACAATCGGAACATAAATTTGCACCTGTGCTGATGACAGAGTATATGCATTTTTATTTACTTCTGTTCTAACGAATTGGAACAAGTTGGCTTCAGGCTGTATGTGCAGTTTTATATGTATTAATTTACTGCATAGTATCTTTTTGGATGGTAAATAACGATTGGGCTAAAATACTCAAAATCGCGAATGAACACTTGTAGAGAGTAAATATGAACCGTTTGGCCCACAATTTGCATACTTTTAGGCGTTTATTATCATAAAATCTGTCATGCAGAATTATCTTTATTTTTAATCAATTTCAATATTTAATGTAGGTTTGATTCTGATCCTGAATATTTATTTTGGATATTATCTTTTCAATTACACAAAATACCACCACGAGAACGCTCAGATAAAACCAAAAATTTAACTTTCTTTCCACACTGATCCTTATACATGATCCATCTACAACCGTGACACAAAATGCTAATGATTGCAATTACCCGTCTTTCCCACAAAACTTTCTCATCCCCAGCGATCTGCGCTACAATCATATCCGCGAGGTACCGACCGGTGCGTTCGACGGGCTGCAGCATTTGCATACGATCTTTCTTAACGAGAACCAGCTAACGAAAATCCACTCAGGTGCATTCCGGGACCTGCCCTCGCTCAAGTACCTTTATCTCAATCGTAACCGAATCGGTGCCATCGCTTCGGATGCATTCATCTCACTGAACCGGCTGCACAGCATGTAAGTACGCTAACAACAGCAACCAACCCCGATCGATTTCTTAGCTTAGCGTTTCCAGCGAGCGACACTTCTCCAACCTGAACCAGAATGAATTTTCCAGCCCACTTTTGACTGCAAATGTTCCGCGTTTCTCAAAGCTGCCGAACGAAGTTGGTGAAACGGAAATGAACAGATGAGGAGCCTTTTTCGAGTGAAGCGGTTCGGTGGCGACGCGTCAACCAAAAACCTCGGGTGCAAGAAAACGTTCCCCGGTTGACGTACACCAATACGGAATGCTAAAACCCATCCCGCCAGCATATTTGATGAACCACTGATTGCAAATCTATTCACCGGTGTGACGACGTACTGCAATTGCCTCTTACGATGGGAATTTTTCTCTTTTGCATTTTCATTCCATGTCTCTTTTTGGTCGAAACGGGCGGCTGATGTCGTACACAAAAATGCATTCTCTGTTGGGTTGGTGTGGCTGAAATTGAAAAAAAAAACCCGAACTCTTCTACATCAACAAACGCACTCACAGGTACTTACACTTCAACAATCTGAGCCGGCTGGAACCACAATCGTTTAGCAATATGGCCTCCCTGGAACGACTGTAAGTATGAGTGTATGCAGATTGCTCAACTGTGCAGAGTGCAAATCAACCTTTTGATTTGAGCTTGAAGTGAAAATGGTAATGCTTCATCGCTTTTGAGCATCAATTCTGCCCCTTCACTGAAAGTGCTTCATTTGAGTTCCCTTATCTATTTGCCAATATTTTTGATCCACCACCTCCAGCGAGACACCCTTTTTATAAAAATATTTTAGGTGGTCATAATTAAATATTTAAATTAAAGACAGATAAGTCAAAACCTCAAGCGGGTTGTAATTGGCCGAATTGCTTTCGTTTGGGAGTCACCTCGACCACTTGGAATTCCATTCCATAAGCTATTCCAGAAAGTAAACGTTTTTAATTTTTCAAATGGTAACATTAAACTGTTATAAATGATCGTAATTAGTTCTAATTACACTTCACAGCAAAAGCTATCCAGTTCAAAAGACAAAAAACAATGTGACGCACACCACATCCAGAAATCGCTCATCCCGTACTTTGCAACTAAACAAACGCGTTGGTCCTAAAAACCTTGCTCGGCAAACAATCCCCAAATATGAGCCACTCCAAGCTATTGTGCTGCTAGCAGCCATTGCATAAATCTTGTTTCCGGATTAATTAATGTAACGCAAAGCGACGGAACGGAAGCATACCGTGCACAGACTTTCACAGACACGTTGTCGGATAATTAATATAACGACGTCCTGGGGGGATTGTGCACAGCAGCGGAATTCTCTGCACGACATCTTCTCGGATGAGTCTCGGGAGGATGAAAAGATTCTTCCAACAACATGTCTGAGACGGAAGGTTTGTTGTGCGATTCGATTGTCTGTTGTTTTTGCGACCCGTAGAAGAAGGAAAACAGCCTTCAATTTGATACCTTTCCGTAAATTCCATACACGAACTTTAACCGGTTGGAAAATTAATTAAGGAACGCCATCCAACTCCGTGTCCCGCTTGGGCTGTGTTCGGCATTCACTTGCGCTCTTTTATTTTTTTGTGTTGATCTTTTCCCTTCCTATGATCCTTTGTGTTATGGTATGTGTGCGTGTGACAATCACCTGATTGGAAACTGATTAGTTTGAAAGTAGTTCTTTTTTTCAGCCAAGCCACTTGGCTGCCATATTTTTTCCCACAACTTTATCCCAACCAGCGCAGCAGTATCAGCCGACGGGCATGCTTCCTTAACTCCTATCGCTCTCAAGCTCTCGGGTGGATAAAAGTTAATCTTTTAATGGTCTGTATCTGTTCGGCTGCTCAGCTGTCTCCTTCTTTCTTGCCACCTTTCCCGTGCAGTCGCTGTTGCGGGGAAAGTTTTGCCGTTTTTTAATTTAAACTAAACGCCCTCGGGTACTTTAATATTAACCATTTGATTAAAACCGGAAGCTTGGCAGCGAGTTGGAAGTGATCCGATTCGATGAACAACACGGCAATCGGGAAAGCGGAAGATGGACGCGTACAACTACAAGCGGGCCCGAGGATAGGTCGAAAGTGAACTAAACCCATCTCAACCATCGGTCGCATCATGTTCCGTCATTGGCAGGGAAGTGGTTTGCGGCTGTGGAGGGGTAGGGAAGAACAAGAAAAGGATAGCTAAAGAACGTGATGTTGACGGTTGCGCCATGTCACGGACTCATCGCGCGGCAATGGGGTGAGTGACGCTTGGTGACAACGACATTAGAGAATGGATGGTTGGATTTCGTCTTTCTCTCCGTTTCTCGTCGAGACGGATCAATGGGAAAAAGCGCAATACAGACTCGTGGATGGCGACAATATCCGGTCTCTTGTTCGCTGGTGGTTAGTATTTGTGAAATGTTACAAAGAAAATGGAGAAAACAACATTGACAATACTTAGCGGATGTTGCTATGATAGTTCTACTTCCATTCTGTTTTCAGGGGAAAAGGAGCGAAGGATTTTTAGATTGATCAGATTCACTTGAAGAATTGAAAGATAAAAGTAAGTGATTTGTCTGTTGTTTGTTAGGAAACAATAACCATAAAAGTGTAAAAACTATGCTTCATACAATGAAATGATAATTGAACTGATTCGACAAAACTGGTGGAGAAATTAAAATAAAAGGATGCAGCTAAACAAAGAAAATAGAGAAACATATATAGATAATGAACAGTTTGTGAGTAACACGCCTGATAGTATCATTGGAAAATGGCGTTTTCGACAGGAAACGCGTTTTGATCTCACTTCTCAAGAAATGGAAAAAAGATAATTGGGTTGTCTGCGAGAAGGGAATTTAAATGAGCAAATACAAATCATCTTGCCCGGAGGATGAGAATGTGTCTGCTGGGACTGGAAAATAAATAACACTATAGATCTAAAAAAATCGACCAAAAACTCAGACAAAACAAGAAAGAAAAGGTTTAAGATTTTCGTATCTATTTTCCATGAAAAACGTAGCCTTTGTAGACAAGCTTCCGTCGGTGCTCACCAGCCTGCCGGCTTGGCGCGGCTTGCGCACGTATTTGTTTTGCCTCTTGTCCAGAGCGCAATCGTCTTAGGGGCTGTGAAGACGTGAACGTTTCAAAACTGAGCGAAGGCGGGCAATTAAAAACAAACACCCCGCTATGAGCACCCCGTTTGCATCCAATCCCAAACCACCCGATATGTATCAACATCCAGACGAACATTTTACTCGTTGCTGATATTTACTCCGTTTCTCTTACCGGTTCGACCCATGTTTGAACGACGTGCTTGAAGTGCAGTGGGACGTTTTATTCACGGTCTGCTCGGGTTTTCTTCTCTATTTGCTTTTGGAAAATGTTTTTGAACAACCGCTTCAGAATGTTGGGACTATTTGCCTCTGTAATTGAAAATGTTAAACTAATCGACGCTAATTGACGCAGTAGTATGGCGCTAAATCGAAACACCAGTGAACGGATTGTATTGAAGGATGCGCTATAATGCAAGTTAAGTGCGCCACTAGTCGATACATTTGTTCCAAAAGAATTTAAGGACATTTTATGATATTCCTGGACAAACAATCATGACAACATGTTTATCTAAACGCTGGCAGCAAGTCGGCGTTAAATATAATTAAATTCATTTTACCATGTTCGTTGCATAACATCAGGCGTTATTAAAAGACCAATTTCATTAGTTAGAGAGACACGCCCGATGCTATGCAATTTGTTTTCCAAAATAAAAACCCTTATCAACTTTCGAGCATCCTCAGCGAGACACGTAATCGAGAAGTAACAACAATTCAAGTGAATGCTTCGTGATAATAACATCGTTTACTGACTGTTTGTATTTTCGCCCCTTGATTGGATGACCATTAATGCTTCCCATAATTTTCCCGTCCTTGTTTCAACACTCGAAAGCAAGAACAAAATTGGTAAGTTGTTTTCCTGGAACGAATAAAAAACACAAATAGCCAAGGTTGATTTGCACCTGCACCCGGAACCGGACCGTAGCGCTTTCGGGAAAACGATAAATATTTTGTCAGCCTCTCGAGATAAACGTTCCCGCATTTTAATGCTCATCACACTTTGTGCCTTCCTCATGCGGCATCTCTTACCTCTCTGGCCCAAATCCCATCGACAGCTATTTGCACGGCAACCAAATTAAGACCATTCCGGAGGGAAGCTTCGAACGGTTGCCGTCCCTGCGACGACTCCGGCTGGACGATAATGCGCTCGAGTGCGACTGCTCGCTGCTCTGGTTTAGCCGAACGTTGCAGCAACCGAACCGGAAATCCCTGGTGGCCGGTGCAACCTGCGCCACACCGTCCGCCCTCGAAGGTCAACCAATTAGCTCGATCACGGAGGAGGACTTCCACTGCGGTAAGTCGTAACGCTCGCCAAACGGCTTCTCCTTTCAGCTTTCACTGCTCTCCCGTTTTCGTGATAAACAAAGTTTTTTCTTCGCTCCCCGTGGCCATGTTGTTTGTGGGCGAGAAAAATGGAAATTAAAATGTGTCTCATTAGGGAGTTATTCAGCATTATGTTGCTGCTTCCGGCGATGCGAAGCGGGGAGCAGTATAAATAGTGCTAATAACTGGTGCAGGTGACGAAAAAACACCTGTATTGACATGAATGAGTTCATCATTAACCTAGTTTCTTGATTTGTGTTGTATTGGAGTTGATTGTGTCGGGTAAGAGGGTTGTTGAATCCTTTATTCGTCGCCATTTAGGACCCGCTTCGGTACCTTCGAATTCTGGCTCTGATCCGATTCGATGATATCATTTCATTTCCCGAATCTTATCCCACCTCCAAATCTGATTAGATCCTGAGATCCGCCAAAATTGAACCAGCCCTTGGAAAAGGTCCACAAAACTGTCCCACACTGAAACTCTTGTAGGCCATTTGGATCCCGCACCCAGATAGAGCATCCCTTCCGGCTAATGTTTTTCATTCGTTCGTTCGTATTTTTTTTTTCTTCTGTTTGTTATGTGTGCAGCAAAACCGGAAATTGTCGTCCAACCGAGGGACATCGAGATAGGCTACGGCCAAACGGCCGTATTCAGCTGCAAGGCGTCGGGTGACCCACGGCCGGAAATTGTATGGCTGCTGGAGGATAACCCAATCCGGTCGGAATCGGACGGACGGATAACGTTACTGCCCGACGGGTCGCTGCGCATCGACGAGATCGTGCCGGCCGATGCCGGCCAGTACGCGTGCATCGCCCGCAACAGTCTGGGGGAGTCGCGGTCACGCACCGCAAACCTGGCAGTCAACAACGATGTGGTCGAAAGCGAAGCGGAAGCGCCCAAGTTCCTGCGCACACCGGCCGATCCACTCGAGCTGCTCGAGGGCGATCCAATCGCGCTGGACTGTGTCGTTACCGGTAGGTACTGGTTGCCGGGTTGCCCTTCCAATTAGACCCTCGCCCTTCGTTTGCCCTAATCATTTCGCTCGCCCGCAGGTGCCCCCACGCCGAGCATTTTATGGAAATTCAATAACGAAAACATCCAGAACGGACGCATCAAGCTGTTTGGCAATGGTTCGCTGATTTTGCCAATGTCGACTCTCGACGACGGTGGCATCTATACCTGCTGTGCCGGCAACGCTCTCGGCAACATTTCGGTCAACGTGACGGTCGTGGTGAACGGTAAGCTGTACCAGGGTCGCCCCGAGGACGCACTAATTCCCAGCATCCAAACACCTGCGGTTCATCCGCGGAGGTTTTTGATTCACGCCATCCACGGCGTATTCGTGTGGGCAGCTGGGCAGGGTTGCGTTGCTCATCATCATCGTCTTCCAGGGACATCCGTAGCACACGATGCTCAACTCTGCTTTACGAGCGACATCACTCTCGAGTGCAGATAATCACGTTACAAAGGCAACTTTTTGGATGTACGACGACGATAGTGTCTAGTGCGAAGAAGCACGGCACAAGCAGAAAACAAATCGTTCGCACTTTGAGCAAACCGTACAGAAATGGGCACACGGGCTTCAGCATGCCACCCACTTCTCGAAATGCCACAAGACAACTGGTGCGGAATTTTCAACCACTTCCGTTCGGTTGCACGGAGTGAGCAGCAGAGTGTTGTACCTGTGCTTTGGGGATATCCGGAAAACCGAGCCCGATGTTAAACTAAGCGTGCAAGACGTCTTTTGCTCGATTAAACAAATGTCTACCGCAATTGTAATGGTTAGGTACAGCACTCGCTCTGTGTGTATGTGTGTGTGTGTGTGTGTGTGTGTGTGGGATGTATGTGACCCATCCGGTATTTCGTTGGGGTTCGTCTCCGCGGCCCTCCGACGAGTGCTTTTGAAACTTTTTTTTTCATCCGCAACCATTTTCCTCACCTCTTGTACCTGGGCATTGAGCGAAAATCTTCGTACGCTGCACGGCATTATTCAAGCGCACCGAGTGCGGACGTAGGACTTTCCGGTGTCGGGTTTCAGAAGCTTATGCTTGAAGTTAGCCAAACCATTCCTGGAACGCTTTTAAGTTTCCTTCAGGCATGGAAATGAACTTTGGCATAAATGTAGAATGTGAATGTCTTCTGCAGTGCGAGAACGATTGCATTGTTTTTGCAGGGCATCTATTCTTAGAAATCGACTCACTTATTTCTTATAGAAAGTTATTCATCGTGACCTTTAAATCTAGAGCCATACAAACTATATTAATTGTTTTCATTCTTTGAGAAAGTTTCTCACAAAGATATCGCTCTATGCTCTTTACTCAGAATTCTCGGTGTTTCAAAGGCACTGTCTGTTCCATAACTTAATGATCGTTTCTCTGGAATCATTTCGGAATAGCCCAACAAAACGCTGTTGTACGAATACCACCCTTTGATACATGTTGCTTTATCAACACCCCTTACCGTTTGATCCTCTGCTTTCCTTATAAAACATTCGCTCCCCAACAAGCAATCGTAACAAAAAAAGGAGAAACTACATCCTTTTTACACCGTTCTGCACCTGTTAATTGCTTTCACATTCTTTCGAAACAAATGCAAACATCTCACCATCGCACCCACCAAACACATTACCCCGGATGCTAATGTAACCCCACCTGTTTTTTGCTAACCATCGCACCATTAGCCCGACCGCTTCAACCCACCATCTCACCCTCGACAGTATCCGCATCAACGTCCCCGGTACCGGTGCCCGCTGCGGCCATCCCAACCACTGTACAGCCACCGAGCAGTGCTACCCCGCTTTCGAAACCAACACCAAAACCGACCGAGCTTAGCAATGCCATCATTGCGGGAGATTCGCGAACCGGCGAACACGAAGGTAAGTTGGTCAAGGGATGTAGTGACGTGTTGTTAGAGGAAGAATGAATGCATCGTGATGTATTTATATGAAAATTTTACCACCAGCAAACTATTAAAGACACCTTTTTCCATACAGGAACATGCGCTTAAAGCTAACATTGGGAAATAGTACCCTAAGCCTAACACAAGCATTGTATTATAACGCAACCATTATTTTAATATCAGTCTATATAAGAATATTCGATAAAAGGCATGAATGAGCAGATGCTTATATTTTTTTCTGAACAGTCCAGTTCAAAAATAAAACCGATTTCCTTCCAAGTTCGTTGCGTTTCTCTCCCTAAACAATTGAAAATGCTACCCATTTAGCACTAGTCAGATTCCATATTCGTTTAACAAAATCGAAGTAGATTTCCATCTCTAAAAAATAAACAAAAGAAACTCATCTAGCTTTCCACATCCATATCCATAAACACCACATAATCTCATAAAAAGCTATGGGCAAGGATATGCAAAGCAGAAAAAACTGCCATGAAAATTGTATTCCGATAGAGTTTTTAGATAGAGGACTTACATATTGGTTTTAAACGCCCTAAAGTATGCAACACATCAACATTAGCAAAGATAACAGAACAAACCAATTGTTACAAATAACTTGTAAACAATTAAAGTTTGAGAATAATGTTAGTACCTACAGAATATCTATCAGTAACGCACAGCCTTACGCACTGTGTTACAAGTGGTACGCTTTTCATCCCAAATCCGAACCATTGTAAACCCCGAGATTGGTTACAATTGCATATTGGTTTTTACTCGATCGATGCGTTGGAAAACAAATCTACGAGGCTAACCGGCTTTCAACGTTTCAATCACTCATGCTTTACAGAGTATTTGATGAGCTGTCACTAAATCCATTTCTCTTACGAGTTTGTGGTCAAATCGATTCCGCAAACAGAAACCATGATGTGTGTACTTTTTCTGCAGCTGTGTTCGCGTAGCCTCACATGCGTTCGAGAAGCGCAGTTGATTTGCATGGATACCTTTTATTTTTGGGAGAAAATGCGTGTGCGAGAAGCTATGATTAATATGTCCGTAATCTAATGTCTGCAGCACAGTTCTGTACGACTGCAGCAGTACCACCTACCACTCTGTATAGAAACAAATGGATAGATCCTGACAAGCGTTATTTATACTCGAGCGGATAAAGCGTGATTGATGGATGCTGACTGAGATGTTTATGATATGTCATGCGTATAAGTGTGGTGGAAGGAATTCGTTACGCATTGCCAGTTGGAATGATGCAGCAGACATCTGCTGTTAGTTACGCTTTTGGATAAGTGATGCAACTGACCAATTCGATCGATCTAATGCGTGATTGTGTTTGTTCTTCTTAGTCAGCGTACAATACTATCGGGGCCATAAATTACCTTAGAGGAGGCGTAGCACCTCCATTAACCAAGCGAAGATTATTTAAAGGATCAAATTGGTTACCAAACATGTTCGTTTCAGATAGATTGTGACTTTATTGCATGAATTTCTAGGAATACAAATTTGTATTTCCTATCACCAGGCGCTTCATTCAATTTTGTTGCACCGTATCCAGCAACGTATGTGAATTGTGCTCATTAAATATATCTAGAGATGGAACATTATTCCAGACTGGACAAGCACTGTCGTAATTTATCACGGCGTACATCGCGGCCCTAAGGTTGTTGTTTCGAAAAACAAGCAATCCAGCGATGGTGATTCTAACGTCCTGATGTTTAGAAATGTATGCAATACAAACGATTGATACCTTTCCTGACCATGAGGTTTGTCCCATGATTGCAACTGCAGCTACAGGGTTGATGATGTTTGGCTCTTGTCACGGTTGACAATTTACGATCCAGTTCCCAACGCAATACCCAATCGATATTTAATTAAATGCATCCATCAAGCGTTCGTCGCACATATTCAACCAGCCGGGGGTAAATCGTCCGACAGTGTTGGACAGGACTGGACAACTTCCGCTAAAGGGATGCAAGCGTGTGAGTTGCTATTGCTACGATCGTTTCTTGGAAACTTATTGGATGTGATGATGAGAGATGTAAATTTGTCGAAACAGAACAGAACACACGTAAATTGGGTAGAGCATGTGGATGTTTGCTATTTGTTCTGGTAGAAATATTTGTACTTCATACATTGTAAGTTGTTTAACAAGTGTTCGTGCTAAGCAATACGGCAAATTGTATAAAAAACTATATGTTCATATTACAATATTGCATACATTTAGGTGCACTAGCTCCATATAATAGGTGTAACGCCTGAAGCTATGCAAATTCTATAAGAAACATACTTTTGACGTCATTATGAACATTTTTGGTCCTTTTCAAGCGGCTTATCACCTTACGCAGATCGCCCAACAAAATAACAAAAATCCAGCGTAAAGGAAATAGATAAAAATGTCTTTCGCATTCTGTTATCCACTTCATCCATCCACTTTATTCATGCCGCAGCTCATCAAAATTATAAACCATGTTATGGAATTAAACGCAGGAAAACAGGCACTGAAAAAATGCAAAAAATTAAGGCCAAACTGCTCAAAAACATGATTCCCTTGTCAATGACGTTATTTTCTGTTTTCGATGATGAGGGTGAATAAAGCCATTCCGCGTGGGAATATAATCATAAAAAAGTGTACAAACGGTTGATTTTGGGTACGCTGAGTGAAAAAAAACAAACACACTCAAGGCATTTTTCTAGCAGTACACCAAAACACGAAAAACAGATGATAAAACATCACGTCGTCCGGTGTGTTAGCTAGCTTTTCGCTTCCAGCAACACCGGTGGTTCGTTTGATTGAAGGACAGCATCGGACTAGTTGACAGAGGGTAGACATCATCATTGGATGGTGCATTTTTTTCGCCAATCCGGTTCTTCCACAACTATCACAACACCAGAAAACAACACTCCGGCTCGTTGGACATTCAGAGTGAAAAAAATAAATAACAAGCACTGACACAGCTCGACCGGCCCCATCAAGGTTTGTACGTCTGTCCAAGTGGCATGATGCAAACGTCGATAGTTTGCCATTTTTTCCGGGGCTGCAGTATTCGGTTCGGTTTTGGCCGAATTTGACGCATCCATTATCGAGAGTTTAATCAACGATCCAGTGGATAAACAGATTGTCACCATCGTTTTCTAAGCGAATGAATGATTTTTTTTGCCCCCCATCGTACAAGAATCATGATGTGAAAGGATCAGACGCTAGCCTTCGATACTGTTGGGATTACGCAGCATCATACCCCTCCTTGATGAATCCCGAGCGATTTGGAGCGTCAGGAACAACGACAAACTTGATTCGAATTGGAGCACTCGAAACAAAAACTCCACTGTGCATGTTGATCGTTGAAATTTGCTCTACTCAAACACAGCATCACGGTCGTTAGGGTATCGTTTGCTGGGTTTTTGTTGCGATGAGTGTCTTTTTCTTGATTTACCGTTTCTGGAGGGAATAGAAAAACCAATCGTGACAGAATTGCGTTGTGGGACACAAACATCCTATTCGATCTAGACAAAACCGGCAGACCGGGTTGTTCGTGAATGCTGATGCTGATTAACTCTACCGACCGATTGGCAGAGCAAAAGGAGCAGAACACAGTGGAAGATCTTGCTTCTTCTTGGCTTTCGCTTTTTCCATACATACCAAAAGTGTAAGCCATCTACACCAACGATGGTTGATGGCTTTTTACTAGACCATATTGAACGGTGATTCAGATGACGGATGACTCTCAACTTCGGCTCACCATCAACTGCTGCCAATTATGAAGACGATGGGCTCGACCGGGGACTCGAGGAATTCAATTTCGTGTCGCCTATGCAACCAGGCAAGTAGGCAAGTGCTTCCATGCCCGGTGATGCGTCACGGGTGTCTCTGCGTAATGATGGTTTCAAGTTGACGTTCATCCAGAATTCGAACAAGCCTTGGAACGTTATGGGAAACTCCAACGAAGCGTTCATAATCAAGTGATTCCCAATGGTGGTTCTTCCCCGTTCCGTCACCGTTGGCGCTGATACTCGATAATCAGATTGACAAATTTCATGCCCCAGTAACATTCACCTGGGGAAAAGTTATCCCTAACCGGATGTCGTCGTGGCTGGTGCACCGAATGTGGCAATCTTGTACTTCAACCCAACTGGTGGCAATGTTTGGAGTGGTGTGACTGAGTGACATTTTGATGAAAGATGCAATTTGAATTTCAAATAACGCATTCGGAAATCGCTTGCAAAGAAGTATGATCTAGGGAACTGGCTGTGTACGAGCGTGTGCTGCCTTATGCCAGACACTTACGCTCATCAGTTCGGGGCGTGCGATAGATCCATCTCGGAAGTGATACAGACTTTTCCCTGGTTCTCCCTGTTTCGTGGCTAGCTTTTGGCATAACACTTGCAGTCCTAGAAGCGATAGAACTTCTCGAAAAGGGAGTAAAATCTTTCGTGGAATCTCACTACATTCACACACAGCGGAGCGCGTAACAGATGTATACCCAAATTCCAAGCGCGCTTGGCTTTCATTTACGCGCACCCCGCGTTGGTCGATCGATCGGACACAAATTGATGCCGCATCCTGGCACTCCTGGTGCTCGCCCGAAAAATGGTGGCAGCGGCACGTCCGCCGAAATTACCGTTTGATTGTGATTTGTAATGAATGGAATGTAATTTTATTTCCGATTTGCTTTCCCATCCTGTGTTGCATCTCGGTACAGACGGGAGCGGCGTTTCGTCTTTGTCAAACATCCTTACCCTCGGCATGATTGACGCATCCCGGTTTTGGGATGGATTGCAATCAGCAAGGATGGAAAGAGAATGGAAGTTAAAAAGGATGTTCGGGGAAGGATGAGCAGTGAGATAAGCATATTTGCACGAACACTGAAGGCAAGCAATTGAATAAAGGTTTCATAGGAACGGGTGTATTGATAACTTCCCAAGAAGGGTATCTTTCAAAAAAGGGGTTGTTGAACTTGGAGTATGAAATGATTTTAAGTTTTTTTTTTTGCTAATGTGTATTGATATGATGGTAAAAATATCTATTGCATAACTTTAGGGGCTTATTGATTGATTTAATATATTTAATAGATATACGCCTAAAAGTATACAATTTACTTACATTCATGCTTTAACCTTCAATTTTTCTTTACGATGTCAACGTGTTTGGTTTTACATCGATTGTATTTTAATGGTGGTTGTAAAATCAACAACTCACTTATGAAAACCCTCTTGAAGGAAATCCTATTGAACGTTCTACAGCAAAAACACGTAATGGTAGAGACAGCTCCATCGACGCTACTGAAACACCCTTTACAAGTTGTCACACCAAACAAGATTGTACCTACACTCAGACCAACAATCAACGTGAGAAACACAGGCAGATAGATAACAAAGATCTTCGTTCCGGAGTCGATCGTTCTTTACGTACCACGCCAACTGTCTAATTCAATCAAACAAGCAAAAAGGGAAATAAAAATGTACATGTAACTCGAAATGGAAAGATCGATCCTATAGCGAAGTAGTATTGCAAAGAAAAGCATGATACACAAACAACAACAACGGCAGGAGACAAATGGTGCCTAGCATACAATATTCATTTCATCTTCCGGACAGCCCGCCACCGTAGCACCCGAGTTGGCTGGTCGAACTGCTCGTTAAATGGATCCAATCAAATTATCTTTCACCTTGTCGTGTCATTTAATTTCATTTCGAACCCATCGCGTCCTCGGGCGTTGTCGAGAATCGAGATGTCACAGCCGCCAGCGCTGATGGGTGCCGAGAATTGGAAGTTAGTAAAAGGGGTATCTTCAATGACACTTTTTTAGACACTACAGTAAAAGGGACAAACAGACGCTTTAAACCAATCGGGTCGTGTGTTCTGTTTAGTACTGTCATGTTAAATTCATAATTTAGAACAAGTTTTTTTTAAACAGCCACCAAAAACCGGGTCACATTTACTTATTGCATGTGGGTTTTACAAAATATTTTGTCTCATTTGATGGAGGACGATAGTATGAAAAAAGTACAAAATCCTAGAGAAGGTCAGGAAAAAGGAACTTCCGAATGCTTCCTACTACACCAAAAGAACGATGTGGGACCTTTATCGGTACACAAGAACACGACACGCTACACGCAAACTCTTTCCTTCTGCGAAAAGTGGGTGAACAGCAGCAACCCGAAAAAGAAACAGCTACTTTACATATTTATTCATCCGTGTAAAAAGTTTAGTAGCTTCACCGCCCGGCAACACCCACCCGGCAAGCATGTGTGGGTGATTGCTGAGTGCGACCCATTTCGCCCCAAATTATTCCACTTTGATTTGCATTTTTGGCGCTTATGATGATACTTGTTGCATTAATGGTATGTGGTTCCATAATTGAAGGCTATCGTGCGTAAAAATGAGATTTCAAAATTAGATTTATTACACTCCACACCCACCGACCGTGTGTGCAATGACTTGACGTGCCAAATAAAAACGCCTTTTCAGTCAGCCAATGCACACCAATGGAGAGAAGTTGGACTGTTTGGCTGTCGCGCCGCTACATTATCGAAAACTTTTCAATTTAAGTTGGATTTAGTTGGTCATAAAAGTGGCGACATTTGTTTGACATGTTAGGATTCCTTCCTTTTTTTTTGTATTTGCTCTTTCATTTCCAATTTCCCATTACAAAAGACACACCAAATGGCGAAACAAACAAAGACGTCATGTCAAACGTCAGCCCGCGAGATGGGGAGCGACATGTGGGATGGGTGAAGAAAATGGACCCTTAAAAGCTACCGTCCATCCCACGTGCTCTGCAGTTTGTTTGCTTCCAATATGAAACTTTTTCTCTCGCATGTCGCTTTTTCCCGACTTCCATTTATTGCGACGTGTGTGGAGAAGGAAAAATGCTTACCAATAAATCTGTAAATGCTGTCCAGAGCCACTTTCCCTGCCCACCGCATTCGGCTTTCCCATGCTCAAGCCGGGATTTAGCTGCACCGTGGGGCTTGTGGTACGGAGCACGTTATTTTTCACTCAACCCAGAGCCCGGACACGTACCAAAGCTAGAACCGGGCAAGTGCATTCTGAGCGACCAGAAACCTTTGCAAAACATTTCCGTTTTTATGGCATACCCACCGGTGCACCGGGACACCAGATAAACCCCATTTCTATTTCTCATAAATTCGAAATCGAAGCCATAGCCGGTCAGGGTGCCCAGCTTCTCGTTCGATGGTGCAGCCAGACTTTCTTCAGAGCGTATATACCTCAAGCAATAAAGCAGAATTTCCACAGCCATTTCTTTCTGCCGGTGTGTGTGTATGGCTTATGGTGCTGTATGAGCCTTCGAATATTTTGCTGAAGGATGCAGCTGCTTCCCTGAAGGTGGAACCGGATTACCTTTGGCTTTCGAATCCACGGAACATCGGCTCAATTTTGGCAGAATGAAAATTGAGCTAAAAGCAGAATTTCATACTAAAACACCCTTCTGTAAGTGTGTGTATTCGTGCCTGTGTCATTGCATTTTCCACACACCACACAAAAATTGAAAGAGCAAACCGATGCCCGGTTTGGCCGATGCCTTACACAAAGAATCAACCCGTACCGGATACACTACACACTGTTGCACCTCTGGTAATGGCAATGTTTTAAAACTCAGACAACGTCTGCCTCCCCTTCCACGAATGTACTCAGAAACATATTAAACTTTGAAAAAGCAATGAAACAAAGGGCGAAAAAGCGATAGTACCAAGCGAATGGGAAGAAAAACTATCTCGGCACAATAAATAATAATCCTCTAGCATTCGCTTCGTCGGCCATCTTTGTGGAGCTTCGGCGGACACGGCATCTGGTATAATCCAATCTAGATGGTGGACGCAAAAAAAAAGATCGTTTGGTGTCTGTTTTTAGCTGTGTTATGTTCATTTGAAATCGAGACTCCGTGCGGAATCATGAGCTTTTATCGACGGGATATTCTGCAAGAAGATATGAGATTCCTGACACTAACATTAGGCCTAGTAACTATGCACTGTATTGGAAATGCCTTCGTTCTGTGATTTTCAATCAAATGTCATTTCAAAGAGACGGTATTATATAAAGTTCCCAGTTATCTTTGACACACCCATCTCTTATTTAATTCCCTTTGAAATATGAGTAAACTTTTCTTACTAGGAACATAATTATGCAGTCTCAGTCCCTCTTACTCAGTCCCTCGGAGTTGAAATCGGCTCTCACAGGAATCTACATATCTGGATCCAACGAATATAAAATTTTAAATCCATTTGCCTGTTTCCATAAAGCCGGATAAGCCTGAAACTCCCCATACCAAACCAGACAAGAAGCGTTGGCCAACAAACATTCCACCACAACCACCAATCGTGATACTCGTACATACAGTAGCACAACTTGGCGGCAAAAACACACCACAACCGCAAACAGGGTTGCAAGAAAAACGAAAGAATAGAAATTTCTGACCGTTGTCTTCATCTTTCGATCGACAAACCGGCAATCCAACACCATGTGGTACTTCCGCTTTTGTTTTCTTTTTTATCTAATATTTTCCGTGTACAGTGTCTGTCTGTTCATCTCTTTGGCAACGACAATCCATCTGGTCGCCATATGAAGGTGTGTCTCTGTTTGCTTGCTGCCTATTCTTAACCACAATTCGAGTGCTGGGGAACGTAACAACAATATACGCTTTCTCACCAATCGAGGAGGAATACTTATCGTTCTGTTCAATTTTCCCTTCTCTCTAATTGCTTCCAATCTCACTTCACTCCACAGCGCCGCCGAGAATCGTGCTCGGACCGGAAAATCAGAACGTTAAAATCGGCTCCACGTTGACGCTGGAATGTGAAGCGGACGGGAACCCGCTGCCCCACATCTGGTGGAAAAAGGATGGCCTGCCGGTGAACGAAACGAGCCAGGTCTACTTTACTGACGATGCGATCGAGCTGACCATAGACCATGTGGAGGAGTCCGATGCGGGTAAGCAACCAACGACGCTTCTTCCGACTTTCCGATGTAATCTGTTGCTTCGTGGCCGGCGGGTTCAATCTTTAATTGATCTAAGCATCCCACCCAGGGTGCTTGATGGAAACGTGATGGACTTTGACATGTGTTCACCTTTCTTCGTTTAATCGTACTGTACTCTCTCTTTATCCCTCTATTTATATCTCTATCACACGCAGGCACCTACGTTTGCGTGGCCGAGAATGAGCTAGGCATTGCCGAGGTAGAAGCGGAAGTGGTCGTGATCAACGTAGGCCCACCACGATTCCTGTTCGAACCGTACGACCTGGATGCCATCGAGGGCACTACAGTCGAGATGCCGTGCAAAGCGGAGAACGACGACATCCTGCAGGTAAGCCAAGGAGTGAGGGATCCGTGTGGGACGCAACGGTAACTATAACCTTTTATGGTGAATTTCTTTGAACTTTCACTGCATTCATTGAGCCTCAGTGGGAGATGCTTTAATAGGAGCGAGGAAAATGCATTGTGCAAAAAAAAGCTCTCGTAGAGCTTCGTCCATCTACTGGGTTTGCTTTCCGGACGTTTTCATGCGGTACATCCGGTACGTCAGCAGCGTGTAATGCATTGGATTTTGCCTCAGTACGCTTCAGTGCTTCGCACCCGATGTGAGCTGTGTATTTACCACTCGACTCGATGGCAAATTACCTGCAATGGAACCAGCGCCATCAGTCGAACGTGCTGATGCACAGGGTACATGCGGATGGGACGAGAAGGGGATTTTAGCCTACCTAACTAATTAGACATTTTCACGCTAGACATACTCCTCTTCGGTACAGATTTTTCCATGGTGTTTTCAACCCTGTTGCATCACTTTGAAGCTGAAGAATAGAGAAACTTTCCGTTCGAAAAGGTATTTAAGGTAGTGATGATGTTCCACTAATAGATGTAAAGGGCGTAATGGATCGATTGAGGTAAATTCAAAGATGGATTGGACCTCACAGTGGATGGTGTAATAAGTCACTATTTTCTGTATGAGCAAGATGTAAACTATAAAAGCTCGCACTAAAACTCTCATGGATGAATTATTCCTTAATAAGCCTGTTTTGAAACGATCATATGGTTTTGAGAAACTTTATACATCATCCGGTATCCTGTCACACATAAGCATGTTTTAGTAATCCTGTACAAGCACTCTTGTTACATCTTTGAAACTAATCCTTCACATACTGATAAAGGGATTACAGCAACAACATGGTCTCTTCAAGCACTTGTAGATAGAACCTTTCATTAACGCTTCCGACAAAGGAGCTTTAGAAGCTTGCTCAAAAATCCCCACTACCTCCCTGTTGCGTCCAGCCTGGAGGAAGCGCCCCATCGACACAGTAGCATAAATAAGAAACCTAATGGTCCGACGATGGACGATCCCAGCAAATCCTCAATCCTACTCACACTCATGCTTACACAGCTCATTTTACAGCGATTCCAAGAGCTCAACACAGAAATCCATCCTTCATTCCGGAGAGCCGGGCAAAACGGCAACAAAAATCCCTCCGTTCCTCGTACGTCGTCCAGCTGCTGAGACGTCCTATCGTTCGTCGTTTGCTCGGATGCGCTCGGATTGCTGGTCCTACACTCAACTGGCCTTTGCCCTGATAAATGGACATCGGCAAGCAGCAGTACGTGCTAATCTGTTCGTTTCCGATCATTCTTCACGGTGGAAGAGAGAGATGACGAAGAAATTTGAAGACCATATCGGACGAAAATCCGGTGGACCCGCTTGAAAGTTCTTGCCTTTTTCCCCCGCATATAGTGCGTGTGCACACGGGGACCGTCAGTGCGGGTAGATTATGCAAATTTAAGACGAAGTTGCTTTACTTTTTGCCTGATAAGAAGAACGCGACGAGTCTGTGCCAATCGGGTGCGTCGGTGGAGGTGAAGAGAAGCGATGGATATCCTGCTGCTATAAATGGCAAGATTTATGGATCCATTTAAGCATAATTCCTGTCTGATGGGCTTCCGGATATTGGGACCGCTGTGTTCTCCCTGCCGTGAAGCGCATTTAGCACCAGCATCCGGTTGATGCTTCAGGCGAGAGGTATTTATTGTCCAGTAGTGACCACCACCGACGGCACCGCACCCGGTACACTCGTGAAAGTAAGGGTGTTTCATAGCGATTGGCCAAGTTTACGCTAAGTATAAGCTCGTGGCTCCAAGGGAATGCTCAACCTTGGATGGGGAATTATCTCGTCTTAAAATCTTTGATGCCCTCAGAGTATTGGTAATCGGAGGAAAGATGGAAAAGTTCTGCTCCAATATTAGCTTATTATGAGGCACGAGTCTTTTGTTCTCCACGTTTTTGCCTACGCTGCGCCTCGGTATGTAAATATTTACCTCGGACGTCTGAACGAACGGCGGTTTTAGGACCAAGCGTCTGGAAGCGTATGTCCCAGCTTCCAGGGCTTCCATCGTGTCATCCACAACCGCCACAACCGAATGGAGCGTGGTTGATTTGTGACACATTGTATTCGGCGATGGGACCAAGTTGATGAAGGACGAAGGCTTGTATCGTTGTACTTTGGTTGAAGTACAACTTGTTCTTATCGCTTTCACTAGCAGCTCCCACCCAGCCACAAACCGACAACGGGAAACAATGTTATAACCCCCACAAAACTTCTAAACAATGTTCTGTTATGTATCTTATCCGCCTCGTTCTTGCATCTTTTATCATGAAACAGATCAAATGGCAAAAGGAAGGTCGTACCATAACCGCGAAAGACAAGTACCGTATATCATCCGCTGGCAGTTTGTTCGTCGCCAACATCACGTTCACAGACGAGGGCCGGTACGAGTGCTCGCTGGTGAACAAGTACGGACGTGCGACGGCTAGCGGTATGCTGACGGTGAAGTAAGTATCCCCGCCCTGACCGAACAGCTGTAGTGTTGTCTGGTATGCTCAGTATCGTTTTATTTCTTACGTTCTGGCTTGCAGGAAGAAGGCAGAGGCACTGCCTGGCGACCAGTATGTACGGATTGCGATTGCCGAGGCGTCCCGGGAGGTGGATATGGCCATTAATCAAACCATCGGGCGTATGTTTGGGACGGGCAGCAATGCAACACGCTATCACGATGATCTGTTCCGCATCGTGCGCTTCCCGACTGGCCCGGCCCGTGAGATTGCCCGTGCAGCGGAAGTGTACGAGCGGGCGTTGGTCATTATCAGGAAGCACGTGGAGAGCGGGGCCAACCTGACGACCAATACTACCGACTTCTGGTACCAGGATCTGCTCTCGCCGGAGTACCTCGATCTGCTGGAGCAGTTGTCGGGCTGTATGGCGCACCGTGTCACACCGAACTGTTCCGATCTGTGCTTCCACTCGAAGTACCGCTCGTTGGATGGTACGTGCAACAACTATAAACATCCCGCCTGGGGCTCATCGCTCACGGGATTCCAGCGTCTGCTTCCTCCGGTGTACGAAAATGGGTTCAACAGCCCGATTGGGTGGAATCGATCGGCCATGTACAACGGGTTCCGGAAGCCGAGTGCACGACTCGTCTCCACTACCCTTATCTCCACCAGCTCCATCACACCGGACGATCGCATCACGCACATGGTGATGCAGTGGGGGCAGTTCCTGGATCACGATCTAGACCACGCCATACCGTCAGTGACGTCCGAAAGTTGGGATGGTGTGGATTGCAAGAAAACGTGCGAGTATGCGGCACCATGCTATCCCATCGACATCCCCCCAGGGGATCCTCGCATCCAGAATCGACGCTGTATCGACTTTGTGCGCTCGAGTGCCGTGTGCGGCTCTGGCATGACTTCAATCTTTTTCGGCAGTGTGCAACCGCGCGAACAAATTAACCAGCTGACCGCTTTCATCGATGCCTCGCAGGTGTACGGCTACACGGAAACGTTCGCCCAGGAGCTGCGCAATCTTACCACCGAGGAGGGTTTGCTGCGTGACGGTCCTCATTTCCCGAACCAGAAGCCGCTGTTGCCCTTCTCCGCACCAACGGATGGGATGGATTGTAGGCGCGATCTGGACGAGAGTCAGATCAATTGCTTCACGGCGGGTGACATCCGTGTAAACGAACAGCTCGGACTCACGTCGATGCACATCGTGTGGATGCGGGAGCACAACAGGCTGGCGGAGCAGTTGCACCGTATCAATCCCCACTGGGACGGTGACAAGCTGTACTACGAGAGCCGCAAGATCGTCGGAGCGATCATGCAGCACATCACGTACGAGCACTGGTTGCCGCTGGTGATCGGCGAGCGAGGAATGGCTCAGCTGGGCGAGTACCGCGGGTACGACTCGAACGTGAATCCGGCCATCTTCAACGAGTTCGCCACGGCTGCCTTCCGGTTCGGACACAGCCTGATCAATCCGATACTGCACCGATTGAATGACTCGTACCAACCGATTCCGCAGGGACATCTTTCACTGCACAAAGCGTTCTTTGCCCCGTGGCGTCTCATGTACGAGGGTGGAGTCGATCCACTACTACGAGGACTCTACACCGTACCGGCAAAGCTGAAAAAATCCAATCAAAACCTCAACACTGACCTGACGGAACGATTGTTCGAGGTGGCACACGCCGTTGCCCTTGATCTGGCGGCGATCAATATCCAACGATCGCGTGACCATGCGTTGCCTGGGTATAACGATTATCGCAAGCTCTGCGGTATGAAGGTTGCGAACGAGTTTGAAGATCTGAAGGCGGAAATAGCGGACCCGCTGGTCAGGCAAAAGCTGAAAGAGCTGTACGGCCATCCCAGCAATATCGATTTGTGGGTTGGAGGAATTCTGGAGGATCAGCTGCCGGGAGCTAAGATGGGCCCACTGTTTACATGCATACTAGTACGCCAGTTCCGCGCCCTGCGTGACGGCGATCGATTCTGGTACGAGAATGAAGTGTTTAAGCCGGAGCAGCTGGCACAGATCAAGCGTGCCTCACTGGGCCGGATCATTTGTGACAATGGCGATAACATTACGACTATCACGGACAATGTGTTTGTACTGCCGACCAAGCAGGGTGGCTACAAGCGATGCGACGAGATCCCGCAGGTTAATCTAGAGCACTGGGTCGATTGTACGGATTGCTCCCGGCACCACAAGCGATATGCACCTGTTGTTCGGCAGCGAAGATCAGTGAGCCGTAGGAAACGCGCCGTACCTACAACGGAGGGTAAGCAGCATGGTATGAAGCATCAAGACGAGCTGGAACGGCCTTTGCCAGAGGACGAAGGACACTATGCGTTGAATGACAACCATCTCGAGCAGATGGACGATGATTCGTCCTTTATCGATGACGATATGAACGAAGAACGGATCGAAGGGCTGGAGGCACTGATCGAAAGCTTCCAGAAATCGATGAAGCAGATGCGACGAAAGATACGCCGGCTGGAGCAGCAGTGCTCGGTAGCGGTACTAGCAGCAGCAGCGGCCGCTGGTGGAAACGCTGGTGGAGCGGTCAACCCCGCCAAGGGCAAACCGCACGGTCATTGCGTGGACAGTAAAGGCATCAAGCGGTTGAACAACGAAATCTGGATGCGGGACGACTGCACCAAGTGCGAGTGTGAGCATCACCAGATCAGCTGCGAGACGGAGAAGTGTGCGGAGCTGATCTGCGAGAACAATCTGGTGCTGGTGAAGGAGGAAGGCAAGTGCTGTTCGGCGTGTGTCGTTGCGGATGAGCGCGGTACCATGACCACTATCATTAAGGAAACTCAGTAAGGTGACGGCGGATAATGGCGGTCACGAGGTGATCAAATCAATTATTGATCGTTCGATCACACATCAAAACATGGAATCGAATTCTAGTGGACTGAACTGAATGGTTGCGTGGAAGTGGATCTCCTCTAGTGTGATCGTTATTGATCAAATGCGATATCAGTAAGCTAGAATCGAAGAAACACGGGGACTCTGCCGAAAGATGCTAGAATGATAGTCAAGGTATATATGTATCTTATCTTGTGTCTCAGTTCCATGTGCCACTGTACACTTTCCATCGAGCTGTACTTCTGCCGTTGTACGTTGATAAACATTGATTCCGTTTTCGTTAGCATCATTAAGCGTTAGTGTTCTCCACTAGGCAGCCCTGTACGGTGTCTGGGGACAGTAGGTTGTGTCCGACAGGATTATTAGTACACTAGATCTTTTTTGTGTTTGGAATTGGTTGTTTGGAACAAGTCTAAAGTTATTTTAGTTTTGAATTCCAATCATGTAATACGATAAGAAAGGAGCCAGCCTGCATAGTAAACGAAAAAGTATCACACGCATAGTCTCTACAGTTTATCCAAGTTTGCAAACTAGTTTTAGCGTGATTGAAGCGATTTATAGTCAGTTTTAGTGATAACATTTCTTCGTTGGTGAGTACACTCTCATAAAACTGGACTGCCTGTGTACGAGTCGAAGATAAAATGGTAAACCCCAATCAGGACATGGTCAGATATCGAGATGTCGCTGTTTAACTCTTCTGTCCACTAATGAAGCTCATCCAAACCCGGTGCCAAATTTGGGAGAGTCTCTGCTACCGACCGTTGCAGCATAATCGTTATCATCTCCCTGTAACGGTAAAGACGACGACCACGACTAAAGCTACTTACTAGTACTACCTACAACGACTTCTGTAAATACTTTTTTAAACCGTTCAATTTAACCTTGATCACTAGAGCAACAAAACAAGGATATTCTAGCAAACCAGATCGGACATTCGCTCCCTCGACCATGACATGGTCGTGAGCCATTATTAGAATAAAAAACGGACTCGATTGATTTAGCGGATCAACGAGAAGACAGGCAAAACCGATTAGGCAAACTCTAGTAGACTCAATTTTATTAAAAACGGTGAAATCAAACGAAACTGTTCCCGTGGCATCTCTTCCTTGAATGTTGAGCGAGAACAAAGACCGTGTGGAACCGAAAATCAAACAAATTATAGTAACAACCACATACTAAGTGAACATTTGAAAAAGGAAAATAAATCGAACTTTACTAGCTATTTCCTCTTTTCCGAACGAAACAAACCAACTGGACGCTTGCGCACAGTTTGTGTGTGTTGTTCTTTTTATTAACTTCAAAGCAAAACAAAAAACTACTAAAACATATCACCTAGCACCCATCCTTTGTTCTATTGCTACTCCCGTTTCCTGGTTTTAAGGTTTGTCGTTAATAAAATCGGCTTCTTACTCCCACCTTTTAACTGCTTCCAATGTATTTGGTGTGCGATGCTTTGGCAATGATTGAGTTATCCTTCTTGTGGCGCAGCTCACATTCGAGGAATGCTAAGTTCCGGCCCGCCCGTACAGTGTTTGCGTCGATAATGACTTCATCGCCCTGCCGGGCACCCTTTAGGTAGCTCACGTGGATGTCCACCGATACGCCAGGTGCAGCGTTTTCCTTCGTCATCAGCGCGTACGTAGTGACCACGTCGACGATGGTGGCAGTGAATCCACCGTGCAGTCCACCGGCACGATTTAAGTGCTCCTCCTGCACTTTAAACTCCGCCATACAGCGACCATCACCTCCACTGACCATGACGAGCTAAAGGAGAAGGCAAACAGAGACGAAGGGTGAGCAAAGAGAGGTTTTTTGCTGCATACAATGGAGTTGTAATACCCTGTTCTAAAACCCTGTAAATAATGTTGTCCATAATTTGTAATACTTCGCGCCCATAGTGCATGACAGTGTGCGCGCGGCACAGCTGTCATGCAGAATAAAGCCATTCTCATTTTGAGGGTCAAACAGTTAACACCTTCAGTCTTCAGTCTTCAGTCTTCAGTCTTCTGTTAATTCGCGCTACTACTCAGCCTTGTGCTTTTATTCCGAAAACATATTTAACGTGCCTTCAAGTCATTGCTCATCATATAAGCGCGGAAAAGTGGATATTTTCGGTGCTTATTACAGAGTCAAATTGCATTACATTTTAATTTTATAGCATAATTTCACTAGCCATAATTTACAGCTCTAAGTAACCCTTATTTGACGCCTATATGACGACAAACAACAACCAAAATGCTCACTGGGTCGTTCTGTCAAACCAGGCCCGCAACTGTTTGTTTACATCCCGCCAGCAGCAGTATCGCAAACATGCTGTTTATGTAACAGCGTCTCAAACGCAAGGTAAAAGTGTTTTGCCGTTTGATTTGTACGACACTTTACACAAAAGAAGGACGCTTTCTTCATAGTGTTGGTCGTTTTTGTAGTTTTAAGTGGTAAGTAAAAATTCACATACCTGCTGCAAACACCTATCGTACCCGTTAGTTTTGGTCATCACAGTGGCGATGGTACGCAACAGATCGAGACCCTTTTTGCCGCTCATTTTGGGGAACTGTGCGTATTTCGTACACTACCACTAGACAATTACACTTCACAACCTTTTGAGCGGTTGTTTTAAGAAGATTAACAGTATTATCGCTGTTGAAGTTAAGCTCCACAGCACTAGAGGAGCTGTTTCACCTTCCGCGGACACGGTTTGTTTAGTGTGAGCCGTTTGCTGTCAAAAGTGCCGACATATTTGACAGTCATCCGTTGCGTGAATTTGAATATTAAATATACTAACTAGAAATTGCTTACAAATTGCATGAACTATCAAATAATTCCAAGAGCTTAAGAAAATCAAGGCTTCCCGTTGTAGGATGTCCTTTCGTTGTGCATATCCTTCCAGCGCGCTCTAAGCATGCTTTTCAAAACATTGAAATAATTCCGGTTTGAAATATTTCAGGAGTCTTCGCAGCGCATTCCCAACGGCTACTGAGGATGGAGATACAAGAACTGACCGCATTTCAGCAATCGGAAGAAATCATCCAACCGTTTACCATTAGCTGCGTCGGGGACGTGGTGTTGGTATGTGCCAAAGAGCACACGCTTGTCTTCAGACTTAAATACAAACACATCGCCGAGGATGGTGTCATCTCTTTCGAGCTGTCGCGCATCAAGTGTTCTAACGCTCGTCCTACTGGCGTACTGCTTGCACAGGAGGCCAAACTGTACCACGCAAGCAACATGGAACAGCGTAGACGAATAATGCTGGATCAAACCATTTTCCCCAACATCGCCAAAGTGTACATCTGCAACGTGCAATCGTGGATATCGCCTCCCGGTGTGTTTGAAGACAATCCTCGCGAGCATCTCATAGCGACCGTCACGAATATGGGCCAGTTGACGATATACCGGCTGGAGGAACGGTGCCAAACTTACTGGGATCCGTACGTTGATATTTCCGACACCTGGCAGAGTCACATATACGATCGGCATCCGATCGACTCGTACGATGAGCTGCAGATCATGGCAGACGAAATGACCATCACGTGTTTCACGTGGGAAACCGTCATTTACGAGCATCCGGTGCGGTTCGCTTTCGGCACTAAGTCAGGGAAGATCGTGTTCTGCAATCTAAAGCCAAACGTACCGAAGATCGAGCACGTCCACCAGGAGGAGGAAGCGTCACGCGTGATGCGCTATATTTCCGTGCAAGGGCAGTACCATTTTTTGCTAGTCGGTCTCGATAGCGGTCGGCTCGGTGTGTACCGATTCGGAGAGGCAGACCCCATGGGGGCGTATTTCGTGCAGTACCTTGCCACCCATTTCGAGGAGGATATTTCCATCTCGGCGATCGAATGTGAGGTAGAGCGAAAGCCGAACGGCGAAGACCAACTGCTAATCCTAGCGATAAAGGCAACGTACGTGCTTGCGATAGAGATCGGCTTCGATGGCACGTTGCGAAGTAGCATGACGTTGAGCTTGGAAAACTTTATGATTACAGGGCTGCAGATGGTGTACCCTCGTAACTACATCGTGAGCACGCTACCGGGAAAGGTGTTTCACCTTGAAATAGGTGAATCAGGTTCGCGGGGTGATATGAAGATAACGAAACAGGAGGTGAAGACAGATCTCAACGTTAGCTCGTACGCACTGTATGGAGTGGCAGCGTCACGCACCCGCACCGGTTGGTATTTTCTCGGCTATCCCTCCCGACGGTTCGACCATCTGACGCTCCGCTCGCCGACATGCATATTCTTCTGTCGCTATAACCAGCGAGATGCGCTGAAAGCGTTGTTGGGCAACAGCACGCTCCAGCTGGATAACTTTCACGACGCTGTCGAGATGGTTCGTTTCCATGGTAACAAGCAGCCTGAGATCCTGCTTCCGTTAGAGAAACCTCTGGTGGATCTGTCGCTTAACGAGCAAACGATGTACCAACTGAAGCTGCAGCTCGTGCAGCTGAGTGCCAAGATTAGCTACTACAAAAAGCGCAACCGAGCGACGACGGAGGCACTGCACGCGCAGCATGAGTTTATTTGCAGCCTAATAGAGGTGATTACCGCTAGCCGGATCGTTTGCTGGTTGGTGGAAAAGTACAAGAAGGGCATGGGATTGCACCCGTTGCAGCAGGAAACGGTGCGCTGTTTGCGTAACTTTATGCGAACGCTGACGGTGAGTCCGTCAGTGCCTGCTGAGTGTG
>KB671873.1:5514-25189 GCA_000349105.1 Anopheles epiroticus
ACTCTCTATTCGCAACCATTGCCTACTTATGGTAAGGTTCTACTATCAGTTTTAGATAAGAATGTACAGCAGGGAAAGATGGACTAAACTAATCCAAATCAACCAGTCTAGGGACTGAGTACTAATCAGTAAAAACGCCAAAGATGTTTGTTTTACACACATTGTGAATTCTTTTCTATTTCGTGAAAATTTTAAGTTTTGTTCAGTATTTCAGATTTTTTGTAGCTATACGGCCAGGCCGTCTTCCTGACTAAAAACGGTGTGTTTTCCTATCTATTTCTCTCTCACTCACTCACTTTCTCCTTTTTTCTATCTATCTTGTAGTGACAAGATCATTTTGTTATGGACATCACTCGCACGGTCTCCGACGAAATATTGGCCATTGAGGTGCATTTTCATCACTAGTTTTGGATTACTAGTCTTTGTTTTTGTTTGGACGTTCTACCACGCCTGCGTCGATTTTGTAGTTCCGAGTAGCACCTGCTACTAGAAAAATCTGAGAGGAGGGGTGAAGCACCAAACGCCAACTCCAACTATACACACTCTGTACAGGTTGTAAAACACGGTTCCGTCTCGCTTTCCTTTTCATCGCACCGTATCGCATAATTAACTTTGCAATAAGGTCGTTTGAAATCAACAGTATGGATTTGTTGTATGGAGAGGAGTGAGACAACCCCGGAAAAAGGAAGTTAGAAGCAGGTAGGTGAAAGGAGATTGGGTAGGGCAGTATAGGACATTCTTCATTTACAAAACGCTTACATATCACAACAGGCAAAGTAACGGCTTACTTCGGCTAACGGCTAACATAATACACACACCCTCACGCACATATCACAATCTCTCGCACACTCGTTTCATAGTGCGACGCGAAATATAGAATCAAAGGTTAAGCATCCTCAGACGGAGTGGGGGTTAAAGATACAGAACATGGAGAGCTGGTGCGGAAAATAAGAAAAGATTATTCGGGGAAGTTTGGAGGAAGGTAAACAGTCCTGGAATTTGAGAAACTCGTTACACACCGCTAACCACATGGGTTTGTGTGTGAAAGTGTGAGTGTACGAGTATGTGTGTGTTTAAAAGAGATGCGAATTTTTCTTTAACTGTACGGGACAGCGGTTTTAAACTTTGTTGAAGGTGTAGCTGTAGCCGTCGGGGGTTCGGTTCAATTGCAGCTTGCCTGGTGGCTGGAAGCGATGAGGAGCAGGTGTGGTAGTCCAGACCGGAGCCTGCTGCGGCTGCGGGGCATAGTTGTGCTGGTTGTACTGTGGCACGGGTGCAACCGGGGCCGGTGCAGCGTGGTAGTTGTGGACCGGAGCAGGTGCTGGGGCAGGAGCCGGAGCCGAGTACTGGTTCTGGCTGAAGTTCGGGTCGTTCCAGCGGGGATCGTACTGGCCATCATCGTCGTAGCTGCGGCCACCATTGTACTGAGGCTGAGGCTGGTACTGGGGCTGCGGCTGATACTGAGCTTGCGGAGCTGGCTGTGGTGGAGCTGGCGGTGCTACCGGCAGATGATCACCCGAGGCCTGGAATCTGTGCGAAAATACACATACAGCGAGATATTAGAATGCTGCTTCTCCCGCTTCAATTTTCGGACATCTTGTTCATTGTGTGGTCCCAAATGTAACTTACCCATTCTTGCCCGCAACGTAGGAGATGGTGCGGCGCTGGCCGGTTGGGTCTACGTAGCTGTACGAGCCGCGACGGTTACCGTCTGCGTCCGTTTCCTCTTTGAAGTCGGTACCGTCCTCCTGCGTATAAGCAGCACCGAACTTGCCGTCACCGGACAGATATCGCTGCTCGCTGAGGATGGCAGCCGTCTTCGGATCGCGGTGGTAGCCACCGTTGTATTGAGCCGTAGCGGCAACCAGCAACGTTGATAGGAGAATCTGCAGCCGAAGAGACGAGAAGAAAAAACAGGGAATAATCGATATTATAGAGATAGATTACAGACTTTTAGAAATTTCAGTCGTCTCATCTTTGAAGATAGAAGAACACGGAGGAAACTCAACAGTCACAGGCCGGCTGACGTTTACTCGAAATCGGTATTAAACAACACTACTTCACGTATTCCAAAATGCCAGCTTTTCCATTAGCCAATGGGTAGTATTTGTGGTTTGATTGAGGTAATTTGACATTCGGAAGATGATTGTCGTGCCGGCCTGTGGTTGATATTCGAAGCTCGTACAATAGAATGTAAACAATTCATATGAAACGGAATGTTTGGTAAACTCACAAATCTGAACATTTTAACGAACAAAACTGGGTGGTGGTTCACTTTGCAAAGCACAGCTTTTTGTGGTAAACTGCTTCTCGGAGCCTTTACACACTCACAAAACACGCACTTGATTCTCGAGTGAAAGATTGGATCGAGGAGTAAGGCTAGGATCCTTTCCAGCAATATAGTTTGCGGAAGCGATCAGAGCCGATTGAATGCAAAGAAAGAACTGACTCTACTGGGGCTACATCAGTAGCTTTTATAGGGGGGCGCCCGCAAAAGCGGCCACACGAGCGGTCCGAGTTGCGTACAGACAGAGAAGAGAGAAAAAAAACCTTGGAAAACGTCATCAAAAACGGTGGTCGAACGGAGAGCGTGGCGAAGTGCGAAAGAACGAACGCGAATGGATGTGGGAGTAAAAGGCGAGTAGTGGAAACACCCCACGACAATGCAAGCCCCTACGAGTGAACCTCCAAACCCAGGGTCCACTACTGTTGCGCATGAATACCGGTCGACACCACCACCACACGAAACAGGGAAATTGGGGAGAGCCTGCGCGAGCCGTGTAGTTTCTTATTCGAAGGGTAGAGTTGCTTGAGTCCCATTGGGGTCCTTTTTCTCTTTTTCTCCCCCTGCTAGCTACCTATAGCAACGGCACAGACAGCAGAAGATACCAAGAAACCAAAATCATCCAAGCTTCAGTTGGCATGGAAAGCAAACACAAATTATGTGCACGGTGGGCAATGAAGCGCAATACAAAAACAATAAACAGACACAAACATAATAACTTTGCACAAACTCCTACTACTAGCTACCTTACTACAAACCTCTCGCCTCAATCAGGGAACAGAGAAATCGTAGACTCTGCAGAAAAGCGACGGCAAGGCATGGTGCATGCCATTGTCGGTAGTCTTCGATCAGTGCAGGGAGGCTAACGCTTATCGTGCGTCGATCGGGTGTAGTTGCTTATTACAGAATTCAACGGACTGATCGATGGCACACCTATTGCCTACTCTAGTATCATCGTGTGGTTCTGCAATCATCCTTCATAGGGGGGCTATCAATCAATTGCTGATCACCGGTACCAATCCGTGACCTCTTGTTGCTCTCGGATGCCTCTACCAAAGCTCATTTTTTACCATTATCCGCGAAGAAAAGCACAAGTTATGATTGATCCTTGTCTCTGAATGGTAGAAACCTTTCTCGCAGAACAGAAGAAGAAGAAGAATGGTAGCTATGTAACATGTAAAAGCAATAAGATTACTTCCTCAGAAAATTAGTAGGCCCATAGATATCATTTTTCCAAGAATTCGACTCTCCAAATGCACCCCAAACGATTTTCGAAAAGTAAAGTCCGTTTATGGGCTAACTTGATGGTCCAGTGGTGAAGGGTTGGGCCTGTCAGAAGACCTGCGGTTGTGTTGAATCTAATTCGGACTGCTTCCGATCCCCAAGAGCGGAATTAACTATTACTACTGTTGCCTACTATGCCTACTAAAACTAGGGTTTTTGTAACACTCAAGAAGAAGAAGAAGAAAACCAGCCCCAAAACGCACTTCCCACCGCTAGACGACAGTCCCTTTGCAGCATTGTTTTTTTCTCCAGTCCACACACCACACAGAAACAGCAAAGGCGTCAAGGTCATTCACTGGTTTCAACCATAACCCGAATGTATGTTGTTGCCATCGAAGCCATGCGGATGCTGTCGTTAAAATAATGCAACGTCAAAATAACAACAACAAGTAATACCGTATACACGCAAATCATCAATAGCATAATCTTAAAATGTCAGCAAGCGTGATCAAAACCAGAACGTGTGCACCGAAACCACGGTGCACCAAAGCTCGGAATTCGAAACCTTCCAAAAACAGGCCTTCACAGCCTTAAAAAATCAGTGCAATGAAGACCGGCAAATTGGGAGCATCGAAGGCCAAAACAGAAGGCACAATGAAAGTCATGCGGCGGAGGACAATCAAGATTTTGTCAAATTTCCGGAATCAATTCGTTTGGTGTTGGTGCACTCTTTAAGTAGAACTGGAGAACACGGACACCCTAGAACGAGGACATTGATGTTGATGACAATCTAGTAAGCTGAGTTGAGTGTCAGTCTTTGCTGAATTCTACTCCGCTTCTGCTCGGTTAAGAATACGAAAAGCACATTAGAACGGAGGTCCGAACCGCACCCAAGCAATCTGTTCGATTAGGAGTTGCCTAATCACAATTCTGCTTTACGAAAGTCTTTGTACGTACTCGCCCTGCGGCACGCGCTCGGTATCGCGGTGTGACACCAATGGAGAGGCGGATGACATTGAATGTTGACACTGGGCCGATTGAAACGGCATCAAGCAGGTTTGGTCGGTTTTGTCGTTATCGTTAGCGGTGTAGCGCTCCATTTCCTGCCTCTTACATGTGCGTGAGTGTCAGAAGTTATAAAGTTAATAATGCCTTGTTTTATGATCTCCTTCTCCCTAAATGTCAGATTATTGTACTCGTTACACCACCCCATGGCTAAAACCTTTCAACAGTAGACTATAGAAGATGACATGTAAATGGGAATACGACACACTTTTGTTTTGTTTCGTTGAAACTGGCAAGCCGAATTATTACAATAAGACACTCTTTGTGAAAAGTGTTTAGGTATAGTAAAGTACATTAAACATACTTGCATATTTGTATTGTCATGTCACCAATACCTGACTTTAGCATTTACATTAGGCTATTACAATTGGTTTGCCTTCCACACATGAAAAGAGGATTGCACAGAGGCACGTTGATAGACAGGAAGATAGGTACACTGTATCATTCCTTCCCGCAATATATGCTTCATCACAAATCAACGCAGTTATCATTTGATCCCATCGACTCAGCATTTCGGGTGGCCCACTAGTATTAGACCATGTATCGACTCACAGAAACATTTCTCACCTCACTCCTCCCCCTTCCACAGATCATGCTTCAAATGTGGGCCACTGAACAACTCACCTAAATACCGTTCATCCAAGACATTTCCGTGTTTCGTACCACGGTCCACTCCAAATTCTTTTACATACACCCTCCGGGTGTAGCGCTGCTCACATTGCAACACCGGGCTTGCAGGTTGACCACACATACATATCGTCGAGGAGGAAGAGCAGGTGGACGATGTTGGCCGAGAAGGAGGGAGGATAATCGCCCTCGCCCGCGCTCGACTAAAAGGTGAGAGACCGAACCTTCGCACAGCAATATTGCACAAATTGGAGGAGGCAGGAAGGAGAAGCTCTGGAGCGGTTCACAAGCGGTTTGAAAAGGCAGCGATCACGGATAGCGTGTGCTGGTGCTGCAGTATTCGTAGGTCTCGTGTAGCTAATGCAAAACCGAAGGGGCGCGCCGTTCACCGTTCGATCGTCCGGGGTCGGTCGAAACCGAAACCGTACCGGACTTACTCATGCATTACGTCTACCGCGTTTGCCTTTACGAAGTAAATCGTGGGTGCTTTTTGCAGGGCGATGGATGCCTACTCCAGTCTTCTACTACCCGCCCTTTACACCACGCCTCAAATCGATCATTTCTCCTAAAACAGTTTCAGCCGATTAAATTCAATCCACTAAACCAGCAACTTTCAACTGAGGAATGGCCATTTTATTTAATTAGTTTAATTGCCATTCATTTGGTCGAATTAGCGAGTGCCACTTATTTGCAACTCCAGCCCTTTACAAACTGTATGACATAATGCATAGTCAGAACACAAAAGCTGTTTCCAGGTAATGCATAGACAAACTTCCCTAACTTCTAAGTGGTTCTAGCACGCATTCCTGGAGTGGAGTGTGGAAGAAAGAAATCTTGGCTCCATTTATCTCCCAAGGGCATGCACGTCCCCAAAAGCATCGCAATTCCTGCTCCGATTATTGGAAATAGTTGCTGTTATTTCCACTCCTCCTCCGCCGGACCCAGCTTCCGCCTCGTTGACCTTGAGTTCTTATATTCCATGCCGGCAGCTTCTGGAAGTACACGCTCGCTTTCTACTTCCCCTGCCCTCACTCCACACACACATCGGCCAAGAACCGGTCGGACCCCAGTCACCTGATTCCACCGTTTCAAGGTAATGCGAATCTCTTTCGAACGTTTTTCAAGTCGTACACCACGATATCTATGAAATATCCGCGAAACGTCCTTCAACTCTTTATGGCGCACCTAGGACAGTCCAGTCACCTTGTAAGGCCAACCAGTGTCCGTTGAATAGGCATTCTCATTGACAACTTTCCTCAAGAATGAATCTTAATGTGCGATCTATGCACATCGTGTATTCTTTCCTTTTCATCCTGATTCAGCGCGTCAGTTGACTTTCTGAAGCCGTAACCGGGAAGTCACACACCATTTTGGGATGTCGGCTGTTTCGGATCTCTTTCTTTCTGTTGTTCTTCCTTCCCTTCACATTTACTAGATGCCTGCAAAACAGGCCCCTAAGTTCAGAAACCAACGTGTCTAGCAATGTTCTCACATGTCTAGCATTCACAGTACGCCATTTGCACTGTAAAAACATACGCAAACAGCCGTGCAAAGACGAAGAAGGGAGGGATTTAACCGTCTGTAGAAGCAGGCAGAGAGTGCCTCACCCAGATCAGGGAAGGCTCTTCCTGTAGTTCTCTCTGTCTCGCATTCTGCAAGGGATCCGATCCCATCCCATTCAATTATTCAGTCAGTCAGTCATACAGTCATGCTCAGTTCATTATTCTTCGTTTCCTTTTTGTCGCTTCCTCGACAACTGGTCGGAGAAACCCCTCTCGGGCGGCCATTCGCGTGCAGAGATTCTGTCCCTTTTAGTAAAAGGGTCCTCTTGGAACTAGGGACTTTCAGGACAGGATCTCTACTTCCTTTTTGTGTCGCCTCAATGGCAGCCGCTTAATCTGACCGTTGCCAATAATAGGTACCCGTCGTATGCGAATGCTAACACCGCTTGCTACCCTTTTTCTTTCCCCTTTACTCTTTTAAAAGCTCCCGATCAAATGGTGACAGTGGCTGAAATCTAGCACCCTGCAATTGTGGTGCTCATTTTCCTTTGGTTGATAGTGTACCTAATCGCTCTGATCGCGCAAATCAAACCATCAAGCGAGGGAATAGCTGACAACTTATCCAGCGAAACCAAACAGCAGAGGGGTGGCCGTCGTGCTGAAAGTAAATCCGATCCGATGGGATTTGCGATCGCTTCCATAAAGCATTCGTAATTGCACATTCGTAATACCGTGAGCCTACGGGCTGTTTCGATTTGTGGTTCATCGCCATATACCCAACGCTGCTCTTTATTTAAAAAGCATCGAACAGCAGTGTTTCTACCGAAGGTGACTAAACGAGAAGAATTTCCAATTGGTCCCGACTTTTCTTCCGGATAATTCCAACGATGAAAACACAAATCTTGCTTGTACAATGCATTATTCCCGTCTGGTAGATTGAGGTGTGACGGTTTTATTCGGCATCGCTTGCTTGTTTACCGCTTGCAATAGTATGTCATGGTTTTAAAAATGTGTAAATTGCTATCACCCCATTCCCGTCGGTTGTAAGTGTTACATTTCAGGCTATCTTTCGAATCAAAATTCTAGGTATGTCTCTAGATATCTCTTTCAATATTTCTACCATTCATTGCATCAGAAGTTTGGAAAGCGATTCAAAATCTACCATTGTCGTAGGGGAAATGAACGCTACTAAACTCTGGCTTGTGTACGTCCGAAACGCTGCCTCAGAATTAACATCCCCGGACAGCGACCAGAGTCAGTCGTAAAGGCACAATTTAGCAACTTAACGTTACCACCGAACCGGCAAGATACTACATCCTGATCTGGTTACGCATGGCTACCTCTGGACATGAGGTTTAGCCCGGAAACAGCTAAAAAAAATCCCTCGACAACCGGCGTGATACAAATCAACATCTCCTCACCGTTTCCGGCCTCAATCTCAACGCGCACAGATGAGACTCCGATCAACCAACATAATATAAGCATAGGCTTAACCGAGTGTACACAGAGCTCAAAAACAGCACATCTGTCTAGCTAGCCCTAGGAATTCTATTTTTTCGCATTTGCTTTCTCGTCGGTATTGATGATCTCTGGCTTCTTACTGTTTTACACCGCCTTAGGGATGCGCAGCCTGTATCGGATGATAAGGGTGATGTGAACAAGATGCTTTTTATTTGTTGTACTTATTACACAGAAAACAGACAGAGAGAGAGAGAGAGAGAGGGAAAAAGAGGGATATAGAGGATGAAGAGCCTTTATACTCTGCGTACCGCATCATTTCAACTCAACTGAATCGTCCCGTAACTCAAGTGGCTCGTCTGTATGCTATGCCATGCTAGAGGGTTTTTTTGTAGTAGGGTAGAGACAGGCATTCGCTCACAAATTTTGGGTTACCGCTTCCAAAGGTTTTTGATGCTGATATCGCGACAAGCTCTACTGACTATCAATGGTACTGCTAATCCCCGTCAATCGTTGACGGCACGGAACGGGGGGTTTGCTCTTGCAGCGCTAGACCTGCATTTCAACAATTGCATACGATGTGTTATGACTTTAGCTTACTTTTGTGCTCATTGAATCTGAAACACAGTTTTTTTTCAATCTGAAACACAGAAATTTTTCAAAGCGATTCCTGGCCTCTGCTGTAATCTCGATTGAACACTTGCGCAAAGTAACAACATCACATAAGAAAGTAGTTTCAAAGCCAAGGTGAAATCTTTTGTTAGCTGGGCTGACTCTACGACAACAACAAAAACGAGAAAAAGACTGAGAGCACTATGAGAAGTGTGACTGTGATACGACTTTTGCGCTGTTACACCCAATCCAAGCCGCCGCTACATGTCTTATTGGATACATCCTATATGCAAGCTTTAAAAACAATTGCTTTGCATGATGTGACAAATACGTAATGATGAACAACACAAAACAATTGGCAACGTCCAATATCATAGCTACCGCTGCCCACAGCACAACACATGCTTTGCATCGAAAAAACGTTAAACGGCTAAGCAAATACCAAAACACCTTTTTTTACGAAGGCAAACTAGGAGAAACTATGTGTGCTCCACATTTTCCGTTCATTAGTTTCAAACTCGATGCGATTTGATTTTCGTTTACTCTCCTTCACCGAAAATGCTACGGTGATTCCGTTTTTCCTCTCTGTTGAACAAATCGTAGTGAAGTAAACTCCCAATAACTCTCACTGCCAACAGAATATCGCAACATGGATTTCGTGCATTCGTCGCGCTTTGCCAAACATGCGCAATTTTGTTGAATTTTCATGTTGCTGCCGCTGTGCCTCTTTCATTATCTTTTCTTTCTTCTCCTCTTGTCGGTCTGCTTTGGTCTTTTTGAGGAAATGAAGTTATTAATGAGCAATTCACGCATGCCTACCGTGCCATAATAACGCCCGGTTCTTTTGCTTTTACATTTCATGTGTATTGAGCGCTGTTGTGTGGTGGGAACAAGTTACCCATGTTGACAGACCTCGGTGTTTGGTAGTGTTTTCCCGTGTTAGCGTACTACGTATGGTATGTAGTTATGGGAGTTTCGTTCCAAAGCTAATAGGTTTGTTTCAATTCATCAAAGGAACGATCGAACCTAGGTTCAAATATAGGGTATTTCAAAACATATCAAGTCCACGGGACACTTACTCGACACAGCGGTAATTGATGCCTTGGATAGGGCATGATACTGGAATACGTTCACGATACACAAGGACACGAGAATAAGATACTCAAGGAGATGAAAATAATAATAAAAATATGATAACAAATTACTAAAGACTAGTTTTCATCAAAGGCTTACATCGTTAATTAATGACAAACCGTGAACCACATCGAAAATGTTAAACCTACCAACTAGAAGGGTGATGAAAAGCTCCATCTCTTTTGTATATTTTTTATTTGCTACTAAAATGTATGGTTGTTGCGGAATCCTTCAAAATTGAACAGAATCACTTAAAAAAAGTGTGTTTAATTTTTTTTCAAACGTCACATTTTGTTAATTTTATTTTTTCGCTGCTATAGGTTTAAAAAATGTGACAAAAGCCTACACTTTTTCAAGATGTTTTTGTCACTCATATGACCGGCGGCCTTTCGCCTAACAAAAGTTATGTCTCACTTTCACGCACAAATCAATCCAATTGAACGGAATACGTTAAGCAAATGGAAAGTGAAGATGAAATTCAAATTAATATTAAAACGTGAACTATACAACTTTTTTTCTCCAATTGAGCTACATCATATTTGAACGTTGCAGGCAAGTTTTAACGATTGTTGTTCTCTGGAAAATTTGGCTATTTTAACGTGCTTTTCCGCGCTTGGACAAAGACTAACTATAAATAGCACCATTGAAACGTAAGCGAGACAAAAACCTCGGAAACCTATAAGAAGGTTGCACAGTTGCGGCAGTTTTTATAGCCGTGCTTGAGCTACGTTTTCATAATCGATTCCGTTACCGAATCAATCGATCGACGATTGAGCCAGCTATCAACCCATTACGTTGAAAATTGGTAACGGCCAAACATATTGTAAATTTATGAAACAGGAATAAGAAGCGTATAATTGAAAGTACCGCTTGTGACATACTACCGCTTAAGAAACCGGTGTAGGAGGTGGGGTTTATGTCTCATTCTCATAAACAAAGCAATCCAATTGAACGATACACGTTAAGCTAATGGAAATTATTGTTTTATGGGTGTTACCGTCATGTTTAGATAATAACCAGACGCAACGGATGGTGATATAACGATGTATGGTGAGTTGATGGTATAATGCAATAATATGAAATGTTGTTAAACGCTCATAATATTCATCTTCTTTTTCGCTTGATCACGCCATCACGAATAATGAATTTTATTATTAATCCATTAATATTTTAAGCAATTTAATTTGACTATTGCAAATGCATTTGATGCAATTGTAAGTAATATAATTTGACTATATTTTTATTTAATCATCATCATGTTAGTCGGACCTAAATGGTCTCCATGAAGTTCTTAAATCTAACAGCAAAGAGGTAATTTTCGTAGGTACTCAAGACACTACTCCCGCCGAAAACGAAAACGCTCTCTATACATAGACATTCTAAAGTCGCATGTTTCCAGAATCACATTTAACTTGTGACACACTAATTGTAATGAATTACCTAGTACATAGCTAGTTCTGGTTCACAAAACACGAAGTTAAGAGACCTGCTTGGTGCATATAAGTTGACACCCGCCAGTAGAGAAGGTCGTAGAGATAATGAGTCGTCACCTGAAGAAATTTGACATTTTTGTTGCTGTTAATGTGGCTTACCAGTGGTAGGACCAAAATGTGGCTTGATAGTGTGGAGAATATTGAACAACTTATTTTTAACTCTTGATTTTTATACAAACTCTTACCAAATACAAATGAGTTCAAATAAATACAAATAAAATAACTTAGCTTAAGATTCATCTGAAAAATCTGATAAATAATTGACGAATCATTCGTCTATCTTCAAATATTGTACCAAATTTTCTCCCGTTTGATTTGAAAGCTCTCGACGGATTTAAGTACCGTTCGACATAGGCATGAGAGACTCCAAAAATTATTTGTACATACAAAGATGTGATAGTAAGACTATAGTACAGTAAAAATCATTGTGCGTTTTCATAACATCATAACCATTCAAATTTTATGTCAACTAGAGTTACAAAACAGTTAGATTACAACGACAATCACCCTTAAACTATACAGGGGTGTCAACTCCAAAACACACCTCTCCACAGGTTTTAAACAACATGCGTTTTGAAAAACACAATTGTCTACCACTTGTACAAAAGTCAAGCCGGTTTCGGTACGTTACACGGTACTGTTATAAAAGGATACGGAGAGTATACTGGTAGTTCCAGATACGTGGGTTCAAGGAACTAGTAAATAGTTATTTTTCTTGTGGCCACCTACAATTCGAGATTCAGTGACATTCCTTGCTGATGCAAAGTACCAAAATATCGCCAGCAAACATGTAGGCAAAGTTTTTTAAGAGCTTTCTTAAAACATTTTTCCTATTGTATATCACATGATTTGCCTGGCTTGGTAGTTAGAGGCTTGTTTACACTGATTTGCACTGAAACGACTACGACTGAAAGGTGAAATACTCTAAAAATTAAGATATGTACTTGGAGGTATGTTATAGGGACATGTGGCACCCTTGGCCAGAGCGATTTTCATTCATGTGCATTCGAATAATAATTTTAGTGGCCGGGATAACGGATTGATAAATGACGGCGATGTGTTAGTATGATAGTCAAAGACTATGAAGATAGAGAAACAAAATAAACAGACGCCGGTGCGAGACCGTCAGCGGTTTCAAAGTTCATTGCAGCAAGCCTATACCGCAAAGCTGTTGTTTCGCCTGATAAGTAAGTAAGAAAGTAAGCATTTTAATATAATAACTTTGTGTATGACACTCACGAGTGCAAAGCTTATTCAAAATCACTATGGCAATTTTTCAGCTTCGTGTGTGTATGCTTTTGCACCGTTACTATCTGCTTGTATTGAAAGTTTCGTCAAAAAGCCGCTGGTAACAGCTCTGACAAAATTTGACGAATTTGTCAACTTTGACGAAAATGCTTGAAAACAACTAAAACGAGCTTGCTACGTTTTGCAAAGCGACAAACCATATCTTTCCTATTATATTTCTATGCTACAAAAATGTTAAATTATGGAAAACTCCAGCACCATCGAACACAATCACCTGAAAACACTGTTTGTTAATTTTTTGATCGAATGTCTGGTTTTGTCACAATTTTGTCAACTCCAGGTTGCTGTGTCAGGTTTCGAAAAGGTGACAAAATCTCTCGATTTGTAAAATTTGTTCGGTTTTAGCCTTCTTCTTCTTGGGTGGCACAACAACCCAGTAAGGTCAAAGCCCAAACAGAACACCAAAGTGCTTTGGCTTTTTCTGCGACTTTTTGTACCCATCATATCAAGATTGTTAATGCTGGGTATGGGGGTTGTTATTAAGTGTATTCATAACAGGATAGTTAATCCTGCATATCGGCAGCGGTCCGAATGGGATTCGATGCTACGTCAGGCCTGATCGTATGAAACAGGTCTACGCCACTACCCGTGAGACCACCGAGCCGCCCCAAAAATAGATTATTGTAGTGGAAAAAAATGTATCAATAAAATATATATCAAAGAATATCTTCACTTGTTTTCGACTACTCCATATTTATTAATTAATTTAGTACTTTAATGTGTCATTATTTCCATGAACGCAAAATCATTATCGTAAGCGATTGTCTTCTGATATTTTTAACTCTCTCGTTTTCATAGTTAACATCACGTATAAAACATCAAGAAAGTTTTAATCAAACGATAAGAATATCCTAAAATTTTACTCCCATACAGTTAAATTCTGCAATAATACCAAATGGGAGGATGAAACGCACGTATGAGAGTCGTAGGCTGTATTTTCCTCAATGCCTCTCAACCACCGGAATACGCAAGTTGAACTACGAATGACGCTGTAGTTTCTACAGTTACTTTCACCCGCGTTTCATTACCGGCAAGTTGCATGGTTATCTGCGGTGGTATGAAATGACTTCCGGAACGCGTCATTCCTTCACAGCTGCTAGGCCACTTCGTGGAAATTCAAGAACTATACAATGCAAGTGTACGTATCGATATCAAGTATTGAATTGTTAATATCATTGTCACCCTCGCATCAAAATTGATTTTCCCAGATGACATTAACGCGAGAGCTTCTCTCTTATTAAAACAGATTCTCGGTTGAGCGGGATGCTCCCAGACGAGGAGTAACACCTTACAATGAGCCAACAAGCAGCAACGCCGCAATGGGAAAATTCGATAGATAACGCCAGTTGGCACTTTATCAGCCAACAACGACGAACAGCAGGTGATAATAGCATGTGAACACCAACAGACAAAAAAATGAGAAAAGAGGTAATATCAATATTGATACATGGCCATCCGTTAGGTCATAAGACATCGATGAATGTTGTTGCAATTCGATCCCATGCCTCTGTTCATGGACCGGCGTGGGTGAAAATTTCACATACTATATTGGACTGCACCTTGGTATATAGGTCTTCAGGTACAATTCAGTTCAACGATAAAAGAAAGCATTCATTTTGCCAGCGAATCATTCATTCTCTCTCTCTCTCTCTCTCTCTTTATCTCTCTCTCTCTCTCTCTGAATGAATAAAGACGACGCAATTAGCGCTAAGCCTAAGGCCAATTAGCCTTCTTTTTATTTTCTTTAATTTTTCAGAAACATGAGCCAGGCTATGATGGCTTAAAGTCTTTAAGGTAGTTTGCACTCTCATTAGTCAGCAGCCTCAAAGGCAGAAACAGCCTCTCAGTAGAAGGTTAAGCCGGACTCAGTGCCGTGCGTCCTTTACATAGATACCAAGGAGTATGATGAAAAAATACAAAGAAATCCCAGAAACCTTCCGAGCACTCTCTCAGCCGGGATGATCGGTGCTGTTATGTTGCACCATTGAAAATTCTGACCGATGCTATGCAATGATGCGAAAAAAGATTCGATCTAATGATGCGATTCTGTGTAACACTGGAATGTAAAGTATTTTGTGTGTGTTTTTGTGTATGAGAGAGATAGAGAGAGAAACAGAAAGAGAGACAAAGTGGAAAGAGGATTAATATGTGCATAATACAAAAAAGAAAACCGTTCAAACGATTAATTGCTCCTCTTGTGTTGATGCAGTGTTTTGTGGGCAAGAATAAGTATTTTTTTTAAATGAAGAAAAAATAACTTCACAACGATAGCAGGAGTTCTGTGACAGAACTGCGTTTTGGATTTTGTACAGTCTCGAACTTGGTTGGCTTTGAAAGATTGTTTTTGTAGTAAACTATTTGTTTTTATCTCCAGGCAAATTAATGGTATAAAAAACCATGCATCTAACGAACTAGTTATTTTCTAACTTATTTTAATCTCTTTTTTATTTCATTTTTTAAATTTTGTTATCGTGATATGAATGCATTCGGTTTGTACCGCAACTATGTATAAGAACTCAAGGTCTGCTTCAAATAACCATTAAAAAATAAATATAATTTCTGAATTTCCAAAACAATATTTTGATTTTGATGAATTTAAAGAAAAAACAGATATTCAAACATACACGATTCCATATATTTGCTATTTAGTAAAATATTGTCACGATTTTTAAGTTTTTTAACTATTCAAACAATTATTTTATCAAAGTTTTACATTAAATTTCTTATAAAAACCTGAACATTCAAATTGAAATGAGAAACTTTGCAATCTGCAACCAAAATTCAAAAACTAGTTACAACCCCTAGTCAAAAAAGTATGCAAGCTCCTAATTTTGTGTCGCTTGTGTTCAAGTCATTCAAGAATCTCCTCAATTTTGTATGGGCCGGTCCTCAAAGTCCGCAAAATTAGGAGCTTGCATACAGTTTGAGTACTTGTTTGACTAGGGGGGAGCTACTGCATCAACAGGTAAGTAAAATGTTAAGATTTTTAATACATTAGTCAGCACATAGTTCATCATTTTTATGAATCATCAATTTTTGACAATACACATCAATTTTTGACTCTAGCGCATCAATTTTTGACTCTAGCGCATCAATTTTTGTCATATGACAACCAATTTAACATTTTGCTGTAAAATAGTGATCTGTTATATGCAAACACAGACAAATAACACAAAAATGGGAATTTAATGGGAAACAACTCTTTAATTTAATTCATAGAAACTTAGGAACTAAATAACACACGCATTTCGGATAGTTACAGTATTCAGTTTTTTTGTCTAACAGCAGTTTGGAACACGCATATATTAGTAACATGTGTGAAATTATTTAGCAATTACTGTATATTGGTACGCCGTTAAAATTCGGATTATAGTTGCGCTTTGAATGATTTAACAGAAGAATCTAAAATGAAACACGAACACATACAGGATCTAATGCAAAAAACATAAAATAAATGAAGTATTTATTGTTTTGATTCTTAAATAGTAATTAATTATAAACTTTATTACATACAGCGCATTTTATCACCTAAAAGGTAATAATTCTCCTAAAAAATAAGTGAATTAGCCTTGTTTATATTTCGTGTCAAAAATTGATGATTAAAGGCTAAAAATACATCACTTAGAGTCAAAAATTGGTGAATTAGAGTCAAAAATTGATGCGCACGTCAAAAATTGATGACTTAGAGACAAAAATTGGTGAGCAGTGTCAAAAATTGGTGACTTAGAGAATGGAATGGGAATGTTTGACCATATAACATTCGTTTCTTATATAACAAATTACGATTTTAACGTATTAAAAATGCGTTTCGTTAGCGTCTACGTCAAATGTATAGAACTTATGTTACCATTAAGAAATTCATGTAGACTATGAAGTCCTATTAATAAACTGAACTAATCTAAAGATTTTTCAATAATTAAAAAAAAACATATACTTCGAGTTACTTGTTTAAAAAACAGCTTGAAGAAGAACCTAAAACAACACGTAGTGAGCCAACAAACTGTACCCAATAAATAAATAAGTGAATTAACAGGTTGGCTGATAAGTCCCCGGTCTGAGACATAGATGGCGTCGCTAGTATTAAATGCATATTATTTTTATATAGTACCAACTTTCAAATGATTCGTGTCAAAATATGACGTCTGTATGTCAATTAGTTTGTGAGACAGAGCGTCTTTTGTGAAGCAACTTTTGTTATTGTGCAAAAAATGGAAAAAAAAGGAATTTCGTGTTTGGATAAAATACTGTTTTCTGAAGGGAAAAAATACAGTGGAAGCAAAAACTTGGCTTGATAATGAGTTTCCGGACTCTGTTCCAGGGAAATCAACAATAATTGATTGGTATGCAAAATTCAAGCGTAGTGAAATGAGCACGGAGGACGGTGAAGGCAGTGGACGCCCGAAAGAGGTGGTTACCGACGAAAACATAAAAAAAATCCACAAAATGATTTGAATGACCGTAAAATGAAGTTGATCGAGATAGTAGAGGCCTTAAAGATATCAAAGGAACGTGTTGGTCATATCATTCATCAATATTTGGATATGCGGAAGCTCTGTGCAAAATGGGTGCCGCGCGAGCTCACATTTGACCAAAAACACCAACGTGTTGAAGATTCTGAGCGGTGTTTGCAGCTGTTAACTCGTAATACACCCGAGTTTTTGCGTCGATATGTGACAATGGATGAAACATGGCTCCATCACTACACTCCTGAGTCCAATCGACAGTCGGCTGAGTGGACACCGACCGGTGAACCGGCTCCGAAGCGTGGAAGGAGTCAAAAGTCCGCTGGCAAAGTAATGGCCTCTGGTTTTTGGGATGCGCATGGAATAATTTTTATCGATTATCTTGAAAACCCATCAACAGTGACTATTATATGGCGTTATTGGAGCGTTTGAAGGAGAAAAAAACGCGAAATCGCGGCAAAACGGCCCCATATGAAGTGGAAAAAAGTGTTGTTCCACCAAGACAACGCACCGTGCCACAAGTCATTGAGAACGATGGCAAAAATGCATGAATTGGGCTTCGAATTGCTTCCCCACCCACCGTATTCTCCAGATCTGGCCCCAGCGACTTTTTCTTGTTCTCAGACCTCAAAAGGATGCTTGCAGGGGAAAAAATTGGCTGCAATGAAGAGGTGATCGCCGAAACTGAGGCCTATTTTGAGGCAAAACCGAAGGAGTACTACCAAAATGGTATCAAAAAATTGGAAGGTCGTTATAATCGTTGTATCGCTCTTGAAGGGAACTATGTTGAATAATAAAAACGAATTTTGACAAAAAAATGTGTTTTTCTTTGTTAGACCGGGGATTTATCAGCCAACCTGTTACCTAACCAGAGCCTAAATGTGCTTTGGATTTTTCTGTGACTGAATCTATCCATCCAAAGCATGATTGATTAACCCTGCGTACGGGCATATGTGACTTTGTGTACCCATAGCAGGATAATCAATCTTGATCGGCAGCGGTTCGAATGGGATTCTATACAACGCCGGAATTCGCCAACATCAATATTATAAAAGGAAAAATGCCTTCATTGCAAAGATCCTTTGTGGAATGTTCCACTAGAATCAATATATTTTTTCTATATAGGAAACCTGTTTCCACTTTCCAGCTAGAACATAGAAGAAAGAAACGAACCAGGATAAAAGTGCTTCGATTAGAACAGGGTGTGAATAGAACATTGAATCGGAAAACGAGGTAAAGAATCACATACACAGATATTACTATTTTCGCATAACGTAATTCCAAAAATCTCCTGTCCCAGATGGGCGGGCTCACATTACGCATGCGAGGCAGCTTCTTCAACCTAAGCCTCATAAACTTTCACGCCCCTAACGAAGACAAGTAGATTAGTCCAACTCGCTGCTGCAAACAACATGATTGAGGGAAGTCCTAAATTCGCGCAGGGACATCCATAAAGCCACGTGGGTGTTCCCAGATGGAGCCATTTACAACCAGATCGACCACGTGCCGATAAGTCACCGACGACAGTCGGCTAGTTCGTCTGGCTGGTTCGACGAAGAGTGTAGACTAATGACCAAATGTAAAAATGAACCGAGCAATGCTGCAAAGGCATAGAACGCTGGCAAGCAAAGAGGAATATAAACGGCTCAGAAAAGTAGAGTTCACCGCACGAAGAAAAACTCTTGGAAGGAGGAACAAATGCGGGAGCTCGAAAGAATACGAAAGGCGTACGGACCCAATAGAAAGTTTTACCAAAAGATAGCAGGGCACCTAAACAACATTAGACCTACGGTGTCCTGCTGTCGGAATAGAGATGGATATCTGGTCAGTAACCAGCCAGAGGTCTCCTCGCAATGGACTCAGCACATTGATGAGTTGCTCAACGACAAGTTCAACGAACAGCTAGAGGCTCCACTAGCAGATGATACCGTGCTAGTACTTCCTAGTATCGAAGAAACAAGAAAAGTTATCCGTCGGTTGAAGAACAAAAAAGCACCCGGAACCGACGGAATCACAGCTGAACTGATCATCCCATGTACAAGAAGGGAGTTAAGAACAGGGGTATTACGGTGTTGAATACTGCCTACAAAATATTCTCCCTGATCTTACAGGATCGACTTGCCCCATACGTCGAATCGATAGTTGGACACTATCACAGAGGATTCCGACACGGAAAATCGACCAATGACCTGATCTTCAGCATGCGGCAAATCTTGGAGAAGATGGCAGAACAGCAGCTGAACACGTTCCATCTCTTGATAGATTTCAAGGCCACATACGACAGCATAGCCAGGGTAAAACTCAACAACACAATGAGGTCCTTTGGAATACTGGCCAAATTGATCAGGCTATCAAGAATGACCATGACCAACGTCGCATGCCAAGTGAAGGTAGATGGAAAACTCTGAGGACCCTTTGCTACCACCAAGGGTCTGCGCCAGGGAGATGGGCTTACCTGTCTCTTCTTCAACCTGGTGCTAGAGAGGGCCATCCGCGACTCGGAGC
>KB671873.1:61761-84097 GCA_000349105.1 Anopheles epiroticus
GCATTCAGGACTGTGATGGCTCGGAAGTTAGCACAGTCCAGTCTGTCGCCCTTTTTGTACACTGGGTGAATGACACCCAGTTTCCATTCATCCGGTAGTTCCTCCTGGTCCCAAATCCTGGCAATCAGCCGATGCACCATCGCGGCAAGCCTCTCCGGGCCCATCTTGAAGAGCTCTGCCACCAGCCCATCGCTGCCAGCTGACTTGTTGCATTTCAGCTTTAATTTAATACTTTTAATTGTTGAATAAAATCAGTGTAATGCATAACATTAAAATAACTGATACCTTTTTTATAGTAACAGCCAGGACTTATTGCTAAAATAACTTATACTAGTGCTGCACAAATGTAAGCAACCTGTTCCAATTTTAACGTTTGTTCATATCATACAGGCGATTGTGTTAATCTGGAAAGGAACTGTGTGGTTAGGACCAGTTGATTTGTGTACAACGTCTTTGGATCAGGTTGCGTAAAAGCAAGGGTACATGGCCCGAAAACTCAAAGCGAAAACTCAAAAATCTGAAATCTTTGCGTCAAAACGTTCTCGGTTCATGTACCCGTGTTTTGGCAAGCGAAAACTGGCACTCAAAATCTGGCAGGCGAAAACTGGTTGACCATTTGTAAACAAGCAATATGGTGCATCCGTGTAGTAATATTGAGGATATTTTTCGAAAGTATTTGATGGAAAACATTATTATAAAAACTTTAGTGTCGATCAACTGGCCTTTTCACGTGTTTTTATGTTCAAAAAGGTTGGTATCTTGTGTTGCATATGCGCATTGTTTACATTCTGAGTTTTCGGTCTCCTATCAGCCAGTTCTCGATTGAGTTTTCGGCTCACCGAGCCGAAATCAATTTGACACAAAGTTTTCGGTTGGCCCTGAGTTTTCGGCGAAAACTTTTTGGCATTTCGATCCATGTACCGTGGCCTTAAAAGGCCCGTTTTGACAGGTAAAAAGTAAAGATAAAGTAGAAGAAGGGAGTCCAATCGACAGTTTGGAAGCCCCATGTCTGTAATGGATTGGTAGAGAATTGCACGAGATCGTGAGCGGTTTAGAAGTTTGCAAAACGGTTGTATCGCCCGATTAGGAAGTAAGTATGTTCCCTAGTAGCAATTTTTGTGTTAAGAAACCATTAAAAGTATTACTAAAAGTATTCTTTTTAGCATTCTACTAAGCAGTAAAATTTGAGCTTAAGAAACATCGTAACGCTTTCCTGTCGTCGTTACACTAACAAGGATGGCATGATATATCTGTCTCACTTTGTAAACCATAAGAAAGGAAACAATTCCATTTAAAAACAAAAAAAATATTTCTATTATAAAATTAGAGGTATCACACACATAATAGCACAATCCATTCACCATTCACCATTCACAATTCATTCATACGGTTTCAGCGATCGATGAAATCCCAAACATTCCGGTGTCGGCTACTTCTTGCTGCTTGGGTGATTAGCTGAAAATGTTATCATTTACTATATTAAATGAGCAAAATTATATTAAATACACACTCACTTTTACTTCGCAGACTATTTCCAACAAATGAATCTATGATTACACTCGCAAAATGCTACGGCTTCTTAGTATTTGTTCCGCGTCTTCATCCGATCAGGCACAAGTTGACGCTATGTTGTCACACATTGTTGTCCTTATGCTGTAACGCAAGCATCTGTCATTTTCTTTATAAACCATAAATGATTTTTAAAGGCCTTAAGAAACCATTGAGGAACCAAAGAGTTTGTTAATGCCGGCTGGGTTATAACCTGACAAACCCTGTAATCATAAGTTGCATTTCAAGCGCCCGGTATCCGTTGTGCTATTTTTTGTATGCTTGATTAATAGCGAATTTTTAATTCGCGATGTGGGTTTTATATTTTTTCATTTGGTATATTATTTTCATCCTTTGAGTACCTATTTCAAATAACAAAATTTGACAAAAAAATTAGGCAAATTATTAACAATATTTTATGCTTTGAAGAAACTTCACAATCCACATAAAGACAGGCAATTAACAAAAATTTATTCTTCTATTTACAGCGGATTTTGCATAAAGCTAAAGCCCCTAACCTTGGCTTCACGGCTAAGCTTCAATATTTTACATGCTTTTTCTTTCGCAGCTTCGTAATCTGTTTAATGTAAACAAATGATTGCGCCTAGAATATGCTTTAAAGGCTACCGCTTTCCCAAAACCGAAACACCATATTTCCAAACAGGTTGTGTCATCTAACCATTGGCATAGTTTTCGATCAGCGTGCCTTGCAATCGTGTGTGCTCATAAATTAAGCCATAACCATTCTATAGGAGAATGCCTCATGGTTTTCTATTTTACTAATTTTCCCTTCCCCGATTTTCAATTTCGTTCATTTTTTACATCTTTGTATATGTGTGCCAGCAAGTTTTTTCCTCTTTTTTCACTTTGTGTTCCCTTTCTCTTTCAATTTGTGTACGTTTGTTCTGGTTTCGTGATGAACTTCAAAATTCACTCCCGCATTTCAGTTGTGAGCGTGTTGGTAAGCATGGTTTTGTTTCATGCTTTTTATACAACCAACCCCCCTCTCTTCCTTATACCTAACCTTCCATTTGCTCTGTTTTATTATGTTACTTTCGTTTGATTTTGTCTGCGATGGTGTGTTTTTTGTCTTTGCCTTTCTGACTTCTGAGAGCCGGGGGTTTGGAGAGTGTTTTACCCTTTCCTTTTTTGTTCATCGACGAATAAATGGCAAAAGCGCGCACCGTACAACTTGTCCAATTTTGCACACCCTGTGCTCTATCGAATCACCCACCCTCTAGCGATTGCCACCTTGGGGCACAGTACCGCATAAAACGCGGCAAACAATCGTGTTGCGAAGACGTAACCGTATCGATGTACGGTGGCGCTTCCAAAACTGACACCATCCTCCCACTCCTTCATCAGTGTGTGAGAGATGGAGTGCGAGGCGGGGTAACGAAGGGTAAAGAGCGAGAGAGTAGGGTTGCAATGTAATCGAGAGGAGTATCCACGTTGCCTTCCCTAAAAACTGACGAAAAAACTGTGCGATGATGAGGGACCACGCTCGAACAGCACGAAGAGTGGGCTCTTATGTCACATGGCCACGAAAAGCATAGTCAGCGTTGCACTCCACAGCTTTATCTGTTGCTGGAACAGCGTGTTTGTTATTGTTACACAGAAAAACTGCAACACACCTACTTCTTTTTCACAGAGGGTTCTCCACTGGAGCTTAAATCCTCCGGCTGCTTGGAGTGTGGAGCTGCAATTGAAAGAGATGCATTTTGAAGCTCTCGTGTGCTCCAGTATGTCGACTGTACCAATACGAATTTCAAATACAAGCTGTATATGTCTTTGTTTATAGGATGCAGACCCTCTCGGACCAACTTTAAAACGATTTTTTCATGACCGGGTTGAACAGGTAGACACTGATCAGAGAGCTCAGAGCTCAGAGAGCTCCGCTTTATATACGGTGATTGTTCTTGAGATGTTGAGGACAGGGAAAGGCACTGCTCAGTTATTAATGGAGCTTAAGTGGACGATTTTCTATTTCCCTTACGTCTGATGGGTACACTTCTGGAGTTGGAATGCCTAGAGGTTGCATTAAATGTAAAAGGCTCTATGGAAGACATGTCAAACATACGTCTTGCGGCCCGGAAATGGACTATGAATGCTTTTAATCGAGCCTCGATGGACCTCGACCGTTGTCTGAATACCAAAGATGAGTGCGAAAAATTCTTCTGGACCACGTTTGTGACGTATTTGCTGGGAGCGTCATAGAGTCGCCCGTCAATATTCCTCCCCTTCCCCTCCCCCATACTAACCAGCACACACGCACATTATAAAAAACGGAGTGAGCTGTGGTTCATGTCTTGGGGAATGCTTTAAATTTTCGACCAAATCTCAATGACATTTGTTCATATAATATTGTGCTAATCAAAGGAAAATTTTGGTTACCGGTTGATTTGTGGCAGACTGTTGTACCATTAACGTCATCTTTTGGATAGTTGTGTTGCATACTGGAAAATTCTGTATTGCTGTCAGCTATGGCTGAAAGCAGGCAGCACCAACACAACCGATTTGATTCCTTGATACCGATAATCCTCACTTCTTCTACTTCAACACTCAAACGTATTTGCGGCGAGGGGTCTGCAAGCTTCCCAAGAAAGGAGAAAGTAGATAGATGAAAAAGAAAAAAAAATAATAACAAACAATTATCGTATTTTATAACGACCTCGAAAGCGAAAAAACATGATGATTTGTCAGTTTTTGCAAAAGTCATAAAAACAGCAAAAACAAGTAATTCCTGTTATATTATATTTTTCATTCGACGTTTAGCATGAAATATATTTTACATTTTGTGAAACATATTTAAAATACTATTCCTATGTGTAAAACAGATGAGTTGCAGAAAATACCGGAACCATCGAGCATAACCACAAAAAATACTACAGTGAAACCTCCCAAACAAGCACCTCCCTAAGATGGAAAGTTTCTTTAAGATGCACACCTTTGACAGTCCCTTTCTATACATTTTTCCATGCATTCATTTTCCATTCGTTCCATGCCTCTCTAAAATGGAAATCCTCCCTAAGATAGAATTCTCCAAGCTGCACACGACATTTGCACACAAATATTCTCTAGGTCGGCAATGTTAGTTTAGATGTGTCGATTGAAGACATGAGTTGACTTCAGCTCATTATTTATTTACATTGAAACGTTAGCTCGGTGTGCTGCTATAACATTATTAAAGAAACAAATTTAACGAATTGTGGTTGCAAATGAATCAAAAATGAAAAAAATGAAAATTTAAAAATGTAAAAATCTTCTTCTTCTTCTTAGGTGGCACAACAACCCCTGTGGGGTCAAAGCCTATCCAGAACGCCATTGTGCTCTGGCCCTTTCTATGACTGAGTGTACCCATCCATATCAAGATAGTTAATCCTGCGTATGGGGGGTTGTGATTAAGTGTACACATAGCAGGATAGTCTCCCTGGGTATGGGGGGCGACAGTGGTCTGAGTGAGATTCGAACCGCCGACGGGCCTTTTGACAGCCCTACGCCGCTACCACTGGACCACCGAGCCGGCCCCCGAGAAAAATTGACAACGACAAAATTTTTAAAAAAAATTTCAGCTTAGTTTTATCGTTGCTACAGGTTCAAAGTGGCTTATAAAGTGATATATCATAATAAGACTTTAACAGATTGCCATTTTGGCCTACTTGTTTGACAACATGAAGTCAAATTGCGTATATATTGGTAGTGAGCAAATATGTTCCAGCAGTACTTTGTATGCGTTGTTCATCCGGTTAGTAAAGCTCATTGTTATTTTATTTGTAATTACAACTCTATCTCAACAATAACCTAAATTTAAACAATCTTGGGTATTCATCTCACCCGTTGGCACTCACGAGTTGGTTCGCAATTGTCAAAGCTCACAGTTTTTAGCATTTTCTGTCCATATCTGTATTTGTTGATGTTTAACAGAAAGCTCATTTATCGTTTCTTTTTAGATGTAAAACTGATTAATTATCAAATATGTCTCCATGAGCTGGTAATGGAGCTTCATTTTGGAAGTAATAACAGTGAATTTAGATACAGTATGTAGGTACAGGTAATTACTTGTAGCAGTAGGTAGAGGTAATTGCTCATGCATTTTTTTTAAAGGAAAAATAATCTCCTGCTGCGTACATCAGAATATATACGTTTTCAGAAAGCCAAAGCCATTAACCAAAATTAGCCATTTATTTTCCAATTAGCCAAAGCTAGTCGACTGGTGTGGCTAGGCCGCAAACAAAAATTAATTAAATAGAAAGTGTACCTTAATTTACGTATCAAAGTCCTAACAACAAGCAACTGTAACTATCACAGTAACAATTACTGTAACAATTACGCGAGCCAAAAAGTAATATTTCGTGCTGCTAGTAAGCTTACCAAACTGTCGCTCGGACTCCCTTCTTATACAGGTTGTCCCCGAGTCGATCTTGTTTCATAGTTCAACTCTTACTTTATTTGTATTATTTGTGCTAATCATGCTCCGATTTTTTGTGGCTCAAACGCAACACACTTTTAAATATTACTCAACTTTGACTATTCATACTCTGCTAATATTCATTCCAGATTTTTCCTAAGATCAAAAGAGTACATTTTTAAATAAGATTGTAGGCATTAGAACCATTGTTGTTCAAAGCTTGTGACAAAGCTTCTATTGAAACATAACTCTCTGTGGCTTTATGAATTCTTAAACGTAAAAATGGATTAATATAAGATTTTTTAGAATATATACTGCTTTACTGCACCGTTGCCCCATAAAAAAAATTACTTACGAATAAAAAAGATAACAAAACCTTGTTTACCATTGAAGTTTACTATGTTTTACCATAAGTCAACCACACCATTTCATTTAAAGGATTTGTTAGAAAGTTCAAAATAACATAGTAAAAACAATGTCTTCCAAGTTTGGATTTATGTTGTTTATGATTTATTTATTGTTGTGCCGGACATTGCCAACCCCTGATATACGGTACTGTCGACACTAAATTAAGTGCTCGAAGTGTTGGCACGACGCTCCCACCCCAAAAGCCCAAAACGAAGCAACCGTATAGTGGAGGGGACGAAAAAGGCAACAGAAAAGACGCACACCACTAGACATACTCGCAAACCACAAGCCATTGCGGAGCCTCGTTTGCTGTGAATGTGCGAGCGAGCGTGGCGCGCGACCTAACAACCCAATGCGCTGCTGCCGAGTCGACGGAAGAAAGTGAAAAGTGGTTTTTCTCTTCTCATTGATCGTGTGGCGAACGATGAAAAAATAAACAGTGTACAGCGCAGATTGGCAAGGCCCGTCGGTGCAGTAACTTCGCGAAAGCGTGCGCGTGCGCTCCGACGGTTACGTTACCGTGAATTTCCGTGTTTTAGGGAAGTTGAGAAAATTAATATTCGGAAGATAAGGTGTCGTCTTGCGTGAAAAGTGATGATGATGCTTAATTTGACAGCTAACCAGTAAAGAGTCGGAGTTCAGTTATCAGTGTATTCGCGTGGGGTCTACCAGAGGGACGAAAGTGCCTTAAAACTACCAAAAATACCGGGATCAAAAGAAACAACAATATATCACTCAGTGTTGAGAACTGGAACGGAGTGCGCTGTGTAAACCCTTCCACAGAAAGTAGTACTTACGAACACGGCACGGAAAACGTGGCTGGAAAGTTGGAGGTTATGCAACCGGATTAACCTGGGGGACGAGCGAATACAACAACTACCGTGTGCGCAATGAATTACTACCGGTTTACCTGCATTCTGCTGGTCGTCATTGCTTCCCGCGCGAACGGTGACAGCAGGTTGTCCAAATCCACAATCAAAGATCATCAATCAGCGACCAACGATGGTAAGTTGGAGTGTTTTTGGTCGATAGAGCGGCAGCTGCTACCTGTAGCCAGGAAAACTCTGGACAAGATCCAGATTGACTGGTTCCTTTCAGTTACTTTCTCCAACGTCTTCGAAGCAAATATAACTCACTTCTCGAGTTATGATGTGTGGAAGGGAATCTGGAAAGACTTGTTGCCAAAGAAGTACATATTTATTCCCATCCAGTGGAGTTACTCTTTACTATGATCGCTTCCGTAATACTCTTCTTTGAACTTAAATCTTCCAATAGCCCCAATCAGGTCTTGTAGAAAGTGTCTATAAAATAATAGCAATATTGAGCTTCACGATCGCTGCATAAACTTGCCCACCGATTGGCCCTCAATGTGCCGAAACTTCCGACGCGGAACTCCTCTACAATCTCTTCAACGCTTCCACCGCAAACAAAAAACACCAAAACCCGCCTTCCTTCAAATCATTAAATAAGAGATACAGGGGAAGATGATGAAGTGGAATACTGTTTCATAATACTCATAGCACGTTTGGCTGCCTCCTCCATCTTGACCGGTGTTGCCCACTCGGTGGCCTCTTTCTCTGCACCGTGCGTCTCGTCATCCTTCAACACTCTACCACCGGACACTACATTTCTATTTCGTCTCTTGGCACCTCTTGCACCAGCCACCTGTCCATCAGCCTCCTTTATATATAACCATCTACGAGATGCCATCAAGAGAGCTGGAGCGTTTTTTGGTTAAACATAAGCCTTTGCGTGTAATAAGCATGAGGCAGCATAGCTGACACAAATATTGCGTGCGCTGAGATGCGACGATTTTCATTTTCATTCCGACCAACGTGAATACACTGTTATGTTACGTTAGGCGTGTAAGATCACACCATTAGTAACTTTTGCGTGCGTCCGAACGGGTGCGAATACTCCTTAAACGGGCAGTCCCTCAACCTCAAGAGTGCGTTTGAGGACAGTCGGAAAATTAAGCGGAAGAGCGCCCATTTTAAACCCAGACTGGTCTGCATAGTCGTACATAAAGCTTATGTCCTCGTGTCTTTTTATGGCACAGGTTGTGATTGAAGACTCCTTCATCCATGTTACGTGTTCAGGATGTGCTCACATCACGTCTACTTCACAATCTCATTGGCATTCGTGCACACGAAGAGCAACTGCGTTCTACGTGGTGATTCTGGTTGATACCACCTAGCAAACATAATAGAGGAAGTGTATCTCTCGATCGAACAATCTAACAAAACAAACAAAACCAGTGAGCTAGACCTTCGTGCATTCGGCTTTACTTGTGGTTTGCAGTTCTCAAATTGCTCCTTTGTAACAAAATTACACTGTAGCAGCATCAGAAGTTCTCACCCGTCGAGCGTGTGTGTTGATTCATGGTAGCTTGGGGCTTGTAGGAGACTGTGGGACTTGAATAAAATATAATAATTCTACCTCTTTGCTCTATTGGTTCGATGGTAATTCATTTACTAAATTTTAGCTTGCCCAACAATAACTATTCAAAACTTGTAGAATATTAATCACATTTTCATCATTTTCGTCAACTATGAACCGTAAGCACATTTTTTAATATCTAGCCACAGTATACAGCGAATCTCCGCAGTATGCCATACTCGATAAACGCCATTCTGCAATGTGTTAGCTGTAAATGACAAATTTAACTGACAGTTAATCGCGTTTAATCAATAGTAAATATGCAATTCCAACATATTTTGTATATTTTTTTTATTTCGGTAACAAATATCTTAGTTTTTTATATTAATTTTTATAATTTCTATAATTCAATTTTGATCTAAACTGAATCTATTAATAAAAAGCTTAAGAACTTGACAAAATCTAAAAAAATACGAATTCTTGTTAAATTTACTGCGCACTGTGTGTACTATTTGAATTGAAGTATATACTATATTTCAAAGGAATATCTAAAAAACACGAAACCTTGATATACGCTAAAGCGTTCGGTCCCATACATAAGCATATATCGGGGAGTAAATGTATTAGCTAAGTTTCTTAACACGCAAATAAATGTGACGTTAGAAAGTACACCTTTTGATTTGATTTTAATCTTTTTTTCATTTCGTCAGATTTGAACCAATTTCATGTCTCAGAGGCATACGTGAGCAACGGAATTATGTAGATGCGATATACGGCTTGATCATGAAAATCGAACGGCAGTAGAATCGAATGAAAGTATCGAATCGATCGCAGAAAAATGGGTATGAAGCAACGTATGCGAATCGACAAACGTGACATAAATTTGTTTGAGTTTTTTTTCAGTTGTCAAACTGGTTTCTTAGGTTCCTGAACTGTCAAACCAGGTTCAAAACATAAAAATTGCATACGAAATGCTAACGCAGCAGAGAGCCTGAACTTATTGAGAACGTTATAAAATAAGGAATTTTTTTAAAAAAATATATGTGAAAGAATTATATCGACCTATTACGTAAGTGATAGTGACAGCAGTGAAAAAGAAGCCAAAGAAAACCTTGCTCCATATGGAAGAACACTACGAGTACGGTTCAAGCACAAGCAAACATTAAGAGAGCTGCTAGTCGTTTGATGACTCCTGTGATTGCTCGAACGGTAGCTCGAGCACGGTTATGATGCCAATAAAGCGTTTTGAGCAAGCTTTCTTGCCGTTCTTATGATCAAGCTGATAATCCTAGCTTTACCCATTACGACTAGTTTTATGAGCTTTCTCAGGGAGTAGAATGACCAGATAGCCACCAGTATCCATGCTTCTGCTATATAGAAGAGCCGCAGACCATTGTTGTATATACCATCAACTACCAATTCGACATATGGAACAAGTCAATCGTGAAGGATAAAAACAAAGATTTAATATGCAGAATCCAATACATTAATACCCCTGCAGTTATTTGTATACCAATTTACGTCCCTTATTGTATATGGGATGGATGAGAATGACCAATTATCTCTGTCCATGTGGAAGGTCTAAGAGGACTTTACGGGCTGGGTCGTACGGGTCCATGCGTATAACATGGCCAGCCCACCGGAGCCGGGTGAGCTTAATCCGCTGCAGAACACTAAGGTCGATGTACAGCTCGTTCAATGTCCCTCCTCGCGCATGGGGCCAATAATCCTTCTGAGCATCTTCCTCTCGAACGTGGCTTAGAGGATCTCGTTAGTTTTGGACAATGTCAATGTGAGTACTGGAACTATATAGGTGCGATATAGTCCCAACTTTGTCCGTCGCGTTAGGTTTTGAGAGGTAAAATGCTTCATAAGGCTATTTTCGATCGGCTGGCTTACTACTTTGAAAAGTCACCAACAAATAATCGTGAAATCCATTAACAAGTAGATAGCTCAAAATCTCCTTCATAAGTAAAAATGCATTCTGCATGCACATTTAATGCCTCCTTGTTGGGTGGCTCAACAACCCTTGTAGGGCTCATGGCCTTCCAGATCACTAATGTGTTAACTCTTTCTGTGACTGACTGTACTCATCCATTTCAAGATTGTTAATCTTGCGTACGGGGGGTTGTGATTTAGTGTACCCATAGCAAGATAGTCAAGGCTGCGTATGGGGGGCGGCAGCGGTCCGAACAGGATTCGGATCAACATCGGTCCTGATCTTATGACACAGGCCCACGCCTCTACCAATTAGACCACCAAGCCACCCCACATTTTTAATGGAGATGCTATGCAAATGCATGGGCAAAAGTATAGCCAAATCGCCGTGCTAAACGACCTTCTTATTGTTTATTTCTTAATACCAGTAGGACCCGTTATCACTGAATGAAAAAATCGATTTTTTTTCGTTAAAATTCATGCTTGAATCGATTAAATGTAGTTACAAATAACAATCAAGTATATACTATAAATATAACTACTATAACTATAATACTTAAGCAACATGGCCCGGTCGTTACTATTTAATAAAAAAAATAACTATAATTATTCCAATTTGAACTGACCTCCTTATTACATGTTTAAGCGTAATCTGCTATCTTTACATTGAACTGGATAAAGAAATGTGATCGGTATACTAAAAAATATGCCTTGTTCTGAAAATCCTATTTGAGAAAAATCATCTAAATTATCTAAAATTAGAAAACAACTAATTAGGAAAATTTGTCCAGGAACAATTTCAGTAATTTACTTTTCATAAAAAGATTGCCGTCTGCTTTAACAGTTTATTTCAAAGCTAGCAAAGAAAACCTATGTTTGATGATATACCTTCCCAAGAAACAATTCCTATGCCAATAAGACTCAAGCATTTCTTATTGCTCTAAAGTTTTATCATGGGTGAACTAAAAAACAAAGAGTTTTATTATTACTTCATATGGCGCAAAACAGTGTTTATATTATCATACGCTTTAAAACGTTCTCAAGACCACTAGCAGACAGATCCTTAAACCTAAAATGCACATCAAGTGAAATACACACTGTAAAGCGTTAAGATTGCCTTAAAACTTCGCCATAAAACCAGTTTAAAACGGCGTGCCTTAAAACTAACTTGCCTTTACTGTACTTATATTAATATCATCCGTTCTTTGTTCTTCAGGACCAAGCAAATATATTTGCAAATATTAAGACTGCTCATACTGAACTAAGCCATATGACGATATCCTTAATATTATCTGAACCGGCACGTCTTTTAAATTCTTTTCTTAACACAGTTGATTATTTTCCAGTTGTTCTTTGGGATCGACTTGACGCTACCAAATGTTTTTTGGCAAATTCTTCCAGACTTCGAATACTAAGACTAATATCACCGTCTTTAATTGTTACACGATTTTGATTTAAATTCTGTAATAAAATAAAATATTGATCGTGTTGTGCAAAATAGTAAACTTCAACTATTCTCCGAACCAGTAGAAAATAGACGTAAATTTTATTCCTCTCGCTAGCAACAGCAGAGCAGCAAAAGCACTTATTGTACGATTTTGACAGTTAGTGACGTCCATAAGATTGTTTAATCTTTATCAGAACTCTCATAAGATTTCTAAGTCCTTGCATATAATCATGTGTGTAATCAATGTAATCAGTCATATAACAGTTTTAAAAGGATTTCAACTATACTCTTATTCGAAAACCATCTTAAAGAGTCGCCAAACAAGATCTGCCGCATTTAATGCAATGACCTATGCCTTCAATACTTGTTCAGCCATATTTAAGATATGTTCTAAGGTGTAGTGATTTTGCATGCAAATCAAAAATAAATGTTTTGTGACAACTTTTTTACATTATGGAAAAGGATATGAAAATTTACAACATATTTCATATCCGATTAGAGGGTTTATTTAGTATTTTTTTTTTATTTTGAAAAACAAATTTGGAAGAGGAATTGACATATTTTTGCGGCGCTTAGTAATATTTCGAGGGTCGGCTCGGTGGTCTAGTGGTCTAGTGGCTAGGTTCGAATCTCTTTCGGACCGCTGCCGCACCCTATACGCAGGATTGACTATTCTGCTATGGGTACACTAAATCACAACCCCTCATATGCAGGATTACCTATCTTGATATGGATGGGTACACTCAGTCACAGAAAGAGCCAAAGCACATTAGTGCTCTGGTTAGGCCTTGACCCCATAGGGGTTGTTGTCATTAGTCATTAGTCATTATTTATTACATTGTTGTTGTGCCACCTAAGAAGAAGAAGAAGTAATATTTCGAAGTATCATATTAAATATCATTAGTAAAATTTTCATCTCAAAAGATTTTGCAGACGCGGAAGTAAATAAATGGAACACTAACATAAAATTATACACACCGAAAGATCCAAGTTGCATCGAAAGATGTGTAGGTCCATGACAGACATTTTCAATCAAATGAATGAAAGAGAAAACTAGAGTTCTCTCTCAAGACAATATCGAAGTCTAGCAATGGTTTTGGTAAACGATCTTAACAGTGTGCGGTAGACTGATTCCTCTTAGTCTTAACAGGACTTTATTGTAGTTTTATCATGACATACAAGAGTGACGTTTTTCGCTAGGCATATTTGCAGTCTAGAAATAGTTTTAATAAACGGCCTTAACATCGTACTGTTGAATGAACCCTTTCAGTTTTATAAGAGCTGTATGATCGTTTTATTAGGGTATTCAAGCAAAATTAGCCTTAAAGTCATTCTTAAGGAAAAGGACAAAAAAGTATTGCAACAATCATGATAAAATTACTGAGTTATAAAGTTACAACAATCATGATAAAACTACTGAGTTATAAAATGATGATGAATACTATACACATGATGCATACTAAACTAAATGCTTTTGTTATTTTAAGCCTAAGATTTTACTGAAAATCGAGCTCATATCGCCCCAAATGGCCATGTCGCCCCCAGTTCCCATACTTCGAGCACGGCCATCAACCAGCTTGGTTGTCCGCTCATGCGACTATAACACATTTTGCAGAACCGATAGACATATACTCTCATATACACTCTAAGAGACCACCAGCACAATTGCAACTCGTTACCCCACCACACATTACACCACCTCCCGCTGCATGGCGTTTCGGTTCGTTGAGACCAATTTTCTCAACCTTACTCCAGCTGCTCAAACTGGTGTATGTGCTATACATGTGTGCGGTGCGCTCTATTGTGCTGTTGCTGCCAAAGGGTTGCATTCGTTGTACCGGTACATTCATGTACATAACACGGCAAATAGACACTCCCTGCTGCACACGCCGTCACCGTTTGAAACGAACCAACAATTATGGCTAGCTAATATTTGTACCATTTACCCTTGGGCTCACTGATGACGGTGAACCGCTACAAAACTCCGTCCGTGGCATAATCCATTAGGTTTCCGTTTCACGGGAAATAAGTGATCAAACATTTCCGCACACACACATACTGCACATAATAAGATGTAGTCTACTTACACTCCCTTCACTCAATACTTCCGTAGGTCGGATTTATGGTGGGCATCGTGGGATCATCTGGAGTGTCTATTGATATTATTTTATTATATTTTAGAAAGCCGAAAGTATGTGTCAGAAACTTATGCCACTCATGGCTAGAATGTTATGCCGTGCATCTTGAATCTCGCCAAGGTTATCCGATTTTGCTGCAATTATTTAGTAGCTATACGTTCCAAAGAATTGCCACGATTGTATATACCGCAATTAAGAGCAACGACGAATTGTTAGAATTAGAGGCAAACCGCAGCGTTCGGAAAAGCTCCACATGCATACTTTGTACAGTGTTAGAGCATTACGGTAGCGAATCATTTTTTTAACCGGAAATGGTGAATGTTGAACCCGACCCGATTTCAACTATTCCAAAACGCGGCCAAACAGGTTTCCAAGCCCTACTGACGAGACAACTATTCTGAAAGTCAGCGATTGGCAATTCGCTGAGAACTTAGCACAATCCCCGTGTACTTTCACTGATCATAGTCGCCTACACCAACAATGTGCGAGAAAAGGAGACACGCAAAAAGCGCCTTTCCAAGCCACACAGATAACGGATACTGCTGGCTTAGCACATGGGCCGCTCCCCAGTACACAACAGGGAGAACGGCGATAGCCTCTAGGTGCGTACTGACGGAAGTCAGCGTTGATGCCGAACTGGTAAACGCCACGAGAGGAATTGCGGTGTCTAACCTTGAGTAGCTGACAGCAAATGCTTTGGGGGTAGCACATAAAGTTCACTATTTATCTACGATAAAACCAACGGAATCTGAAAGCTGCAGGCGTTTTGGCTTCTGACTATTGTTTTCAATCGGAGCAGGATCTAGCGTGGGTGCACGAGTAAAATACTCATTTGTTCATTTACTCATTTATTCATTTATTGTTTTGTTTTCCACACGGGTATACAAAAAAATGATTTGAAGACTAAGGAAACAGATGGAAGGATGAATCACGAAAACGGGAACGGAATTGGGAAACAGGAATGTTGTAGTCGAATAGCACGTATGAGGTGTTAAAAGCTGCAAGAGCACGTAAGAACGGGTCGTTCTGACCGAAGTGAGTGTGACGGGAAGGGATAAGGAGAGGAGGTCTGTCACGAAGACTACGGGAGGGGACATAGAAAGGAATCAAGGATAGGAGAGAGGGAACATCCAGATCATTGGAAAAGAGACAGGCAATGAAGTGTGACTGGATGTGAGAGTAACGCGCTTTAAGTGAATCGATGCCAAGGAATTGGCAACGACTGGCATATGAAGGGATCGTGATGGCCTGACCGGCAAGGAAACGGCGAAACACCACGTGAGTAAATTTACGTTGATCCAACAGCGTAATACCGGCAGGAGACCACACTACCAAAGCATACTCCAGAATCGACCGAATCCAGCAACAGTAGAGAGATTTTAGGCAAATAGGGTCACGAATATCCGAAGACATACGAATGATAAGCCCAGGTATCCTATTTGCCTTACTAACAATCTTTTCGATATGAGGCTGAAAAAAAAGCTTGTCGTCAAGCCAAACACCCAGATCCTTCACGACGTCCACTCTGGAAAATTTCGTATCACAGAGGAAGTAATCGTGAACGATTTTGTTAGGGAAACGACCAAACGATATTACAGAACATTAACTGGTAGATAGGGTAAGACCATTCAAACGATACAAAACATCGAAAAAATTTAAAAAACATTAAAGACGAGTGCAATCAGCTGAAGAAGCCACAGGCAAGAAATTTTGAGGTCATCCGCGAAAAGTAAGCAACCATTTAGGGGTAGAACATTCATACAGTCATTAATAAACAACACGAAAAGTCAAGGACTAAGAACACTCCCTTGGGGTACACCGGACTTTGTAACAAAAACAAAAAAGAGGAAATCACCATGTTTGACTCTATAAGACCTACCAAGAAGATAGGACTTGAGCCAAAACAAAAATGAGCCACCAAAGCCAAGCTTTTCTAGTTCAAAAATCAGTCGGTCTATCGGAATGCAGTCGAAAGCGGCTTTGAAGTCAGTGTAAATGGCATCAAGTTGATGACCAGATGCTATATTATTGAAACAATTAGATACGAGACACATAAGGTTAGTAGAGGTTGGCGGTTTAGGAATAAAACCATGTTGATGCTGCGAAATGACGTTTTTGACACAGAATAGACTCGAGGACTTTAGAAGCGGCGCACAGTAGAGATACACCGCGGTAAATGTGTAGGATCTTGATGGATCTCAGTCAAATTTGCAGAAGGAGCAATCAATTTATCATTTATCTCACCTTAATCAAAGAATTTTATCCTTATCCTTATTCTAACAGCTAAACTACACGTATCGGACGGCATCGGACGATGCCATAAACCCGCTAGCAATAACTGTCAAATCCCATACAACATTCGGCCCGATGGGCCAAAGATCCGACGTGATCCGCTCGTTTGCGGGCCGCGTTTTGTATGGGATTTGACAGTTGATGCAGGCGGGCTTACGGCATCATCCGATGCCATCCGATACGTGTAGTTTGGCTGTTAGCGGTCAACTTTCTAGCCTGCATTTCCTCAGAATGGCAAACTAAAAAATATTATTATAGGAATTATGCTATCCTTTGTCTAATACACGCTTAAAGCCTTTCGCCCCATCACAGTTACCAGAAACAGGTGCACTTTTCCACATACTACACACTTCTTCTTCTTCTTCTTATCTTACCGGGCTCTACAACCGCTTTGCGGTCTTGGCCTTCTGCAGCAAACTCCGAAACCGCTCACGGTCTCGCGCCGTCGTCTGCCAATCCGTTATCCCGTTTGGTAGGCTTCCACCTCAGTTTGTTCCTATCACGCCCCCACTGTCCATGTGAACGGCCTAAGAGGATTTTACGGGCTGGGTCGTCCGGGTCCATGCGTATAACATGGCCAGCCCACCGGAGCCGGGTGAGCTTAATCCGCTGCACAACAGTAAGGTCGTTGTACAGCTCGTACAGCTCGTCGTTGTATCGGCTCCTCCATTGTCCCTCCTCACATATGGGGCCAACAATCCTCCTGAGCATCTTCCTCTCGAAAGCAGCTAAGAGGGTTTTGTCAGTTTTGGACAGCGTCCATTTCTCAGAGGCATACGTGAGTACTGGAACTATGTAAGTGCGTATAGTCCCAGCTTCGTCCGTCGCAGGTTTGGGAGGTGAATTGCTTCCTCAGGCTATAGAAAGACGGGCTGGCTGCCAACATCCGTGTGCTCAGCTCGACCCATATGGTGTTGTCGGTTAACCCGAGATAGGTGAAATTTGGGACGACTTTGAAAGTGTGTTCACCTATCCGTACGTCACCCCTACGTAAATCGGCATTTGTCAGTAGGGCCGCTGGTGGTGCCACCATCAGTTTGATCTTTGCCTCGTTAATCTGCAACCCGAGGTCTTCTGCCACCTGCTCGATCCTTTGGTAGGTTTCCGCCACAGGAGAGCCATAGACCGATGATGTCTATGTCATCAGCTTATGCCAAGATCTGCGTTGACTTGTAGAAGATGGTTCCCGAAGTCTCCACCTCCTAGTCGCGGATGACCCTTCCTAGCACCAGTTTAAAAAAGAGCGAGACAATACTGCATATTGCTTAGCCAAAAGTTTTTTCAAGTAACGAGAAGGTTTCAAACCTTCCCCTTGCTGCGGTTCTGCGTTTGTTCGTGATTTCGTGCCATAATGCGATCGAGCTTATCCAAGCTACTGTTTAAATGCTTGTTTTTTAATGCTAACTGTGTTTGTTCGACGCATGCGCACGGTCAACTTTGTATGTATTTTTTTCGATTTACCATCGCTATTCGTTTGTTAATAGTGTTGCGCAAAGCTCTCCAAGACCAATCGTTACCAGTATAGGGTATAGCAGCTGTTCGATTTCTTTCGTCAGCCCCTCACCGTTTGCACATTTCTTGGTGCTTTCGAAGTTTTTTTGGAAAGCAGTCAAAAGTAACCGAAACCTTCCTAACGTAATGCTTACCTTTTCTTTGTCAGAACGGCCTGACCGTCATGCTATCGTAATGTTTACCTAAACAAAGGAACGAAACTGCCGGTGCTGAACGAAGTATTACGAAGCGATTGGCGTGCATGACTAATGATCTAACCAGCAAAAAAGTTGTTTTTAATTCGGTTCAAATCCTGGTCGTACGGATAACTGATTAAGCGCTGTCTAGACTAAAGACACGCGCGAACTAGGCGCGAGCACTGTCAAATTTCCGCACGGGTCTTTGCACCTCTTTCAGTGAAGGGCAGGAAAAATAGAAGCGCCATACTATTTAAATAATCAGTTAGCATGAAATATAATAATGTTTAATTGATGATCCGATTTGGAAGAAATATTTTATTGAAAATGAAGTTCAATCGTGTTCTTGCCGAATCTGTTACGTTTTTTCATCATCTCGGATGAATCGTTTTCATGATTGTAATTGGTAATTGATTTTCATCCTCAATACACCTCTTAAATGTTTTAAAATAAATACTTAGAACAAAGCAATTAGTAATTCTAATAGTTTAAAAAAACCGTTGTCTTATTCTAGTTTTGTACAGCAAGTACAACCCGTTTAGTAATGTTCTGTATATTTTTCTAACCCACATTGGAATATGAATTATTTCAAAACAGAGTTTAGGAAAACATTGTTATAAAAACTGCATCGTCGATCATCTGGCTTTTTCTCGTGTTTTTATGTTTAGATAAGATGGTCTCGTCTGCTTCTTGTGCGCATTATTTATATTTTGAGTTTTCGGTCTGCTGGCTACCAGTTCTCGCTTGAGTTTTCAGCTCAGTGAGCTGAAATCATTTTGATGTGAAGTTTTCGGTTACCTCCCACTTCTCGGGGAAAACTGCCGATTTTTCTTGACCCATGTACCGTAGCAAGTAATGCAACAGTGGATAAATACCTTACTACTTGGTATTTTTGTTTTGGGACCAGGACCAGGCTACCAGGATAAATATTGGGTATTTTCAATTTATCTTAATTTAGAATCAAATTACTAATTATTTATGGAATCCAAAGATCCGAAAACCAAAACCAAACCATAACATAGATCCTACGTACAAGGCCTTATTTGTTTTAGACACATATTAAAGTTGTTAAAATTGTATCTTTCAAACTTCCATACGTTTTGTTTTCTATTGGGTTTTTTTTTTTAATTTTCTTTTGAGACATGAGCAGCAATCGAGAGAAAATGTAAGTGGGTGCATTAATTAACTCAAATTGTAAATTAATCACATATCAAGTACAAAAAAGTCGATTATACAAAAGCTGAAATATCTCCGTAGCTCCGTAGTCTCCGTAGCACGCAATTCTCAATGTACGGGATTCCGCAATACGCGAGCTTTAAACAATACAGTTCATTACGTATTATAATTTTATTATCAAATTTCGAAACACTTCATGTTGTGGTAAAAATCTTTAATAAATTTTGTTTTTTAAGTTTTGACATACAGTAGTTTTCCGAGTTACACGGATTACGCGTTTCATAGAAAACCCCTCACTCGAATATTCGCATAAGTCGAATCAGACCATTTTCAACAAAAATACTGCCAGACTCATATAATTTTTGTTTATAGATAATATTTTCAGCTTGTTAATTATTTGTTTCAATGGATTTGTACAGAACATCAATGTAATATTATTTTCGTTATTTTAAAACTTTGCGAAAAATTCTAAATATTTTTTAAATTAAACAAATCATGTGTCAAATCAGTACAATTTGCCCATGCAGCAGCAAAATGTCCAAAACCGCGTATCTCCGAAGCCGCATTACTCGAGATCCCTGTAACTCGGAAAATTACTCTATTTCAGTTGTTTAGTTTATGTTGTGCAAGTTAGATCTAACGATGCTCTTGACAAGTTTCAACTGGATATGATCGCATGATTGTTACTAGCTCAAATTTACTGCTGTACAAATTTACTCATTTACCCTGAATGAACTATTCGATGTTCGCTTTTCATGCTAAAGTGTTTGGCTCCAAAGCCTAGCGTATATTGGCTGAGTTGAGTTGGTATTACTGTACAGCGCTTTTCTCGTTGCATCGGCGAAGTCTTATTGCTGTATTTTAGCTTTTCTCATTTACGTCTAATTTCAATTATGCTTGAGATGTGAGAATTTTTTTTTTTGTAAATAAATAACTTATCAAAAAGGTTTTCTACATATTTGAAGAACCATGCTTACTTTTTAGAAAACTGTGATTTAAAAAGTGTTTGAATATTTTTGAACATGTATCGATTTACTGAATAAACCCTATTTACACGGATAAAAACAATTTTGCCCATGGATTTTTTAAATTACCTGATTTGGTACATCACTGACCGTAGCCTTAAACAGGGCTTTAGAGTGAGATACGAATGAGTTTCAGTTCAGGTTGTGTCTGCAACATAATGGTTAATATTTAAGTTAGCCATAAGGCGTATCACACACTATTTTGTCAAGGGTGTGCCGTTCAGCGTGATGTATTTCCAAAACCTCTCCCTGGTAAATTTATAAGATGGAAAAGTATCGGAAAGCAATCGAGGCTGCAAAATTAATTGATATAGAAATCATTAATGTAATCATTTGAAGACTGTCTATTTCACATTCAAGCGTTCCACTCGCCCCTGCGTTAGAGATTGTTTCCTCATCGATCGCTCGCTGGTAGGAAATATAATTGACCACCTGCGGATAGGGCGTGAGCGTTGAAGGTGTAGAAGATGAGGAAGGGCAAAACTGAAAGAGATCGCGATAAGGTCAATACCGAAACGTAACACTCCAAACGTAACCATAGTACCCTTTATAAGCCTTTATATTTCCAATTATCAAGGTCGTAATCCTTTCATTGGCGATTGGAGTGACAGGATTAATTTGAGTGGGTAATGGGAGACCAAACCAGTCAGAAGCGGAGGTTGGACGCAAATCTCCAAAACACTCGACCAAGTTCAACTTTGTTAAGTGCCCTAGCTCTTATTTCAGTGCAATCTCTCTGCATCCTTCCCAAAATCACCTCTAATCAGCGACAATATCAGTCGAATAGAATCGTTGAAAACTTTTAACCGCAGCAGGTATCGGTAAGGTAAAAAAATATTTTCACTATTGTCTTTCGATATGCGTAATCCATGCGGTGAGTTTCGTAATTTCTGTTATTGTTTTTCAAAACGGATTTTTAAATTGACTGTTTTAATAAAACAAATAAAATTATTTAAAATTTTAAAAATATATATATATGAAAGATAGGTAAGAGTCGCTAGAAGCTTTAGCTCGATATAATATGAAAAGAAGGTGGATATCTTTATATCTCATTGAATTGTATTATTATCTTCAATTTTTAATTAAATCTCAAGCTATTTTTAAAAATGGTATATTTTTCAATATCTGTTCTGCCATAATGAAATTAAGTTCTGGTATGTATTGATTTTGCACGAACACTCATATTAAGTTTCATATTATTAAAAAGGATGTAAAAATCTTTGACAAAACCCTAATACAATTTGAGGTTTTCTATCATTTTTTTTCAAAAATAGTTTGGCACATTTTTTTAAAATATTTTTTCTGAACCATATTACATAATAATATGCAACACAACATTGCATAACGTTAGAAAAAAAAAATCATCGCAAAAGTTTTCTTTCTCTTGACAATATCGAAGTTTTACAACAGTTTTGAGAAACGATCTTAACAACGTTCGGTAGAATGGTTCTTCTGAGTCTTTTCAGAGCTGTATTGTAATTTTATCATAACATTCAAGAATGACGTTTTCGCTGGGCTATTTTGTAGTCTAGAAATGGTTTTAAGAAACGGTCTTGACATCGTTCTGTAAAATATGCCCTTTCAGTCTTAGTAGAGCAGAAATATGGTTTTATTAGGGTATTCAAGCAATATTAGTCTTAAGGCCGGGCTACATGGGGCGCATTCACAAGCGCATTCTTGTTCTACGCTAGTGCCATCTGTTTTAAACCACCGGTAGCTAGGCAAAAGCGCAATTCATCACTCAAAAAGAATTTCCGCTCGCATACCGAAAATTTGCTGATTTGAGCAGCGCAATTGGTTTGACAGCTCACAGCCGTTTTGCATACACAGCACAACAAATTGAATAGGCACAACAGAAGATGCGTTTCTTCTTATTTTCTTCACTCATA
>KB671874.1:0-14217 GCA_000349105.1 Anopheles epiroticus
ATACTTACTTACCGAAAAACTCATTATTGTCGAGGTTTTGCACACTATGTTTGAATGTGAGATGATTGGTTTCTGACCAGATTTTACAAATGACAGCAGGTATTAATTAATTAGTTCATTTGTTAACTGAAATCTAACAAACTGTATAATGAATTTGATAAAAATATTTATAGTTTGATTTTATGGTCAGTTCATACAGGGATATCAAAAAAATGAAAATTTTTACTTGAACTACTTTGAAATACTTGAAGCATTAATCAAATTATCAAAGGTTATAAGTAATTGCTTAGCAGTCATCCAATCTTTTCCAGTTTTCAATTATTTTAATCCTTGTTTTTAATAATTTGTTGGGCTTCTTTTCATGTAAATTTATGTGCTAATACTTAACGTTTTTATAATACTAATAATTATGAAAATAGTTTATCGGTAATAGGAAAAATAGGAGAATGCCTAGCATAAGTATACAAATTAGTTTACAGTATTAACATAAGTTTTTATTTATGATTAATTAGATTTTTTTCATTTTTGCTCTATTTCATACCGCATTGAGCTACTCCATTGAATATCTGCCTTACAGCAAATAATAAAAACGTGTCAAGGAGCAAAATAAAGGTAAGTGAAGTAATTAATATACACAAATGCAAGGGTTTTAGTCAAATAATGAAAATCGGAAAGACTTTAAATCGAACATTTTCTGCTTGCTATGCATTTATGCAATGTAATCGCAGAACCCTAAAACGAAACAAAAGTTAATCATTTTTATGGAATTCTGTAACTCCTATATTTCATTAGAATTGCGGCATATAAATAATTGAAATTAAATAACCCTGATATTAATATCATTTTAGCTATTATTAGAAAATAACACGCGGAACACGTTCAAGCAAATGTGCGTTTATAATGTTTGCATTATGAATAACTAAGATTCTTAAAATATCAAATAATTTTAACAATAATTTATGCTTAAATTACCGATTTTTTCTCAAATGGTTTGATTCATTATTTTTACAAGACTTTCTGATATACTTTATGCTAATCGATTGTCACTCTGAATAATATTTTTTAATAGAAATTTGAATTTTTGCATTTTTACAAGTTTTACATTGCACATTTTACATAATAAAAACACATAACACTTTAGCACTATTTTTATCAGTCTTGTTAACATGACGTAAGCCTTCCGTAAGACCAAACACGGTTTCGAATCCTGTTCGAACTATTCTCTTTTCCCTGTACGCAGTGCTAACTATCTTTACACAAAGTCACATGTGCTATCTACTTTAGGTACACAAAGTCACATGTGTGCATAGCCGATTGCATAGAAGGAAAGTTAAAAAACGTCATGATTTAGAAAAACTACACAATTTGTAATTACATTCTTTGAAAGAATGTATGCACGAATCAATCCATCAATACGTCTAGCGAACATCATCATGTCAATTGAACTAAACGATCATGCAAAAAATATAAAAAAACTTCTCGCATAACTATTCAATGCAATTCCTTTTCTGTAACAAATGCACGTAATATGTTTTGCTTCTGTTCATTTCAGTGACCAAGGAGAAGATTTCTTTGATTGAAGATTTTTTTATTTGTTAAGTTTACTTTTATGAACTTCTTTCATAGACTTCATTCATAGCTTGGTTTGAAAAACTCAAAGTTCATAGCTTGAAGATTTTTTTAAAATTTTGATGATTTTTTATAGAGTGCTGACGCCCTTGCCACTTATGCCACCGAGCCGGTCCAATAATTAACTTTTAGAAGACACAAATACTTTAATAATTTTTTTGTATGTTTCCTCGGGCAGGAAAATGCAAACCTTGGCTATATGTCTAGTGATTGAAATCTATGAAAACTATGAATGTTGTGTCGAATTTTGCTTCGGACCTGAAATAAGTATAACATTTGATACTCTCCACACAATTTATCTCCTCCCCCCCCCCACTCCAAATTGAACATCATTCCCACCCGATTTTTCGACTACACCGCCCAGCGGTAATTAATGATGTAATATTTCAATTCGTTTCCAGTTCATTATGCTGCCGCACACAGTGGGTTTCGTTGGCTTTGTTCGGTGGTTCACTCATTTTCGGATGCCAATTGATCGTGTTTGATCGTTGGTCAAGCCCTACATTCAGTACAGCAGGCGAAATCCTTCAGCTGCTCTGTCCTGTCAGTACGGGTTTTGGTAAATTATTCGTAGTAAAGTAAAATTCATCGCATTCCCACTGATAGATAGTCGACCGGCGGTTCTGGTTGGTCGGAACCGCACAGACATTCCCGCGTCCCGTCTCCCGTCGCTTCAGTGACGGGCAGATGGAACAATTATATGTTATCGGTAATCAAGAATCGGAATCGGTTGTACGGTTTCGCAAAATGAGATTACTTTCCGTCGCTTTTTCATCGCTACCCGTCGCGCGCGTTGGCCACGGTGCGATAACCCCTTTCCTGGGGAAGGGTTGGAATAGTGTTGGAAGTGGTTCGGTACGGGTTTTGGTCGCTTTTTTCTCAAATCTCGAAAACACACTCGTACATCTGGTTGTACCGAATTTCTTTACATAATTATTGTGACATAGTTCAATCGGGCGGAAAATTGTTTTCTACCTTGTCAAGCGTGGTAAGTCGGGATCCACGGGAGCGCGGGCACTGATGGCCCCGTTGCTAGGCTGTGTCTAACCTTTTGCGGTTGTTTGAAGAATTATCGCAACCAACGTTGGTAATGGTGTCTCGTGCGATGAAAGCGAAAAATTGGTACTTACCTTCACCCCTGCCAAAACTACTCAGTTGTTCAACCAACTTTACCTCTTTCTACCGTGGAGCAGCCCCTTTGCCAAACTAGCTCCACCCAGGCGAAGTGGTAAGGGTTCCAGTCGATGGAAAAGCCATCGGAACTTCTCTTCTTCTGTGCCAACGTTCGCAACTTCGGTGGGCGCGAAACAGATCGCGAAGAAAAGCTGTTTGTCCTTCGTCAATTGCGCCGGTTTTGCAGCTCCTTCAGCGTGTCAATCAATTTTGATTGATTGGAAAATGTTTACGCTTAGTGTGCTGCATATACGGCCACAAACGCACAAGCACAATAACAAGTGGAAAGTCTGGGGAGAAACTTTGTTGCAGCTTTTTCTGTGTTTGTCTTTGAATGCTGGTTACCGTGTGCCATCCGTTGCACTCCCAAGGTGCTGAAGGTGTGCGAAAAATTGGTTGGTAGCTGGTACAGAGATTGATTTTGTTGTTTGTCGGATTGTTGTGAGGGCATGTGGTTGTGTTGCAAACTAATTTTGGCGCAGATTTCTTGTCACTTTGCTGGCTGGCAAACGGTAACTCACTTAAGGGTAGTTTGGAGTATTCGATGGCTGGAAAGAATTATTTTAGGAAAACTTTTGCTTTATTTTTGTAATTTGAAACTTTGAGTCCTAGGCAATCCTAGGTTCCATAGTTTTTGGAAGATTTATAGCACGTGCATCCAACAATCAATCAATCAATTATGGGATCAACATTCCAGTTTATACAAACTTAATAAAGTTTAAAACAACAATCCTTCGATGGCTGATTTTGACTGGCTCCTCTAACTTTCTTAACGGCTTTGTGCTCTTTGTCTCGCTCTGGGCATTAGGATAAGTACAGGTGATATGGCCAATATGTTCGGCCAATTACTTTCCTACATGAATAAACAAATAAACAACCTAAAGCAAAGACTTTCTTGTTTAGTTGATATTTTTAAGATATTTGACAGCGATCAAAGTTTCTTAGATATTTCTAAAGTTTTGAAAAATCCCTTTGATTGATAATGAAATGGTAAAGTTGTTGATGGTCTGCAAATTGTATCAATTAATCTTAAAACGTCGATCATAATGAATTGCTCCTAATTACGAAATCTCAATTAAAATTATAAATAATATGATGATGCGAAAACCACCCTTGGCGATTGGAACCAACACTTATGAGCAACCGTGGAGAGTGACTCCTATGAAAGTTGTATAAAAAAGAAAAAAACTAACAAAAATAACAAAAAACGAAATATTTTTCTGTAATACCATCCTTTCTTTTGAACACGAAAATTTGGAAGAAAGAGTGATGAGTGATGCATGTAAAAAGACGGTAACTTATTTAACCTTTCAAAATATTTATTTATTTTAGGCACTGATAAGATAATACTATATAAAGATATTATTCATAGTTTTCCTCAGTTTAACACATTTAGTATGTTCAATTATGAAAGGTTGTTTTATTTTTTTTTAAATTTTCAGTAATAAATTTACATTTTATGGATTATTTCAATTTTTCATAAAGTTATTTTCACTGTGTCGTATTCATACTATTTCCTTTCATTCTGTTGCTTTGAAGGCTTTCTAACTGCTCAATCGAACATTTAAATATTCCAAAATTTAAAAAAATGTAAAAAAAATACAGAACGGAACATTTTAAGGCTAAAGAAAACGTAAAAATAAACAACGTAATAAACAATGGGGTTGAATTACACAACTGGTTTTGTTAGCAATATATTGTTACGTAGAGGGACCTCCAATCTTGAAGTGTAATGTTTCTAAGACGTAATCTAAATAGCTGCAAGTTTATTTGCACCTTCAACACCATCGATTAACTTGTCAAATAAAGTTAAGAGAACTCAGGGATCAGGAAATGTAAATGTTGCCCACATTGTTAGTGTTTTAACAAGGATTGACATGAAAATGACCATATACCGCATTACTGAAACCTTTCTTGAATATCAAAACAATACGCTTTAGACTGGTGTGTAAAATCTAGACCAATTTAATGACTGTTGTTAAATATTAATATTAAAACTTAAAAAGCTAACTACAAACTCATTTACAATTTATCCATGAAAACATCAATACAAAAATGTACTCAATCGAGAACCTTCACTAAAAAAATCAAACAGAAAATTTGAGAATAAACTGGGTTAGTCTTGAAGGAAAATGGTTTTTGCAAGATGAGTGACGTGCATCACGAATGACAGGTTCCCAAACAAAGTTGTACCAGCTAGCAGCTGACACTTGAGCATAGCGCACCACATTTGGGAGAATGCTACATGGTCCAATTTTCATCCAGGTACCCGTATATTATATTGAACGGTTCGAGTGGATTGATGCAAAATGCAAACAGAAAATTTTATCTCGTCGTCCCGTCCTAAGCTCAAGGAGCGGCAAGATGGTGACCCAAAAGCCGGACCCACATTGACAGGCGAAGCATCAGGTACCAGAAAGGGGACCGGTTTTTCGTCACAACGGTCCAAAGTGACGAACATCGAAAATCAATTTCCGATATTCCTGATGCAGGTTTATCTAGCTTCGCTAGCCTGAGAAATAAAATTGATACAAACTAGGTAAGCGACATTGTACGTGCAGGGCCGGTGGCTGTGATTTGCGGATGCTGTCCTTCGTCAAACGGTAAGACAAGCGTCTTCCTCCCCGCCGTGCTAATCTTCGTGCTAAGGTTGAAGAAAACCTTTCGACCCGACACCATCCACCGGCACCGTCACACTCACACGCTGTGCTGGACGGATGGTGAGGACGTAAAGCTGGTGCAAAGGAAAAGTCTGATTGCACTTGAAAATCTATTTTATTTTATAGAGTATTTTATTGAACCATCTCCGGCGTCGGTGGTTTGTGCCGTTTTGGGGCTGCATCCTGTTTATCTTCTGCACCTGGGGCCTGGGCTCGCTAGATGCAGCACAGCTGCTTGGCGACGGTGCCGAGCTGATCCCGTCGAGTGGATGTTCGACTCATAATCTGTTTTTAATGAGATAAATTTTGATTTGCTTTCTTGCCGGAACAATGTGAATTTACTGTTCCAGCTGTTGCTCTCTGGCTATTTCTCCCGCCTAGTCTTTTTTTTTTGGTAAAGTTGATGAGAATTAGCTGCTTACGGTAGTGTGCTCGAGTGTGCTAATTCCAGAACATTTCACCGTAATCTTAGTATTTGGAGTAGATGTCTATAAAACGGGAGGATAATGTAGCAGGTTGAGTGAAACCTGAATAGGAGAGAACCCAAGAGACCTCGAAGAATTTATCTCGGTAAGAATTAACACAACAGTACTGATGCTTATTTGCTCGACGTAGATGTGAGAATGAAAAAATGGCTCTTTTGCAGCGAACATTCACACTTCTTTTAAGTGAATAGTCTATTATGTTACGTGTTTTACAGGTCTAACAGGTGAGAAATTTGGATTTCACCACTCAGAATTCCTATCGTAGTCTGTGAATAGTTAGCCGCACAGTGTTGTCTTTTGGTTTCATGATCTTTGAAAGTAAATAAAGAATGATGGATTAACGATTAAAACCATTCGATGAGAGTATTTTAAGCCATGATATCCATTTAAACATCTAATTACCCATGTCGTCTGATATTTCACCATATTGCTTTAATCAAATTAATTTAATTATTGTGCAACGAAACATCTATCTTTAGAAAAAGTCATATAAACAGGGAGGATTGTGTTTTGGATGCTGACGCTGGACGGTCACAGTATATTTGATATTAGTTGACAAAATAACATTAAATTATCCTAACCATTTATACTCAGTTTAAATTATTAATTTTCTTTTTTCCTTTTTCGATTCAAAGTAAGCGAAATTAAAGTAAAATTTTTTATGGAACAGTATATGTGATGTTTAAATATAGTTAATGTGATAAATTCAACACCGATAAATTGAAATTAAAAATTTTATACTGTGTCTTCACTAAGATTTATTTTTGAACTAGCCGATCGAGCTTATCATTCGTTTCCTGATTACCCCTAGAGATCTTATAATTTGTGAATAGTTCCAATATGATTGTCTAACTATTTTAAAGACATTGTGAAACAGCTTCGCAATCTTCTATGCTTGAAGCTTTAAAGTAAGGTTGACTGACTACTTCTAGGAATATATGGACAATGAACAAATAAACCTCAAAACTATCACAAACTGTAAGAATATAAAGAGAATTTTAATGGGCTCAGGGAAGTCACACGGAAACATTAAATTTTGAAGAATTCAAGTATTTTAACAACTGTTCATGAATAAAATAACCTTAAGTATGAGTTTGTTAACATTCTCATCTCTAACATTTTCACCTTTTTTGACTAAATTTAATTAAAATGGCATTTAAAATGGTTTTATTTATGTTACGCAGAATGAGTTTGTTTACATGCGCTGTTTCCAGCGGTTGCTTTGATCAACTGTCAAACGCGCTGATCGATCGATCAAGCTTTCATCTATCGAACGGCGAATATGGTAGCAATTTTTCTCCCGTTCGATTCGAGACCTCCCGACGGATTCGAGTGCCGTTCGACGTATATGATAGGCCTGTTCGTCTTCGAAACCATCCTCGCAACGACTCTCTGATCGCCTGGAGTCGATCCAACGAAAACTCTCGCGGTTTGCTATACGCCTGCTTCGATGGGAAGCGGCCAGATAGCCAAAGACCATCATATGAAGCCCGCCTTTCGCTTCGTGGTCTTCATACACTGAGGGACAGGCGTCGTATTGCCCAACAACTGCTCGTCGCTGGACTGTTCACCGGGAATATCGACAGCCCTCCATTGCTCCAACATCTGGACTTATATGCTCCATCGCTCTCGTTGCGCCCTTGCACACTGCTTGCATTGATTTCACTGTCCTTCAACGCCATCAAAAAGATCGGCTGATCTACCGTCCAGTCTTGTAATGTTTTGTATAAAACCATTCGTCTGGACTTCATTGTCTACAGATTTTTTTTGTAGGGACGGCCAGGCCGTATTGCTTTGTCTACAGATTATAAATAAATAATAATTATTATTATTATAACAATATTATTATTTACATAAAAAAAAACCCATAGAGTTTAAAGCTTAAAAACAGCAATAAAAAATTGTCAGAAGTATATGGAATACGCAAAAGATAATCAATCTAACTATCATGATTATATTATATTTTATCTATTTTAACCATTAGGTAAGATTATCTTAACCATTATTATATTATGCAGAATAGTATTATATTTAGTTCAATAAGCTCGTATTAAAATAATTAAAAATATACTCGCTAAGCAATTGAATGTTTATTTGCCCAAAGCTATCTGCCCTAACTTATTACTACTAGCAAGAAGTTGGTTGTCTACTCTACAAACCGAGTCTTCCCGTTCGTTCAACTGTACTCGGGCCCGGCTTCGACGACTATTGTCGACGCCGTGCGGCACTTTCAACAGGTCGCTGTGCTGTGAGATCCTCTCGATTTGAAATAATATTTCAAATAATTGTCAATAAACTGCACCGTAATTGACCACATCAATAAATTCCCTCCCGTGCCACCGGCCCACACCGTACACACCGTCCACTTGCATGTTCACCCGTGCGTTGAATAAAATTGTCACATGCTGCTATTTGCCAGCCGTACCGGAGAAAGCTGTTAGTTGAAAGGTGAAGGGATAAGGGGTGGAAACTGCAACTGTCCAGCCGGTACAACGTGAGTCACTGTGGTCGACAAATCGCATACACACACACACACACACACAGTCGCTGCACGGCAGTGTGATTCGCAATCCATTTCATTGGTTCCGGATGATGGTCTCATCTCTGGAGTGGAGTGGTCGTGCAAACCGTGCCTGCCCGGCCGGCCGCATCCTCAAGGATTTCTGCCATGCCATGTGTTGTGAGGGAAACACGTTTTAACTTAGCCCATCCGCCGGGATCGCCCAGCTTTATGGTCATTGTTGTTACCATGGCCTTGGAGCCGTGGCAATTTGGCCGACCAGCAGCGAATCCGTCGTAGACCAGGAGGAAAAGGGTAGCGAGAGGAGACGATGAGCAGCGAAAATTTACGCCTTCCTTTCTGTCGCGTATCTTCATTTCCTGTTTTCCAATCGAATTTCCCGATATTCGGTGTCGATTCATTGACGGGCTGGTGTACGGGCCGGTGGCATACGCAGAGATAAACTGCAACATGCACACACCCACACACTCACACATACACACAGTGCATGTTTGCTATCGCACCATTCGCCATGTCCCGGCACTGGTAGCGATGGCGGATATGCAGGTGAACTGCAACCAGGCGCCTGATGCACGTGATTGGAAATTGCTCGACCCTTCGTGATGTTACCATCGACACTGGCGGCACACTGGAGGCGGAAATTCTTTTACGGTGTGTGTCGTGTCTGAAAGCGGTGAAAGCATGCAACAGGAAAAAAAATAGCTGAAAAATAAAACTACGCTCAAGCGGACGTTGGGAAGTGGATTTACGTCGCTGGTCGCAGATGGTTTGCGATTTGATTGAACTTTGATGTTGTTGTTCTTCATCAGCAAACAGGGTGGGAGGGAACAATGTTAAGGCTGCTTTTTTGTGTCTGTAGCATACAAGCATAAGAAACGAATAAAAACCATCCCGACACGTCAAGGTTCCGGGAACAATGCCCCTGCTTCAGATTAGTAAAGTCGGAAGAATGAAATCAACTAGCCGGTAGCATTGGTTGTAATTTTTTAAAATAAAGTTTTTTTCGTGGGAATTAGGTGACACTACACTTCCTGTAGGGTGTCAAGACCTACCAGAGCATTAATGTGCTTTGGATTTTACTTTATGACACGATTGTTAAACCTGCGTGCGATCCGGACGGGATTCGATACATCGTGGATTTCCTGGAAAATATTTTAAGTGTACGGTCTGGCCCTCACTGCCGATTAAAAAAATTATCTTGCTCTTAGTCGTTTGCAAACAATGCAAGTAAAGAGAATTTAAAGAAATTGCAATCAATTGTCTTTCTGTTTAGCTAAATATGGGGATTTTTTTTTCATTTCACATCAGCACGGGTAGAACATTGCTACTACAGAAATGAAAAAAGACGTAGAGCTGCTGTTCAGCTTTCAATGAGCAGTTTTATGAGATAGAAAGAATGATTTTGGCAAGGTCTAGGCTTTAAAACAAAAACAAAAAGTTGGTGTGCAACATTTATGAATATCATTCCTTCCAGTTATCATCAATTTGTTGGGCTGTGCCTTGCCATCACCAAGCAAATAGATGCACCTCGCATTTAGAATGACCGAGATGTATTTAATCCTAATATTTCTAAGATGTGAAATAATGGGACTCCACAGGGATGTTAGCAAATTGCAAGAGGCATGTTGGTTTGGAGAGTTAAACCAAAAACAGTTTAACTATATTTTCTAATTTTCCACATGATTAACTCACGAACAAATTGAAATCGATGTTTAATTTGCCAAAAAATCATCGTTTCAAATGTTCCAAATCAAAGCTCTTTTTCATTTCGGTGGCTGTCAACAAGTAAAATTATCGGATTTAGAACAAGGAAAACCCACACGTGATTGAAGAATTGCCACTCTATTCACTAACTGTTTGACGAGCTTTACAGGGCCATGTTAATTTAGTAATTATTCTCAACATACGATGATGAGAAACTAGGAGACATTTGTTCTAATAAGATGTTGATAAGTGCCACAAAGCCAATGTAATAATTGATCTTGTGCCTACTGTTTTTGAAGATCGAATTGTACCCTTGAATTATACTTCGAAATTTTCCTGTTGTTAGGCCACCATGGAGCTGCGATTTGACTACTTACTTGCTTATTTATCAGGTGCTACAACCGTTTTGCGGACTTGGCCTGCTGCAGCAAACTCCGAAACCGCTCACGGTCTCGCGCCGTCGTCTGCCAATCCGTTATCCCGGCCTTCATAGCGGACACTTCAACGCCATCTTCCCATCTCAGCTTGGGAGCGCCATATTCCCACCTCAGTTTCCTACCACGCCTCCTCTGTCTATGTGGACGACCTAAGAGGACTTTACGGGCCGGGTCGTCCGGGTCCATGCGTATAACATGGCCAGCCCACCGGAGCCGGGGGAGCTTAATCCGCTGCACAACGGAGAGATCGTTGTACAGCTCGTACAGCTCGTCGTTGTATCGGCTCCTCCATTACCGCTCCTCACGTATGGGGCCAACAATCCTCTTGAGCATCTTCCTCACGAACGCGGCTTAGAGAGTTTCGTAAGATTTGGAGAGTCCATGTCTCAGAGGCATACGTGAGTACTGGAACTATATAGGTGCTATATAGTCCCAGCTTCGTCCGTCGCGACAGGCTTCCTCAGGCTATAGAATGACCGGCTGGCCGCCAACTTCCATTCGCGCAGCTTGACTTTTATGCTTTTATGACTTTTTGGCCCAAGATTGGTAATATTTAGGCGATTTGTGTTTGATTGGATTATTATTTTGAGCTGATAATCACACAAACCTTCCACAAACCACAACCAAAAGAATTGTTCGTACGGATACCGACACGTGTTAGTATACAGATACTCCCAAAAGTGATGGTTTCGCGTAACAGTGGGAATTTGAAGATGACCTTTCTGTAGGAACTGTATCAGTTGCTCTTGTGCGATCACGTGGTAGGCGCCTCGAATCCATCGATTGATGATTTTTTCTACGTGACCAACTAACCACGGATAAGGTTTGCTCAATTTGCAAATCCTGGAAAGTGGTAACTCCCATCCATGTGCTGGACAAGGGAGATATCAGCTTTATGATAAGGAGAGGGCATTTTTGGGTCGTGCACTCTGGAGAGTGGTTCCACGACTTCCATCTGTAGGAAAGTCGTGCTAACCGTTGCACGCAAGGAAAAGAGAGCTGACTGGTCTTTTCCGTGAAGGATCACTTTGATTCCTCCACTTCGTTATTCAGTTAGAACTTAGAAACAAATATCTTAAGATAATTTCACCATTCTCAAACCTATGTTGGGGTAAGAGGTGGGCCTCATCATCATCATCATCATGATATAGTCTCGATTTGCCCGTTTAATCCACATTTCTTGATCAATTCTCATCACAGCCGCAAAATTCTACAGTCTTGGGATCGAGGAACATGTTGCGCTCTAAATAAGCATCTAATAAGATTTTTATATGCTAAGTTGACTTTGTTTTAGTAGTAGTATTAGATTTAGTAAAAACGCCTTATGTTCGTTTGATTTCTGGTCAAAGCAACCAATATTTGGTTAAGTGTCCGAGCGTTTCTTGAAGAAAGAAGGACTTAAGGTTTTTGTCACTTTTGGTAGTTTTGGTACTTATTAGTAAGGCAAGTTGTACCTGAGAATGATGAAATAAACTTGAAATCAATTAACGTCCCGACCCTGTTCAACTCGCTGCTTCTTCTATTACTCCATTAAAATGACACAAAGACAACGTTACTGTAGTAAATCGTAAGAATCGTTCAAGTAAATATTAGGTGCAGCGCAGACAAATGCACTTAAAAGACTTTGATAGTGTAAATAGAAAAACATATTTTGAGCTGCGGATTCATTAACATTTTTGCGTGTTAGATGCGTGATTAGTTGCGGCCTGGGTGTCGAGTAGTAATGGGATAAACCTACCGTAAGGTTAGGCCCGATGTTATTTCTAATCTTATTCGGGACTGCTACAATCCTTGCCTATACAACAAATCAAACTATAGAGAGGGAAAACAAGAAGATATCAATATCTCGCACTGACACAACAAAGATTGCACTAGATACGACTACATGCAGCATAATGCAGCATTTTGTAATGTTATCCTTTGTTTGATGCAACAATACAAAATGGCACAATGCTTAAGGGCACAATATACACGACTTAAAATGTTTTGTAAGCCATTTTTTGTTGAAGCTTCCTCGATCATCTATTGTCCAATATACTATCCATTATAGTTGTATGCAATTAGACATGTTGTGGAAGTGTTGCTCGCTCGCACATCGCGGTTATTGACATGAGATGCTCTTTTACAAGCGATACAATGCCTTAGGTCTTGTAACCCTCCTGATGATGCTTTGAAAATTGTGTTCCTCCTTATTCCTACCGCTTTCCTGGGACGTTTAACCAATTTTCAAGAAGCCACAAGCTTTCCGTTTTCTTTACCTCCTAGCATAGGGGTGTTCTTTTCCCTTCTAGTCACCGATGCAGCATTTACGTAAGTTTGTCAAGTTTCGCAAGCTACACAATTGTTGCCAGCTTTGCACAAAGGATAAGAAAACCTTGCTTAACAGTATGTACAGGTGCAAAAGTGTGCAGGGTTGTAGTTTTTTGACTGATTCAAAAGTTACGACGAACGCAACCGAGGGCTTCTTATGGAGCCATACAACAATCGGCGTAAGTATACGCAACCAAAATAGTAGCATTTGGCTAAGGGAGGAACGATGAAGTTTTCCACTGTTTCATTGCATCCATTTATTGAACCAGGGTTAGGATGTCGAGTGGAGGTGACGTTGAGCATGTTGGGAGTTCTAAAAAGAGTTTGAGAAAATCATTACGTGTACCTGCTTAAGTTACAGGTATTCACTGCAAACAGCAGATAATAGGTTTTCTTTGTTGTTGATTTGCAATATTTGAGAGCGAAGGTAGATTGATATGGTTCATTTTTTAAAAAGATTTCTCTGTAGCATGTATTTTGTTTCAATTACAGTGTATCGTCACAAAATATTAAAATGTTTAATTAAAACGGCCTGACCGTCGCTACTGAATAAAAAAAAATATTAAAATGTTTCGTGACGATACTTCTTCTTCTTGGGTGGCACAACAACCCTTTTCTAGGGTCAAGGCTTACTAGAGCGTAGCGTTGTGGTTGAAAAAGTTTACTGCAATTGAGCTTTTTCGACCGTAGCGTTGCGAGCAAACCCAGAAATTGCGGGTTGCCTGCCGTAGTGGTTGAAATGCATGGAAATGACAAACCACCGTAGTGAGGACAGATTCTCAAATAGCATGCGTTTTTTGTACCAAAAAAAAACATTCGGACAGTATTAAAAACCAGTTGCATCGTGTTTTCAAAGTAAGAAACCAGGAATACTTTGTTATTTCAATATACAAATTGGGTTAACGACTAAAACAACAATTATATTGGAAAAAAATAACCAAACAATCCCTATACCTCCCTACTTTTTTATTCTGTAGAAACGGCCTAAAAAAATGTTCTTTTTTAATTATTTTAGTTTTGTAATGTTTCGAAAATAGAAGGCAATTGAGAGTATAGCTGGTGCTCAGAATGACAACGATCTTTTAAAGTTAGTTAAATAAGGAAAAGACCTCGTAACAAGGCAAGATTTCGAAGCTCACTAAAGCAACATGCATAAAAATATAAGAAAATGATACTGGGAAGGAACTTTAATCTAAATTGATGTCAATTTATATATATTATGTTTAAATAGTCCAATAAACTTATTATATTATGTTAAAAGATGGATATGAATTTTATAAAATGCTCCTAATTTTCCT
>KB671874.1:25412-41264 GCA_000349105.1 Anopheles epiroticus
CGGGACAGGATCTTGTAGGCAGCATTCAGGACTGTGATGGCTCGGAAGTTAGCACAGTCCAGTCTGTCACCCTTTTTGTACACTGGGTGAATGACACCCAGTTTCCATTCGTCCGGTAGTTCTTCCTGGTCCCAAATCCTGGCAATCAGCCGATGCACGATCGCGGCAAGCCTCTCCGGGCCCATCTTGAAGAGTTCTGCCACCAGCCCATCGCTGCCAGCTGACAGCAACCATATCCTATATTACCAAAGTACTAATGTGTTTCGGATTGTTTTGTGATTTAGTGATCCTATTAGAGGATCACCAATCCTGCTTATGGGGGGCTGTGATTTGTGCATGGGGGCAGCTTTTCAAACGGTATTCGGTACAACATCGGTCTTTATTACTGGCCTACGTCGTAATGGCTTAGTCCAATGAGCAGTCTCATTTAATCCATATCCTTACAATGGTATTGTACATTAAAGCAACCAATATATGTGAAACGATGTACGTGTCGTTTCACATATATTGGGAAGACAGTGAAAGCTCTGTCGTTGCGTTGCAGGAATACGACCTGGCCGTTGCCACGGAAATAAAAACTAAGCCTAGTTGTTGCTCAGGCTGTTTCTGATCGTATGGAACCTGGATTTTTTTAAATAAATTCGCGCTACACTGCTAAATTGACCGGCCAGTCCTTTGGAACAGCGTTTGAGTGGTCGGTTACAAGCACAGCCATTATTTCATTTAGGGGGAAAAGGACAAAATGGGCACGCTAATGGTTTTAGGCTATAGCTTTATAAATGAATATCCTAACACGTCACTTTCTTATTAGTCAAAGTTTTTATGATTAATGTAAGAAAAAAAAATCCGTCAAATTCTTTTTGCAACAATGAAACGCTTAAAATCTATGGAATAAGAAATGTTGTCGAATTTCCAGTGTTAGTGATTTAGGGTAATATGAGTATAGCTGAGTTAAAAATAAGGAAGAAACAAAAAATTGGGGTGTTGAGGTAACATGCATGTGACTTCGTATCCTCATCATGTCTTTATTCAAAACATCCTACATCCTTCTAACTTTGTCTCATGCCTAACATGCCCTTTTCACCTTAATTTATATTATATCTGTACTTGGGCCAACATTAAAACCAACATATTACCCCACATTGCCGGATTGTTAAATTCCCTCTTCCCTTACTTCCCTTACCCTTGCTACTTCTATGGTAAGATTTAGTGGCTAGTAGTGTCCAGATCCGTCATTTGTTCGTAGTGCTGTATCGCATCGCTTCGGCGCTACTTGGAAAGGGATATCGTTCAGCCCACCTCTGTGTATGGGTGCTATTGCAAGGATATAGGATTTATATTAGAAAACAGCAAACTATCTATCAAAGTAAGGCCTACAACGTAAAGCATACAGCAAGCTGAAACTACTCATGGCAGTTGAGACTAACACGCAGCTGCTATGGCGCATAATGAACCGTCGTTGTTTCCGTAATCTTACGAAAATTCGAATTGTAAAGCAGCCGCAAGGGCAACCAGTTTTTGCGTAATTTTTACCACGGTTCTCCAACGTTCCGGCTTTAGGTTTAGTAGAATACCCCCGAGCATTATCCACCACAGATTTTGCTCTGGTTGATAAAAGGTAGGAGAAGCAAAGTATTTACTTTGGATATGAATCCTGGAGATGAGCTGATCATTTTAAAAATACGTTGAGCTGAAACAGTTAAATCACGTTTTCCTCTAAAACAATCAAAATATTCCGCTGACGCTAGTGAATTACATGTGAGCGAGTTATACATGTTGAAGTAGAAGTTGACGTCATTAAAATTTCCCAAAATCAAATTCCGTTTCGGGTACATCAAACAACAAATAGTCTAGAATTTATTACGGCTTCAAAAAATTAAAATACAAAATAAGAAATAAGAAAACATTCTGGAACTTCGTTAAAGGACTTTAGGTTAATGTTTGGAAATTACTTTAGGAGAAAATAATGATAAAGGTGAATAACCTTCATTTGCAGCTTTTATTATCAAAATGTATTAAAAAGAAAAATAATAAATAACATGTTTTTAAAGGAACAATGACCAAACGACTTGCCAACGATTCATAGGCGAACGTAAGTATTTAGATTACTGTTCTACGTATATTAGCCAACAATTCTTCGATCGTTAGAATGAATAATATCAAATAAGTATTTACACATTCTAATTTTATAATTTTTCCTCAGATAATATAAAAAAATGGCTCAGGATGACGCAACTGTCTGCCCCTAGTCTGTGAATTTTTAATTGGTTAATTGGTTAATTTGTGAATTGGTTTTTGTGTCATTTTGTTTGGTGACGAGGTCATTAATAACAAGTGAACCTTTCGCGAGCGTTTCGATTTTTCTAGATCGTCAATAAGGAATGTTGTGAGGCGTTTAAGACAGAATGTTCATTGGAATAAATCTGATTTGTAGCGAAACAACAGTTGGGTTATGCTCCACAATAATGCACCAGCGCACAAAGCGATATTTGTGAACGATTTTTTTTAACTAAAATATAACAAATTGCATTGAAACCCCATCGTTCTCTCCTGATTTGACACCGTGTATTTTTTTTGTTTCCAACACTTAAAGAACCTTTTCAGGGAACCCGTTTTGAAGGCATCAAATCTAATTCGCTACGAGAACTTAAGGCCATATCCTGATAAGGCTTTAAAAAGTGTTTCGATGCTTGGATTGTTCGTTGGAAGAACAGTATTGCTTCAGAAAAGGCCTATTTTAGGGAGATATAATGTTTTTGTTTTAATTTCCCGGACTTTTTTCGTATGTTGAATCAGGAATGGTGATTATTGGAATTGGATGTGATTGACTGAATTTTCAAGAAAATTGTTTAGTTGGATTTGTGGACGAATTTTGAGCACTCAATAAATGTTCACTAATTGGTTCCTTGTCACTTTAGTTTTAAAGCGTTAGTTATAAACAAATGATAAACAAGGCTCGATATGCTATTAATGATATTGATATTAATGTTAATGATTCATAGAAGAAGGTTTTTAAGCAAATCGTCTTTATGCAGACATGATACACCCTGTTACCCTCCTGCATAAGGTTCATATCGTACAAAATATTTTATCTGGTAATTGTTTTCATTTCTTTAACGTGTTTTGCATCTAATTATAAAAGTAGAAACATTAGGAGCAGTGGATTTACGATGCTAGATGCATCCTACGATGCAGTCCGAATTCCTACATACGACCGTACAAAGCAAACAATTTGCATAAACAATGCGGTAATGTGTAAAAGAAGCCAGAGACGATAAGATAATAAGTGGAGAGCAACCGCAAAGAAGAGAAAAAAAACCGGCCAGCAAACCAGGCCAGTGTATAAACCATGTGTATGGTCGAGCAAAAATTTATTACTCCACAGCAACAGCCCGATAAAATGTTGGCAAAGTTGGTGGAGTCTTGAGCCCAAAAAAAAACACCTGCCAACAAACAACACCTAAAGTGAAACGGCGGAGACAGAGGTTGAGAAACAAGCTCAATGGAGGCCGCGGCGAAAGCGGCGCTACATTAGAAAATACGAGCTGCTTGCCTTGGAGCGACATCGCAAAACATCGGCAGCAAGTTCAAGCCGTCCGAACGGTTAGCGTTTCGGTGGTAACAACTGCATCGCAGGATATGCCACACCATGTATGGTTAGTGTCTGGGCGAGTGGGATGGATAGAGGCCTGGCAAAAAGTGTTTCGTTATTTTTTGCCACTCTGTGAGCTTTCTGCCAAACGAAAAAAGGCACCCGGTGGGATGAGGCTGTCTAGCAACAGGCGATTGAAATCTGTTGCTTCGCACCGTGTTGCCACCGTGTAGCGTTCGTTGCCGGTTCGTGTGCTCTGTGTGTTGGTGGCGCAGCACTTGCCACTGTGTGAGTGCCACCCTGCACGTACAAGAAAGCTCACAAGCTCACCGGAAGTTCCCAGTTTTCCACGGTAGAGCCAAACCGTGGTAAACATCGTCCTGAAACGGAGGGAGCGGAAATCACTGCACCCTGAAATGGGAAACCTGTTGAAAGCTTCCGATGTTGGCAAAAAAGCAAAACCCAGCCTCACCCCCCCTCCCTCCTCACTCCCTCTCTCCTTGCTGTTTGAATGATATTCAACAAGCTTTGCTGTCCCGTTCCGACGACTGTCGGGGAGTTTGGTGCCGGTCCGGAGCAACAGGCTTCTCCATCTCACTCTTGTTACGAAGTTGTAGCAAGGAACAGGGGAGGGAAAAAAAACAGGGCAAAGATCAGCTCTAGGGAAGGGGCGAGCACTTTGTTCGGGAAAAAAGCGAACCGTTGCTTCGGGCCGGCTCGTACGATCGTGGGGAAAATTGTCGTTTTTCTTCAAGCCCGAAAGCTTCTCGGCACCCGAACCGACCGACAAGCCGTGTCAATGTGTGCGTTTGTGCACGTTCGGTTGGGTGTTTGTGTGTAACGGAAGTGGAAGGACTGAAAAGCGAGGGTAATGGAAGGCTCGGACGGGGGGGGGGGTGGTTGTATGTTGTTTGCGTTGTACCGTCCTCCCTTCGTTACCATTTCCCACCCTTTTTTCCCTAGCCCTGTTCCATACGGACACGCACACGCGGTAGAGAGCAGAAATGTCATGCTCGGTGGTGGGTGAGGTGAAATTGATACATTATCAAAATGAAAATGAGAAAATAACACTCGCCCAGTTGAAACCATCCTCCCTTATGTTTTCTGCTCCATCTTTTGAAGCGAATCAACCTTTCCTTTAGGATGTCTCGAACACTCCTTAAGAAACTTCCCCACCCGCTCTTGGCTGCATCCCAATCGCTTTTCCCACCGGTCAGCACAGTGAAGGTGTGTATCTGGACCGACCTTTAACCGGCCATCTGGAGAGCCGGCCCCAAGTTCACCTTATTTCCCAGCAGGGTTAAACGCCGGAAAAGCCGCACCCGCATCGCTGCCTTGCCCAACCCCCCCTCCCCCCCCACCATAGGTCCGGTGTAAAAGATCATTACAAAACTTAAAGCACAAAGAGAAGGTGTCGGTGCTTGACGCGCGTTCCGGCCTTGCCTGCCAGCCTGCCGACCGGGTGATGAATGAAAATTACTCTTACGCTAGCCGATCGGTGCTGGAAAATTGTGTTCGTGCCCGGAATAAAAGGGGATGTCACCATGGCGACAAGCGGCACCGATGACGATGATGATGATGCTGATGAGGATGATGTAAACTCTGCTCCCACTAGTCTTTGTGGGCAGCGCCCTATGATGTCCTGCGGGAGACGTTTGCTCACCCCTTCTGCTGCTGCTGCAATCGCTTTTCCATATGGTTACGAAACGGGAGGGCTTTTCCAGTTTTCTTTCCTCGCGCCGTGTGCAGTGTAAGTGTCTGCGATTTTCTTAGAAGGTTTCCACTTGCAAAACACGTACCTCAAAAACATACACACACCCACACACGGGTGGCACGAATGGCAAACACACACACACACCGTGCCATTTGATATCGATGAAAAGAGACTTTGCCGAGAATTTATGATAAACTGATTTGATTTTTGTCTTCCTCTGCCTTCGTCTTCCCCTGCTTTTTCTACCAACCGCTCGTTCGCTTCCAGCCCGGTGCTGGTGGTGACCACGGGCTGGAAAGGTTTTAAATTTTCCGTGATCAATATCGGTTTTCGCTGAAACAACGCCGGCAGCAAATATGCGGGGAAAACCATCCGTCCGAAACGTACCGTGGGCCAGGACAGGAAAAGAAAAGAAGTTGCTCGTTTTCATTCCCTCCATACACACATTCTCCCTCTCTCTCTCACACACACACACACTGTCAAGAGAAAATGATGCTGTGATGGTGGCTGTTCGTTGCGTCTTGCAATGTGTCTTCGCTTGCTTCCCAGAAGGTTGGAACGGCCTATCCCTTGATGCCACTCCGCGAGCTGCGTACGGATTGCGTACAACCTCCAACCCCCACCATTGGAGGGCCCCGTTGCAAACGAATAGAATCGGTTTTATCTGGGTTAAGGATCCTTGAGCGATCAGGGTCGAGCAGATATCCTTTTGCATCGTGCCACCCACATTTCATTCGCTCATCGCGTCGTCTTGTGGGCTTTCCGGTGTGGCGTTGAAGGGTTTCCAATTTGGGACAGGACTGAGAGGGAAGGGAAGCAAGAGTTAAAGTTATACTTTCTGGCAGTCAACGTTCTCCTCTACCCCGCCTCCAACCCTTCCCCACCCGTTCCCGTTCTCGGTAAAGTTGGAAGGTCGCAGTGTGAAGTGCTGAACCAGTGTTTATGGTGTTGGAAATGAGTTTTAATGGCACTTTATTTCGTTAGGCGGGAGAAACGGGCTTCCATTTATGATGGGAAGTTGTGTCGGACGTCTGTCCATCCGCCCGGGTGCGCGATTACAATGGGTGATGGCAAAACAAAACTGGAGAAAGCCTACAATCGTCTCCCTTCAGGCACTTCCCACCATTGGTTAGAATTTTTCCAGCTACACAGCGAAACACTGCTGAAGCTGTATGAACGCGGCTCGGAAGTGATTAAAAGGTAGTAGTTGCTTAAGAATATTTTAAGTTGGTTGAAATGTTCGCACTCCGGAGGGTGGGCGGCTTTTTGGAACTTTTATTTAACGAGCTTGTTTATTGCAGGTTTTGAATGGTGGGGTGATGATCCACTTTGATTTTTGCTGCAGAAAACCACTTTATTGCTGTGGCACTGCGGTTGAAAAATGATTTTTACATCTTTAAAAATGAAATGGATGAGCTACAAATATTATATTCTTTCTTTGAATATATTTAGTTGAAGTTGAGAGTGTTTCATTTTTTTTTTGTAAATATTTAGAATATGTTTTGGAACATATTTTGGAACACGTGCTCCGTCAGGCTCAAACGTGTCTCTTCACGGCCAAATTCACTAACGAAGGGAGAGTTAGGAACAAAATACCTTAGCTGCAAGTATTTTAACACGGCTGCCTGTCACAAAGCTTGGAAAATATTTCCTGCTTACCGTACGAAATATGTCGTGGAATTCATCTAATTTAGTACGTCGTGCTGAACGAGCTCACCAGCAGTTTGGATTCGTCCTTCGGGACGTACAACGCTTCATAGGTATCATCAAAATCCTTCCAAATCTTGAGACATTCGGCATTCGGCCCTATATAGCCACCGGTGTGGAAGCTTTCACGTGCCTCTGCACCGAGCGGTAATTATGTACAAATACAAATACACAACGGTTTTACTACTACCTCGACTGCCACTACCATCGTCACGATGTCGTTCTTACCCGGCAATGAATGATTGATGTTTAATTAATCTAGCATTTCAAGACAACCAGCAGCCGTAATGAGACGGAATGCAGCCACCCATTTCGAATCCGTTTTTCATGCTGTTGGGCTTTTGAGGGTGGGTAAGGGATGGAGGATGGCAAATTTCGTTAGGTCAGAAAACCGAAAACGAGATACCCTCTTTCGCTGGATCGGTTGCGTATTTTGTAAGCCTTCAGTGCTTTTTTGTTTGCTGAGGAGTGCTTATTGTTAAATATTTATGAGAAGCCGCTTTTGAAATTGGTTACACATTCTGGGCTGCTATCAGTGTCACTCGCGAAGGCTATCCAAATATTACGAGGAATGTTGGAGTGGAATGTAGAGAATTTTACAAACGGTTAAAAGATGAGACATTAGCTGTTACCTTCGTTTTCAACGGTTCTTACACGAGTTCGTGAATAAATTGTTAGGATGGTTATTTGAAGCACTAAGAGTAACTTATACTGATTGAGAGTGAAGAAAATACCTTAAGTATTGTAGTTTTGTATTTATTTATGGAAAAGATCTTTCAAGATTTAAGTGCATCAACACGCTATGGTTGTAACAAAATAATGTACTCATTATTTGGAACTAATTAATTTTTGTTTATTAATTTTTGTGTTGATGGGTTAAGTGTTAAGTGAACCCAGTATATTCAGTCTTACGTAGTTATTCGCTATGAAATTCGTACAACGTTTAGACTTGGTTGGAGAATTACGCATTCCGCACACCTTAGACAAGAACTGCTTTAAGGCCCTAAGGCCTTTGAGGCCATGCACATGCCGTAAACAAATTAATAAATAAATTTATATATTTGGAACAACTCGGAAAATTGGTAAAGGTAATTTCTGAATAAATCCTGCTCTCGATACATTATTTGATTGCAGTGTAGAAAGAAATCAACCTTAGTTAACTCTATTGTTTACAGTATTCTGAGCTACAATTTTAAAATATCTCATAATTCATAACAGCATCTCAGCTTTTACAAAAATTCTTATCATGATTAGCTAGAAATGCACTAAGGAATATGACAGAGCACAAGTTCAAGCTTGACAAAAAAATAATTTAATTAGTCCTACAGTCCAATACTTCGCATACAGGCATGCAAATGGTGCCATTAAAGGTTTAAAAATAGTTTTATCGTACAACAAATTTAGTTTATCTTTTTTATGTCAAACTTGCTAGACTTGGGGCAACACGCCAAGGACTGATTAAGTTAAAGCATTGATTCTTTTGCAAGTGTAGCGAATCTATTAAAGTTTAGTTTCATGAACAGGATAAGTTATTAATCAGCTACAACATTTTCCGTTTGATCAAAATTGATCAGGATGTCTTTTAAATTATGGACAAGTCAATGATGCATTTTTAGAAAAGTTTGGAAATGCAATATTTTAGTCAAATATTTTGCTGTGCACCATTTATTCCATACTGGTTTTAAAATTATGTTTTCTCTGACACTTATAACGATAAAAGTTTGAACATTTTGTTTCTAACTTAGCCTACTTGACACATTGTAAACCGGACTATGGGAAATGACTTTATTTATACTAGTATACACAATGTATTTAGTTTATGCAATGCAAATTTAATAAAATTAGTGAGAGAAGTAGTAAAACTAATAGTTAAAATACAGTAGAACGTTGATTTTCCGGGGGCTGACTAACAGGGGGGCAGTTTATCCGTGACCCAACTATTTAAAAGCTCCGGAAGAAAAACGCCCATTACCCATATGGTTGAATAAAGTCAAGAGAAAAACCACTCCTTAGTGTTAAGGCAAATAAATCGCTATTTTTTGCAGATGTAAGGTTAGATGAGTGATTTACAACCCCTATCTAATCGAAAAAATGTAACCGAATTTGTAATTAACTTATCCATCTAAAATTCACGCTAGGTTTATAAATATAAGCTTTTATATTAACACGGGTCGATCATCCGGGATGCTTCCCGTCCCGACCACTACGGATAATCGACGCGCTACTGTTGTTAAAATAATTGAAATTCGATGTAAATTTGATTAAACTGAAAGCTTATTAGCATTTCTTTCATGGCATAAGATCCTTACCCAATTAACAATTATTTAGCAATTTACATTATACAGGGCAAGTATCTATCCATAAGCACACTTGAAATATGATTGCATATGAATAAATAAGAATGGGAATTTCTACCATTTTGTATTGTTTATCTGATCTGAAAGCGTATCGCACAAATATGGCGATCCATCGTGTTTCACGTATCGAGTCAAACTCAAAAAAAAAGCGAACGAAAAACCAAGAAAGCAACAAAACTTTCTACACTCGTACTATTCGAGCCTGAAAAAAATGGTAATGAAAGGAAAATCGATCGGAAGAGAATAATTTACTTTGTTGCCGTTGCACAACCCAACCCATCGCCGCAGCCCGTTGGACCGAAACCAGAGAATTCAGTATCGTTAGGGCGCAAGACGGTTTCATATCGAACGTCCCTTTGCACGATGATCAATGAAAAATCCTTGGAGCCCGGTGCTGGTGCTGCACGGCTAGTGCATGATGCTATGAAAATATTTCCCATTTTATGCATGCATGTCTGGCCCCGTATGCCATCCGGCGCTGCACTTCTGCGTACGATAGGGAGGTCGGGGATATTTTTTTGGGTTCTCTGGCTTTTTTGTTGCTCCGCTACCGTACCGTACGGTGCGTCAGGTTGTTATGGAGAATGTCTTATTTCAGATATGCAGATCGGCTCCCGGTACCGGTGTGCGCTTGACTGTGGCTTCAATGTTCGAACGGATGCTTTTGCCATGCCTGCAGGGCTACAGTTGGCTCGGTTGGCTCGTGCTCCCTCTTACAAGAAGCACGCATTTCTTACGCCCAATAGTTCCATAAGGCGGTGCAGTAGACTCTGCTAAGATGTTACAACTAAACCTTTATGGAGAGCAGTGGTGAGAAGGGGAAGAAGGAAGGACAGTATAGGGATGCCTTCCCTTTTTAAATCTTGTTTCCAATCAACCGAAGAAATCCGTGCTCGAGTTCGGTTGCAAGCCATCGATAATCGTACCATCTTGGCATCAAACACACGGGAGGCATGCACCTGTCTTTAATTTTCCCAACTGATTATGCGATCTTCAACTCAAGCCTTCGTTTTACTGCATAGGAAAGAGAAGAGAAAGTTTTGTGCACCGTTGCTTGTAGTGTTTCCCAGAGCAAGGCAAAATCACGGTTATGGGGAATTTACAGCAAGGCCTCTTTCCCTGTGGCAGTGCAGATGCGGTGCAGGGACTGCCTTACACCAAGCTGCTAATGACGTCTGGGAGCGTCTGCACAGTGGCATCGATTTACTTCAATCGTTCGCCGTAAAAGAAGGTCAAAAAGGGGGTTTGATTACTGGGAAAGAACGCATCCTTGCGACGAATTTTGCTTGAAGCTACAACCTGCAGTCTCTTGGAGTAGTTAGGTTGTAATTCGAGCTTCCATTGACAGCTTTGTTAGAACAAATCAACCGAGAACGGATAGCATGTGTGATTTCCGATGCGCCTGAAGGCGTCTGGCATTGGTGTGCAATTTTCAATGAGCAGTTGGATCATGTTAATTCAATTAGCTTTAAATTAACTGCTCGAAACTGGATGCCTGGTACGAGGTGGATCGGTTTAAGCAGAAATATTCTTTCATTTTAAGACAGCTTTTGCTGCGCTTTCGGTAAAACAACTCGCTTATCACGTGCGTCAACACATGGTGCTGGAGATGGTTAAAAGCTTTGGAGTTTATTTAAAGCACACACTTGCTCACAAATGTCATAAAAGAAAGTTTCAACAGCAAGCAGCTTCATACAATTTATTCTTTCGCTTAGTTATTCTACACTGTAAAACGCTTAATCATTGACAGTACATGCTCGCTAATGGATTAGGCACATGCTCACGGCCTCCGGAGCAGGAAAAATGAAGGTACTTAATGTTAAAAACTTTTTCCCCATTGCAATCATTGTTGAAATGTGCGGCTCGTTGTGCGCGACACTGTCTTCGTACCATTATAAAGGGAATACTGATGAAAAGTCCGGGAGAGCCTCAACATTTCATCCCGTTGACGAATTTTCAAAACATTAACCTTTTCAACCAACCCCAAGACTACGCCCGTCCTTCCACCAATCCGCAAACGTAAGTCGAAGCGGTTTCGTAATCGTTCGAGACACATTGAGAAACTTCAAACGATACCGCAGACCGCTTCCATCCCGTGCGGAATTTCCCTCTCATTTTCCCATGAGGGAGCACTTGAAGATTTTCTAATCATTCTAAAACGTTTACCGAAACGTCGTGGGCCATCCCATTTTCCGCTGCTCCAGTTTTCGCTGAAGGCACATTTTGTTTACGAGGTTTTGAGTTATTTTTCCTTTCTTGGTAGGTAAAATATTGTGTGTCACTTTACCGACTTGCTAGCCACGTTGGACGTTACAATTAAAGTAGGAAAGATAAGTGAAAAAGGAAATAAAAAACGAATTCGTTTCTATGGTAGACAAGCAAGTCGATCTCGACTTCAAGCGGACAGTGGGTAAAAGGGGTTCATCTTTCGGGCCTAACCGTCCATTTCTCTGTCTTCGAAAACAGGACTTAAGCTTATTACTAGATGGAAAGGATCAAGCAGAATGTGTTCGCATTCCTGGTTGGAACGACAGCAATTGAACTCCACTACACACACGAACACATACGCGCGCATGGGAGCTCGGGCGGTTCGGTCAAGTGTGAACCACACGGTTGGCCACAAAAATTTAGCGAACCACTGACCACATTGTGTGGGTTGATGGTGGGCTCAACCATAGCAGTGGCGGAAAATGCATGCGTTTGCATGAGAAGGGTGCCGGCCAAGGTGTGGTTGAACGAGGGAAATAGAGCGTCCATGTGCTTTTTCCTTTTTGATATGCTAGAAATACCCATTTTCTGTGGTTGGGAAAGGAAGAACGCTTTGATTCTTTGCTGTTTGGCGAATTATTTTTAATCCATTGGTAGGTATTTTTTGTAGAACGAGATTTCGAGATATCCATAAGTAACGCACCTCTTAAATTTAGATTTTGGATCCTCTCTACCATAGCATTAAAACGTAACGTTTGATTAACCTTCTTCGCTGTAAGTTAACGTTTCAACAGTCAACTGCCCAAATTTTGTTTCATATTCTATCGCCTCGTAACAACATTTTGACAATCCGCAACCACACTGTAAAAAAATATATCAGTAGAGTGAACCTTCTTCCCCCTAACGTTACGTTATTTATGGATAACCCGTAAGTGAATACAGACCCGAACATAAAACCCAGTTCAATAAGCTCAAATAGCTGTCCAAGTTGACGGCTTAAGAGAACTTTACGGGCTGGGTCGTCCGGGTCCATGCGTATGACATGACCAGCCTACCAGAGCCGGGCGACCTTTATTCGCTGCACAACGGAGAGATCGTTGTACAGCTTGTACAGCTCGTTGTTGTATCGGCTCCTCCATTGTCCCTCCTCCCGTATGGTGCCAACAATCCTCCTGAGAATCTTCCTCTCGAACGCGGCTAAGAGGGTTTCGTCAGTTTTGGACAGCGTCCATGTCTCAGAGACATACGTGAGTACTGGAACTATATAGGTGCGATATAGTCCCAGCTTCGTCCGTCGCGACAGGTTTTGTGAGGTGAAATGCTTCCTCAGGCTATAGAATGACCGGTTGGCCGCCAGCATCCGTGCGCTCAGCTCGACTTCTATGCTGTTGTCGGTGCTGACTTTTGACCCGAGATAGGTGAAATTTGGGACGACTTCGAAAGTGCGTTCACCTATCCATACGTCACCACTACGTGTTAGAAAACGAAGCGGAAAATGAATAATTTGCTGAACCTTACTTTATATGTCATTAGTTGCCATAAAATTGGTCTCTTTATTCCGCGGTTTGTTGTTTCTTAAAAGCCCGTGGCCTCTCCTGTTCCCCTTTTTTATGCTCTCCAAGTGACCCTTTTGCTTCTTCTTAATTTTCATTCTAGTCCTATCCTTCTTTCCTACTATCATTTGACAGGCCGTTGGAACCGATCTTACCTACTGTTGTAAGGTTCTAACTACTACGTAAGTTGGTATTTGTTAGAAGGGCCGCTGGTGGTGCCACCATCAGTTTGGTCTTTACCCATGGTTTGATTAAGCAGTCGAATAAACGCCTTGGTCATTGTTCCAGGATAATAAAACACGATAGTTTCAGCTACAAGAGTAGCCATTTATCAATATGCCATCCAATGAAATGAATGAAAAATCCCTCAATAATTTGCAACTTCAAATTAGAATGAAAATTGAAAAACAAATGTTTAGGCAAAAAATACTAAATGTACTGTATAATGCATGAATATTAGTAAGGCAGTGCTTGTAATATTGTACATCCAATGTATGAAAACAATATATTATTCAATTCAAAAGTCAATTGAAATCAACCATACAATTAAGCAAATTTTTGTTTTATTTTTTAAGAAATTTCTGGGTGGCACAACGACCTCTGTAGAGTGACCAGAGCACTAATATGCCTTTGGCTCTTTTTGTGACTGAGTGTACCCATCCATAGTAAGATTGTTAAAGCGTATGGATCCAGCGTACGGGAGGTTGTGATTTAGTGTACCCATAGCAGAATAGTCAATCCTGCGTATGAAGGGCAGCAGCGATGCGGATGGGATTCGAAGCAACGTCGGGCCTGATCGTGTCCTACACCGCTACCCATGAAACCTTTGAGAAAGTTAAAAATATTATTATGTTTGAGTTTGGGATAAGGCTTACATAAAAAAGTGTAAAGCAAAGTGAAAATGCAATAATAAATAATATATTAATAAAACAAAATAATTTAATAACATAGTAAAGAACAAAATGCAATATTATGGTAAGGATTGTTGCTGTGTTTCAGTGAACGCGAAATTTCAATTATACATCAACGATAACTTTTCATACTGATGTGAAGGACAAAGAGGGTTTCTTAATTTAAAAAAAATTGAGAATAAGTTAATGATCATAACGTAAAGATGGAATATCCCAATCCATTTTGGTTTATTATTAAGTGCATCGAATAGTTTTCACGATTAGAGAATCTAGAGCAGTATGGCCGTGGTATGACATGCGATGAATAGCATGTGTTTATTTAAATTTATACATACATTATTAAGTATAATTTTATTGCTAAATGTACAAAATTGGCCATCAAAAACCTCATTTGGCACATAGAATATGTTTCATTTCTTCATCTTGCTGTACATCATACTCACCAACGCTCAGGCGCTTCATCTGTCTGTGAAAGTGAAAGATTTAAATGATACACCAGCTTCAACTCAGCCACCTCTTGCCCTCTCTAGCTTTACTCGTTAGTTTTCTCGATAGCGTCCGTGTTACACCTGTTCCCATAAAGTGTCTTACTTATATCGTTTCACCCATACCAAAACCCGAACCAAGCCACCTTCCCTTAGTGTCTGTCTGTCAGACACACTGCAAATCGGACAAAGTGTGGGCAAAGGAAGGGAGAGCACAATAGCATAAAGTATGCTTCTTCGCCACATAAAAATCCCAAATAACCCCGTCGCAAAGAACAGAAGCCAGCGCCGTACGATGCTTTTACTCTGGCGGAAGTAAAATTCAATGAGAAAAAAAAAACGTTACACCAACGCTTTTGTCCTGACCGTTCTGTCTGTAAATCGTAAAACCGGAAGCGGCAGTGATTGGCAAGGTACCCGCCTTGCTCTCTGATGTGCGAAGGAGGTAGGGCTGCTTCTATTTCCGTGCTACAGTATTTTCGGCATTATTTTGATATCTTAAAAATGATGGTCCTTATGTCATCAAAAACGGACCTTCAAGAGCCTTGGAAGAGTAAGTTGTAGCTTAACTATAGGTGATGCAAACAGTATATTTTAGAGAAAACAAACAAGATTTAGCTATTATTTTGCATCGTTAAAATCTTGTAAATCTCCCAAAAAAAAAAAACGGGGCGTCATCGTCACCATCTGGAAGCGCGGACGGCGAAAAGCCGCTGCTTAAATGTAGCACATCTTTTATGTTTTGCAATCGATCGGCGGGCTTTATTTTATGGTTGTTTTTATTCGACGTACCTTGCCTACCAAGGGCTGACCATCTCTCGCTCTGGTGATCCCTGACTTCGTCGGTTTATGTGCGCTGGTTTAAAGTTTTGCGAGCAAGCGGCCGTGGATTTTCTTCTAACGTTTCACCGGTTCCATACGGTTTGAAGTTTTGGTCTCGATGGCGCAGTGGTCTCCGCCAACACTGTCGCTATTTCTGCTGGGTGAGGGCGAGCTTTCGTCAACGTTGGAGGAAGATGAAGGGACGGAAAATGTGCCAGCAAACCCCAACGGCCAGTGGACGAAGGGCAGAAAGACGCTGTAAGCATGTGATTAAGTCAGTATTGTGCGTGTATTGAAGTGCACACCACGACTAGCACCACAGGGGGGAGAGCAATAGCATATCGTTGATTGGGAAACAGGGGAACCTGGGAGGAAAATGTTCACAGCTCGCAGATAGTGGCGTATTTGTAGCCCAGGGAAACGTGGCCTCCGTGTGGACTGTGTGGAGAGCGGCCGAGCGCGATGCGGGTGTGACATCGCCGAGTTTGAAATCGTTGACGAGC
>KB671874.1:52456-79034 GCA_000349105.1 Anopheles epiroticus
GGTGGAAGTTGCGCAAAAATCATTACCCGACTCGCCGAATAAAGTTAAATTGAGTTAATAAACTATGAACAGTTAGAGCGGGGATGCTGTGTGTCCACACCGCGTCCAGTACGTCGTAAAAAAGTGTCTCGGACAAGGTGCAAAACCAGAAGGCAGTAACACGGCACGGACTCAAAGAGCGACCAACGTTAAGTAACTGAACAGCCAACATAAACGCATCGAACGAACGCACCAAAACTAAACAAACTATCAAGAGTTGTTCTTTTTCTTGCTGCGACTCTGAGCGAGCGTGTCCGCGGTGTAGTGGCCGACGTGGCAAACCCGGAAGTGACAGTGTATGTGACGGAGAAAAATAAAAGTGAACACGGACGGTACAGAACTTTCACGGCGATGTGTTTCCGCGGTACGTCTGTGTGGTCCGAGTCATCACAGCGCCGAAAGGATCTCTCGTCCAGCCAAGCCCCTTTTACTTTGAAGTAACACGGTGAGTGAAGTTGTGCTCATTAGTGAGCTTAAATTTCTGCACGCTTTCCCAACTTCCGTCCCGGCATTCCCGACGCTTTTCATCCTGTAATTACTTTATTATAATATTAAAATTTGCCCGCCGCTGCCCTCGGTCCTTTCGCCGTGACAGAACGTTCTCAAGGGATTCTATCGGCGGTGACTGTGGAGAGGTTTCGTTCCACAGTTTTTGTTTGTCCCGGTGTAGTTCGTACATTTTTGTCAGCTGTCGGGCGGGCGTGCGTGTCTGTATGAGTGGTCTCTGTACCGTCATCGTACAAACGACCGGATATCTGTTGCATTCGCGAGTCAAACTTCTTCTTCCCCATCTGTCTGTCGTACCGTGGAGTTTCCACCATGGACATCATCATCGCTGTCGTCGTACTCGTCGTCGTCAGTGTCGTCGGTAGTGCCTGTTGCTTCCAAGCTCCAAACTCCGGAAGTCAACCATTTGTCGTTCCTCCGTTTGTTGGGACAGATGCTCGAAAAGGAAAATTCAATGAGCGAAATTTAATTATGTCTCCAGCTCAGCAAACTCACCCATACACACGGTCCAGGCCGAAAGAAACGGTCTTCCTGGTGGCTGCTCCGGGTTTAGTGGTCGCACTGGGAAGCCTTGTCATACTTGGCCGGAGACGGTGAGCACTCGTGTGCGTGAGGATGTCAGATTTTCCGGCACAACGGCAGCAACGGCAGTGCGTATATGTCAACGTAGCCCATCAGCTTGCCGGGCGGCAAGGTTTGTCACTTCTACTGTCTCGGTGTCGTGACGTGCTTGACAAGGTTTGTGGGCTGGAGTGGGTTTTCATTTTTTGGAGGTAAGCAAAATCACGCCATTTACATGACCGGTACGGTGCGGTGTCATTGTTGAGACTCACGGACGAGTTGATCCTCTTCGTCTCAGGGTTTTTTTGTTGGTGTTTAGTGGATTTGTGCTATGACCAGAGAACGCACACATGATGGTAAAAAATCGATTTTGCTCGCCCAGCGTGGTGTGGAGTGGTAATTTCATAAAGAGGAACCAAATTTAGTTGTTGGTCATTGCATTGCAGCGGAATGTTACATTCTTTTACACTTTGGAATGCAACCTACTGGAAAAATGAAGAGAGCGATGGAAACAGTGAAGCTGTGAGTAGGATTATGCACACACGGAATTGATAGGATGCAAAATAAAATTGGAGTAAGATACTGTTTTCAATGTTATTCTGCAGTTGGTTTTGTTTTATTTTAAACAACGATTTGTTGCTTGTTAAACTATGAGTTTAAATGAAGGTTGGCCAGGAAATGAAACAAGGGAAAACATTAATTTCAAAAGCGTAATTAATTTAATATAAGTTTTGGAACTTATTAGTTGGAACAATTTAATAAGCTATGTGAGAAATATTCAAATTTCTATGAATATTCAAAAACAGAATTACTTATCTGCGTAAAGCTATATGAAAGAGTCGGAAAAGGTTGGTCATCATAGCCAGTTACTGTTTAAATTAGAAAACACCTTTATTATAATTCAATCTTCTAAATCAGTGATTCCCAAAGTAGGCTCTAGTTCCCTCCAGTGGGCGCTGGTAAAATGTTAGTTGGGTTTCAGAGTCAATTGAAGCATTATTTTGTTGTTCAAATTGTTTAAAATGGGCGTTACAACCAATAATGACTGAAAAGTGAGCACAAAATGAAAAAAAGTTTGGGAACCGCTGTTCTAAACAGATCAGAAGGAAAACACACTGAGCAAACTTGATTTGATATTAATTATTTCGAAGCAATAATTTTTGTTGTATCCATTTAAACACTTTTTAGACGCATTAGCATGTCAAAAGGAATCTATCTTTATTCACTAAGTGTCACTTTGGAAATTGAAGGTGGAAAACTATTTATTCGTTTTCTACAGCTTTCTGTGTATAATGACATGACATGATCTGCTAATTATTATATTTTATTGATTCTCCTCGTAGTATGTTTGAAAAGCGAATCGATTTGTAACAACGATGAATGTTTTGATTGACGACAATCGACAAGATTTGAGTCAAAAGGTAACTATATGTTTTTAACTCGATCTAGCGAGATTTACTCGCTGGCAATAGGATAAATGTTTTCTTCTCATTTTTCTTTACCATAATGACTTTGTAGGCCATGGCAACCAGTTCTGGCATGCGAGACTAACTATACCACGTAGTTAGAAAGTCACACACTAAAGTAGAAAGCAGCATTGGAAAAAAAGTTAATGTCCAAATAAAAATTGTACACCCTTGTTTAGGTTAATCAAACAACTAGTCTTTCAAATATCAGCCAGAAACAAAAGTATCCGTTACAGGATGGCAGTAGTTGAGTTGAGTTGGTTAGGATTGAACTTCTTGTTAGATAAATTTGGACTTATATCAACTTGCAGCTGTACCTAATTAATTGACTTATTATCCTTGGGTTATGATTTACAATTTTTTCAAATTTCAAAAGCCCAAGAGTACCCAAGTTTTTGAATGTTTTTTTTAAGGTTTTTGCCGTTAAGAAACAGGATTTCTTCGAAAAATAGTTTATTTTTCACTCATTTCATTTAAATATCTAATTTTCCAATTTAATGACTTTAACGCAAAACGAGTAAGGTAGAAATTTAAAATAACGCTCAAAAATAATTCTACATTCGAGGATAATCCTTTCTTTCCTCTGATCTTATTAGGAGCTACCAAAGCTGTCATATGGATAGTCTTAGAGCAATAAATAATTAAAGTTTTTCATCTTATTTAAATGAAGATTCAAATATTATAATGAAGTGTTGGATGATATCGAATGACATTGTTTGATTTAAAAAAAAAATAATTGCAGTTTATGCCATACAATATTTCTTTAAATACATTGAAACGAAGAATACCATATCCAATGGGTAAAACTTTTTTCTCAAAAACTTTATAGAGAGATCGAAAACGTTAAGTAGCAGAGTAAGATGCTGTTACTGGATACTTCCAAACACTTTAGTTAACCGATCAATATCTGTATCAATAGCTGAATCGTTCCGAGAGCCAGAACGAATGATAAAACGCCCGATCTTCAATATTACTTGATATTTGATAATCACGCGTAACACGTCACGTTACACGAGCACTCTCGAGCGCAGATTTCCAGCCCATCGATTCTATTTCAAACGCGTAAGTCGAACTGCTCGTCGCCCCACTCGAAGCCATCCCAAAAATATAGTGCATTTATTGGACTTCTTCCTTCGCACCGAAACCAGCGCAGCATTGGAAAATACTTTAACCGAATTTGCCATTGCCGGCGTTTCACTTCTTCGCACACACACACACAGGGGCGAGCGTGCCATGTTGATCCTGAATGGGTCTGCCCCAGCTCGCACCCGTTCCACGTGCGAAATCCTTCCACCAGTGCCAGTGGAATGTCATTTCCACAGTCTCCAAGGCTTCCGGGAAACTGCCGCACCACCGCTGGCTGATGATCCGCTTCAGGAGCCACTTGGGCACGCCAGCGATTTGTAAAGGGGACAATGGCAAGGAGCGGGGCTTTAAAGCGCGCAACAATCCATCCCGAGACGGGATCTCACGTGTTCCGGACACATCTCGCCCTGATTTCGTATCGCACTACTCAGCCTCGGATTCACCGACCCCGGCCTTGCTGCCCTGCGGTGCAAACTTCACCGAGATGGTAATATTAAATTTAAACAGAGATTCCTTTATCCCTTTTCATCGCAGCCGGTTGTGGCTATGTCGGTGGGGTGGGTTGCTGCTGCTGCTGCTGCTGCTTCGTCACGTTTCTCGTCGTGGTGGAATCACATCAGCAAAGTTCAGTCGTCGCCCTGTGCTCTGCTGCTCCGCATGGGCGGAAAACCGTGGCGGTATTGTTGATTTTCGGTCGTTTTCCGTTTCATTTCGCAATTCCACCGTTCATTCGTTTGTGTGTGTGTGTGTGTGTCGTTTGCCAACTGCACGGAGGAGTTCTCTGTTTGCCGCCCTTGACGAATGGTTGTTGACGGGTGCGCTGATTCGCCCTCCGAGGTGATGGTGCCGGCAACAGAAAGCTAAACTCATAAAACATAACCGGAGCACTCGCTTGCTCATTCGCTCGTGATATCTAGCGTCATATTTTCATGGGTGCAAAGAGCAGTGATAAGTAGAAGGTGACGATGGTGGTGGTGGTGGAAAAAAGTTGTACCAATGGTTTGTCATACGTCTGGAAGAAAAAGCCCCATAGATGATAGAAAAAAGGGAAATCTTGATCTTTCTAGGCACCGGAGCGCTCCGAGTTCAAGTGAGTGTGAAGAAGCTTTTGAATGCTTTATGCTGTTTGCAAAAAGGGCACTGAACGGTTTTTTGAAAAGTATTTCTAACGAGAGGCGGTAATAGACCCATGGCAATGGAGTCTTAAGCAGTTTGGGACACTTTCAAGAAATATAAATGAAGAACTTAATTTGCATATTGTTTTTTGGAAATCTTTAAAATTTGTTGTTAGAATCTTTTAATTGTTTAATCAAAACCAATAAAAAACCAAGTACCAAACTATCCAGCTCTATGGTAATTGTCTCGCAGCAGCCATGGCTTCCAGCAATGGGACACAATTTATACCAACCCTATAACCAATTCCTTGGTTTCGACAAACCACCCAAGGCTTCGCAAGATATTGAAAACCTTCGAGAAGTGGCCCGGGAGGCTGGCACTGGCGCCTGGGAGGAATGACATAATCAGAAAAGATGAAAAGGAAATGAAAATAAATGAAATTCCTCGCTGCAAAGCGACCGAAGGAGTCGGTTGCGGCAAGCTAAGGAAGTTTGATGGTGTCGAGCTGGCTATCGAGCGAAGCATCAATTCCTGTCACCGGTCGGTTGGAATCGTCCTGACTGCTCCGGACCATTCTGGGCTGTGCTACTGTGCAAGCCACAACCGTCGTAGCCGCAAAGCCCGTCGGAAGCTTCGGAGAAAGAATTCCTCACAGCCAAGAACCAAGGCAGGGCTGGACTGAACTGGGCTAGTCGGTTTCGGGCAACAGGAGCAGAAGCATAGAGGCGGGATCAACGAAAACGGAGGCGGAAAGATTTTTAGGTTTTTCACCAGCACCTTTCGGACAGTGGGGCCGGATGTTGTCCGCTTCGCAGGAACAGGACTCGTCCAACTCAATCATACCAAACTCAATTCCAATCCCTTGCCCTTGGAATGTGTGGTAAGGTCTTCTGGAAGGCGGGGTAGTCAAAGTTGACCATTTTCAATTATTAAAGCCTTGCTCGCCAAGAAGTGAACTTTGAGTAGGAGCGGTACAGCCTTCCGTTCGTTTCGGGGAACCGGTCTTACGATTGCAAGGGGCTCGGTTGAACCCCAAAAGTGAAGAGATCATTCATCGGTGGTAGTGGTTGCCGCCTGGTTGGAGCGACATCCGTACAAAAGTTTGACAAAAAGTGTCAAGCCAAGTGGCGCAACTGGTGCAAAGAATGGAAGCAAACCCCACGATAAGGGCAACGCGTCCAAGATGAAACGATAAACAACTCTGCCAAATGGAGAGCCAAGTAGGCGAAGGAATCCCGAACACCCTCCCGCGCTTCCCGCCCAAGCGACAATAAATGTGGTGCAATGAATAATTTAATTCATTTCGCAAATTGTTGGGATGTTTGGGGATATTTTTTAACTTTTCTCGACAACCTTCTGGCAGCGTTGCGAAAAACGTTGCGGGTGTGGTAAGAGTTTTGCTTCCTGCTGACTGTTGGATGCTTGCTGCGGACTTTTAAGTTAGGCTGAAATTAAAACTTTTACGCAGCGGCTTACGGGACGATGGGAAATTGAAGGAAAAATGTACCTTCGAAGCGTTGTTACATTCCAATTTGAGATGGTTCTACTCCGGTACGGTTTCAGTGGTTATAGAAATACTTTATTTTTCAATAAATGTTTGATTCTAGGGAGGCCTAATATGTTTGGTTCAAAGCAATAAAGAGGTGAAACGAGTAAAAGAGCCATTTTAATAAATTAACTTACTAGCAAAAAAACATTTGTCTATTTGCTGCAACGTAGAAAAACGATACCAAGTAGATTTTATGTTAAAAATTTAATTGAATACATAACATAGGATTGGCAAGCACCATACAGTGAGTAAATGTTTTATGCTGGAAAAATCAATTTGAAACACCAATTCGAACCAGTTTTGATTTCGTGTATCGATAAGGTTAATCGGTTTAGAGTTTTTATACAACGAATTGATTTATATAAATGTGTAGCAAAGAGAAGCAATACCGTATTGTTTTGCTCTCTGCTCTTCTATTCACTAATAATAGCGAATATTTCGATACCCCGAATCGTTCAATGAATAGCTGCTGCCATTTGGAGCGCGATGAAATTATTTGTTGTTTTTAGTACACCCTTTTAGACCAAGATCCATACAAATTGCATAGCAAAGGTCCACTTAACGAGTTTGGCGCATAGCAATAGAGTCACTGGTACGGATTAAACTAATTGTACGTGGATGCACTGCATTTCAATCATAATAGTTTGTTATATTATATTAGAAACCATGCCTAGCACACTTTTCCCTGTGAGCAGATCAGATTTTCATCCGAATGAAAATAAAGTTCATGGATTTGGATTTGCTGGAGACAGGAAAATATGTTTATACCATACATATATCATATCCTATCTCACGGATCGCTGATACTCTGTTAAGATCGATGAGCACATCTCTGCTGAGATTACAAGCGAATCTGATGTGCCTCAAGGATGTAACTTTGGCCCACTTCTTTTCATAGTTTTTATGACCGACGTTACATTAGCTCTACCACCAGACAGTATCATCATGTACGCAGACGACGCCAAAATGTTTGCACCCGTTTGCCAGCATTCGGATAGCGAGTTTCTCCAAGAATGCATTGATAAGTTCTGCTGCTGGTGTAAGCGCAATGGCCTAACGGTACGCAACGGCAAATGCAGCTGTGTCTCATTATGCCGAAGAAGAAACCCCATTTCTGCTACTTATTACATCAATGAAGCTGTCGTAGAGAGGGATGCACAAGTCAATGACCTGGGGGCCCTACTCGACGCGAACTTAACCTTCAAAAGGCACATCGAAGACGTCATCGCAAGAGGAAACAAATTGCTTGGTATCCTATTCAGGATGACCAAAGAATTCCGCGATCCGTTGTGCATAAAAACCATTTACTGCAGCATCGTCCGCTCGTTCTTAGAGTATGCGTGTGTAGTATGGAGTCCCACTACCGCCAGTGCAATTGCCCGACTCGAGGATATACAGCGCAAGCTTACTCGTTACGCCCTACGCCTCCTTCCTTGGCGTGACCGAACCAATCTTCCGCCGTATGCTGCACGGTGTCGTCTTCTAGGCCTAGAGCCCCTGTCCGTTAGAAAACGTAACGCACAGTGCCTCTTCATCGGCGGTCTGCTCAACAGTAAAATCGATTCACTGACATTGCTATCCCGCGTAAACATCTTAGCACCATCTCGCCCGCTTAGAAGCAGAGATTTTCTCCGATTACCTCTACTCTGTTCTAGCGCCGGTCAGTCGGACCCCATTACCCGCATGTTATCCAAATTCAACGTGTTCAATCGAATTCAATTCTCTACAGATCGGGTCAAGGATAGACTCCGTCTCCCGCCGTGGGATGTGTAAAACTTTAGAGCCGGGCTTTGCAATTTTCGTAGACGTTTACATAGTAATGTCTCTATTTATGGTATGTGTTCAATGTGATAACCCTCAATCAGGTCGTGGAGCCCGTTGTAGTGAAATAATCCCCGTGGGGCCCGTTGTAGTGAACATATCCAAGGTAATTTTAAAATGTTAGAAACATGTTTCTAAACCTATCTAAATGTTGCAAAACTAGCCCATAAAGTATGATTTTCACATAAGAAATCGGTTTCAATCGCACCAATCGTAATTATACACGTATTTGCCCTTTAAAGTTAATTAATCTTAAAGGTCAAAGCTTTTAATGTGGTTTTAAGCAGTGTTATAGTCATTATTGTTTACTGTTACCTCGGCGAACTTATTAAGGGGTTAAACGTAGCATTTTGTTTTACTCCGCAGTTAATGCTATGCCGCATTCGCTCAAGTAACAAACATAACCTTTAAATTTCAGAATGTTTAGGCAACACAGGATCGGCTCGGTACTCTAGTGATGTAGGCGTAAAGCCTCAAATTTATTTCGGCAATAAAAAACTTTAAACAAACCGCTTCACTTGTTTTCAGTGGAGAAACATTTTCCAAAAATGCTATGAATTGCAGTTATATTCAAGCAATTAATATGAAAATTGCAAAAAATGCTTTAGCTTCTAGCTGACATTCAAAGTCTATGTATTCATCATTTGGATAGGCCTTTATCTAAAAGACAACAAAAACACTTCTGAGTATTCCATTGGTTCCCACTCTACCCACGGTTGTCCAAAAAAAAAAAACAATGAATCCCCCAATTGCCGTCAAGTGTACCTGTCGTGCAATATCCTGCCCTTAGGCTAAGATTTCAAAGCCCCTAAACAGATGGCCTGTTTGCTCGAGTCCTAAGCATTGCTCATTGTCAGCAGGTTTAATATGGTGGGCAAATTAGAACACGAGCTTGCTTAAATTTCACCGAGCGATAGAGGAAAAAAAGCTGCAAGAAAACCTCCTTTGCATGTTGTTCATATTTTGTTTGGCCTTTTTCCACGTGATGAACGACTTTGCTAGCCTCGGGTTTCCATTGTTGAAGCCACTCCGGTCACTCTCCGGTACGGTAGCAAAGATTGACTTTTCCGGTAGCGTTCCTACTTGTTGGCTGTTTGACAAGCCGGGTGCGGGTGTGTATGTGCCGTGGGGGAAATTATAACCGGTGGGCAGAAGAAGAAGTGGGAGCGAAAAAAATACTCCAAACTCACCCCACCCCAACAACAAGCGGATGAGAAAATGTTGTTTTCTCATTTGTCTACAAGACACGCAAAAGCCTTGCGCCGGAATCTTGCCGAGCCCATCGTGCACAGAAAGGACGACGAAGGACGGCCAGGAGAGGCTCATCGTCTTTATGCTTCCTCGCCTCGTCGTGACTCCGTACTGGCGGTTGAATTGACTCGAAAGCACTTCAAAAGCGGCATGTAACGTGATTATGATGAAGATAAACGATGCCACCCCGGTAACGCACCCCGTACCATACGCCAGTGAGTGCCAACGGGGGCGACCGGGGGGGGGGAAGGCTGCTCGAGTGTTTGCCATGGCTGCGGGGCGAATGCGGATGGCGGTTAGCGTGCCAGGCAGCGAGGTCGCAGCGAGACAATTACCCAAGGAGTGAAGGACGCGAAATGCTATCATCCCACGGGGAAGATCCTATGGACTGGCTAATATTTTGATTTATTTACTACAACCTCATTGTCCGGCGACGCAAAATTGGCCAAGGCGAACGGACCGGCACTGGATGAACGGTAGCAAAAAAAAAATTAAATACAAAAAAAGTCCAACAATCACGACCCCAGCATCCATGCTTTCCCTTCTCCTGCTTAAAGGTTGCCGACGGTCCCCACCAAAGATCGCCTTGCATGTGGAAAAAAGGGCGAGCGTTTCGAACAGAAAATTCATCCTCCAGCATAAACGGTTTCTATTTTCGTCAGGGATAAACGTGACGCGGTGGACAGGATGGAGGATACCTTTTCAAAATCTCCACTCGAAAGTGTAGGCAGTTGCGACTTCATAAGGAAAAGAAAGGAGGTATAAAAAAAAATTCCCATTGAAGAAAAGGAACGCTATTGAGCAGGAGGTATTGATGGGAAAAATAGGGATAAAGGAGGGAGGCAGCGCGCCAGGCAGTGGAAAACGAAATAAGCCTTCGGCAGCCTCTCAATCTCAGTCGAACCGGCGCACATTATATTTGGTTATCCTCCATTGAAATTAGATTCTATTATGAAAGCATGATTAGATTTAAATTTCATCCTCGACCTCGGTACCGACGGAATCGAACTTGCAAAAACCCTCAACGGTTGAATGGGGTAGATGAGGGAGAAGGGAAGGAAAGCAGGATTGGTGCACTACCAGTACCATCGGATGAAAAATGCTTGTGAGTAATAATGCTCAATAATAGTACTAATAATCGTAACCATAAATTGATCCGGCAGCGGTACGGCTAAGGAATGGGAAGAAAGCTAAATATATTCGGAATCGGGATGAAAAATCGGGACCGTGAACATTGATAAGGCTAAGCGCAAAGCGTAAGCTAGCAATACCGTCCCGAGGGATCGATGCTTTTTAATTACGAAATGAATGTTTCAGTAACAAAGCTGAGAAAGTGATTACAGGGATTACAGGGGCCAATTTACGGGCTGTCGGTAATTGTTCAATAAGCAGGATGGAATCGGCTTTGGGGTGGGAGAGGATGTAATTGCTGGTTAGGAAAATTTGTAATTAGAGACTTTTTCTGCTCGAACATGGCAGAAAGGCTTTGCGAAATGTTCGAGCATGTCTAATGTAATGTTTAATATAATTCAATCTAGCTCAAGTCGTTTACTCCTATTATGCCCATTTGCATGTGTGATGAGAAGAACGGACTGCTTTTTATGATGTTTTGAGCGATTATAATTTAAGCTTTATTTTCAATTTCTGCGCTGGATCTACTTTCTTCGTTAAGTTTGGACAACAATTTCCAGAGAAATAATGCCGATATTTGCACGCGCTTGTTCGATACACCAAGATACAGCAAGCAGGCAAAGACACCGCGAGGCAAAGTTTTATCAAACTTCCTAGCGCTTCCTTTCACCACCCACTTCACTGCCCTTCCAACGCACGAACAGTTTTACTCTGTAGCCACCAAGCATCAAAGATTTTTCCGCCCCGGAATTAATGTAATTTTTCCCCATTGACAAACAGCCTCACTATCTACCGGCAAGCGCTTGGGACGCAGCACACATACCAAAACAAGATACCAAACACAAACACACCGACCCGGTCTTTGCAGGAGAGCCGGCAATGGTTCGGGGGTTGGCACACAGCACCACCACCGCACAGCCGAGTTGGACTCGAAAATAGCAAAAGTTTTTAATTTGAACTTTTCTGATCAAACAAACTTTCGCGGGCGCAGTGTGCTTCCCGCTGTTGCCACCGTTGATGTCGTGCAGGAGAAACGACTATCCGTGTCGAAGGACTGGGGTTTTCCGAGGGAGGAAAAGGAAGGTGGACCGCGAACTCCAGTCCGCCACGCTGGCGAACACTCCGAGGCTAAACATCTTTATTATTACAATATTTAATTTTCCCCTTCGTTTGCGCATCTTAAGCACCGACTGGAAGGGAATAAATCACAGAGCGTAAAGTAAGTTATCGTGCTTCCACCGCCCACTTTCCAAATCACCCGGTCAGCCGCCCCCTGATACGCTGTGTTGGCGTAAAAAGCGTCTCGAACGAAATTGTGCGATATTATCGCAACCAACGTGAACCGGTTCCGTTTCGGATGGTGCGGTGATGCAATCGCAATTTAAATTCATAACCAAACGAGCTTCCCGGAGCTCCATTCTCGATGGATGGTTTCGGGATCGATATGACTTCATAAAGAGCTGGATAATGCATATTCGTGCGTTAGTGGCTTAGCTGGTGCTGGTGGTGCTGCTGGGATGATGTGTGATCTGAAAAGTGCATCCACATGGCACTTTTGCCACTGAGAACGTGTTTAATTTTGCATGAAATCGCACTTTATGTGTGGCATTCTATTTAAGGGGGGGAAAAGGCGAATTTGATGGGATAATCATAAAAAGATGTTAACTTTAACGAGACCGTTGGGTGGCGCGATTGGAACAAAGAGGAACGATAAAAAGCGATGTGGAATAATGCTTGGTATCGTAAAAAGTGAACGGCGTTAATGATATTATGTGTTTTTAAACGACTTTATCGGTCGTCAAAGGAGTCGTTGCTCGCTTCAAGTTACTCTGATTGAAAATTTTTGTCATGCTGAAAATAAAGTAATTAGAAATGAAGAAGCTTCTGACGAGATAATGCGTTGAAGTCGTAGTTTTCGCTCTTTCGTGGCGTTTCGGAACAACTGATAGGTTTTTATCCTCTTTTTAATTCTTCTCATTTGTGGAACATCCATCGATTGGTTGTTATTTAAGTGCAAATTTTTATGACGCTTACAAGCTTACAAGTTTTCTGCTATCTTCTCATTTGTTTTGTTTGTTGTATTAGTGCGGCTTATTTTATTTGAGGAGAATGTTGCAGCCTTTTGCAATGCTCAAAAGATGGCACTGATCTTCCATTTTCATAAAAGTAAATATCTTATGCGTTTTGAAAATATGTAAAATATTTATTAGCTACACTAAAATATTAGATCATAACCGCAAACAGCCGAATTGATTTGCTTACTTTACCTTTGTTTAGAGTACTTCTAACATTGAAATGTGTAGTAGTTTCTGTTTACTTTCTGCATGATAGGATTTTTGAAACAGGAATTGGAAAATGATCATATAAAGAGACCACATAACGTAATACACAAGTATTGGGATCAGCATCTGTTCGTTAACTCAACTCATTTTTGATCGTTCGGATGTCGCGGGGAGGGATAGTTTAAAATTATTTACTTATATTTACATGTACAAAATTTGTTTCTACCCTATTTTATAAAATTTATTCCACGTTTATTTTTCTAGAGAATTATACGTAAATACTTAGAATTTCTGCTGTACGATACTTTCTGCCTTATACTATTGATTATATGCTACCTACTTATAAATGGTGTGTTTTTTCATAGATTGTTGAAGGCGTATCAAGTCACTTTTCATAAGCTTGAATATTTCTATTCGAATATTTGCATTAATGATCTATATTTTCTCTATTGTCGAGTTATATTATCTCTAATATATTGTTCAACATAAAATAGTTTGATTTTCCTGCTGATGACATGACAGAATCAAAACAAGTAAAAAAGCCAATATTTGTAATTGGATTAAGGGCTCTTTGTTTAAATGTTTTGAATAAATTAAGAAAGTTCTGATTTTGTTTGCTAAAACGACTTTACATGCTTACCTTGTTTCAACGAGACATCCATTCCAAAGACATATTATTTTTTTATTACAGGTTTAGATTTATAGAAAATTATCATTTTAGTAAAAATATGTAAATAATGATTCCCGAAGCTTTTATGTTGAGTATCAAAAATACAATTTGTTTTATACAGTAAAAACTGTATAATCCAAACTACCTGAATACCACGTAAACGATGAATACATAAAGGCATGAATGCGGCCAACACTCTCCATTGTATAAGTACCCAGCTCATTCAGCAAACACACAAAAGAGACACCCCGAATGGAACCAGTTTGTCTAATAAATCTCCAACTAGGTGGAAAACTATCACACGGAACCAATTGGGCAGCAACGTTACACCATTCCGCGGCATCTGCCACCGCCGTCGGTCCCGAGTGAGACGCCAATTTAAAGTGTACACGGTGTTTCAAACCGTCCGAAGGACACCTCTCCTACGGCGCCGCTGCCTGCCCGCGTTCCTTCGCTTCGCGTTGACTGGGAAAATTCAACGCGTCTGCCGAGAAAAACGGTACGCGAGACGTGAATTGAAATAAAATGAAAAACAGTTTCCAGCACGAGGATTACACTCGTTGGTAGGATGTGAATTGGGAAAACTCGGTAGGGTTTACGGGAGGAAAAGCGGGCGGGAGCGACGGGAAGGAAGCGAGAAAAGGAACGAAAAATTTAACGAGCAGAAGGAGCCGGTCGGTAGCGGCGGCGGTACAGCAGGAAATTAAAGCAACAGGCGGCAAATGCAACAGTTGGAAGCATCTGCGACCTGTTGAAGCCGTGGCAGTCCCGGTCCGTAGCAGCGTTCTTTGCCGGATTGAAACTGTGTTTCATGTTTTGTCACCGTCGCCGTTTTTCGCTCGTCTCACGCCTGCTCGTCTCACGCCTCCCTGCCCGCTCGCAGCTCGCCCCTTTTGGAGCGTTCCAAACCACTTCCGTTTGGCTTTTACGCTCGCTGCCGCGTTGCACGGATCACGTCGGCATCCGGTCACACCGGTAACGGCAAGCTATTTCCACGTTCCGCAGCCGAATATGTTCCCGAGGCTGAGCAACAGACCTGGCCGACGGGACGGGATGCTGGAAGCTCGATGCGCGCACAGTGTCAAGCGTTTTTCCGCTCAATATGTACACGCCCGAGCACTTTCCAATGAATACACTTCGTCAAGCGACTGTTCCGCCCTTTCGTTTACGGATCCCGCTACAAGATCCGCTCGACATGTGCTGGCGTGGATGGCGTGGAAAGACTAACGCTAGCCCTGGACGATATCGTTGTGAAAGGATCGTTACTTGTAAAATATGGACTTTATCCATCGCTGATTGTGGACCCGGACGGCGTTCGGGGGGTTGCCTTCTCGCACGTACCGTTGGACTAGGGCTAGGGCTCACCGCCCCAAAAGCCAATGCTAGTCATAGTAAGTGGGATATTCAATCCATTTTCTCGACACCTCTTTCTCTCTCTCAAGCATGGCACCTTTGGCATGCTGGCATGCGTATCCCGCTCGACGTTCCGGGGCTGTTACTGTTGCTGTACCGCTGGCACTATACCAGCCGGACCGACTTTGCCTTTCGTCCGTGTCCGTGTCTCATCCCGTATGCGCATTTACATTGTCCTTTTCGGTGCGCTCGCGCCTTTGGACCTGCTTGGACTGCAGAGGATTGCACTTAGCGCACGGTACGCCCTTCTAGCGCCGAGAACAATGACAGTTTGATTCCACCGGCACTCCCGTGGATCGAATGGCAAATGGTGAAAGCGCAGAATGGTTCACATCCGACGACTCCTACCACGACGACGACGACGACGACGACGACGGTGACGTCCGGCTGTGTGCACCGGGTTCAACAGGTCCTCTTTCCCGAGTCCGGTTGACACCGGGTGGGAACGGTATCGCGTATCGATGACCATGATTTACTGTTGCCAGCCTTCGACTTGGCTGACCAATTTAGCGCCCAGTCGGACAGCGCCACCATCCTGAGAGCGACGCGAGCGAAGCACCGAATGGGTTTTCCAAATGAAAGCGTACTAATGGAAAATCCCACCCATTCTCGCAACCCGTCGATGTCCGCACGGTGCACTTCCTGCCCCTTGTCCCAGCCCCCGGACCGTAATTGTAACCATTGTTCGAGTAACGCGCGCTTTTGTAGCTCCCGAGCAGTACAGTCGCTTTACAGAAAAGTCGGCGGTCAAAAACCTCAAAATTTAGGTCGAGTGGTACTAAGTTACGGCAGGGCAGCATTCAGTGCAGTATGTGCAATTCCTTTTTTGTTACTGCTATTCAGACAAAACTCCCCTTTTCCCCTCACCGGGAAATGGTGTCTTGTAACAATGAAACATTTACGACCGAATCCCTGAACAAGTTGACAGGTTGTACAGTGAAGAGCTTTTAACTTCAAAAGCAAAGAGCCGTGAAGCAGTGTGGGATTGTGGAGAGCTACCAAAGAGTTGTTACGATCTCGAGTGTGTGCTTGAAATGTGATGATAGTGACCACCAATACTAAGCTTGATTATGATTTTGATCGTTCTATCAAGTGATAGCGTTTTACAAAAATATACAAACTAGTGGAGCAGTGTTGCGGTCCACTTATGACATGAACTCTGTTGGTCTGGTGATGAAAATATCTGTTTTTCTTTTACCATGGCACTTAAAATTGATAAAAATGTGTTCTAAAATATGTTTCAGTCCAAATTACAGGTTATGATTGAAGAACAAATTTATCTTTTCAACAAATCAATCACTTAAGATTGCCGGATTTCAGAACAGTGATATGTGTTTACGAGCAGTTTGTTTAGCAAATAGTATGTTTTGTATGTGTGTTTATATTCGGGCCATTTTAATCGCACTAGTTTTCATTGATTTCAATGGGTTTGTGCAATATTCCACTTGGATCCACTTTAAGGACTGTTGTAATAATTGCTCCTTTTTTTTGTTTTAAGGTAGAAGCTGAAATTTTCAGCCTGTCTGTTGTTTGTTTGTATAGCAGATTAAGAGCAGTGTTCGAGCAGTATTGCACATGAAAACAATGCTTGCTAGCGGCAAACAACGCGTTAATTTGTTTTAGTTGTTGAAGTCAGAATCGACGAAAAGCAACTTTGGGCATAGTTTTTAACTAAATATATGCTTCTTGACAGTAGGAATATGAAAAGGTATATGCTAATTTATCCATTTAAAATAATTGTACAACGACTTCACTGTTTTGCTGTGGAATGAGCTCGCGCAGATTCGGTGAGCAGACCATGTTTTAAGCATGGTACCGAATGACCCATTCTTCAAAGTCCTCTTAGTATGTCCTGCTCAGCTTAGATGGGAGGACGACGGTGTCTACCATCAAGGCTAGAACAATGAATTGGGGCAAGCCCGTTAGATGTTTTGAAGTTTGTGGTTTTAGACCAAAGCAGCTAGGTGGTTGAAGCACACGATAAGTTATCAACATCGCTTTTATACGAGATGTTGGATCTCTGGAGAAGGACTTCATTGGATCAAAATGTCCAAATACACCCGCGATAAGGTACCCTTCCATAATTGGAAGAAGAAAATTTCTTCAAGACTGTTTGGATTGTAGAGGAACGGAAATTATGTTTGACATGGTTTATACACATTCAATTGAAAGCAATACTTCTGAGTTGTTACTACGAAATAAAAAAGAGCTCTTCATTATGCAGAGAAAACTTTTACGCTCAGCAGCAGTTTACGGATTCGCCTTAGTGGCCTACCAGTGGCTGATACCTTAGTGGCTGATACCAGGGGCCTCACCAGTCGGAGAATATCATTACTATAAATGCATAAAAGAGCCTCTACTGCGATTATGCTCCAGGCCTTCTGAGAGCTTGACTCACTTCTGCATGAGTATTTTTAGAAGAATTTCTAATATACTGCAGGATTTGCAACAAATTGCTGTATCGATGGTTGCAAGTCCTAAGCTTTATCGTTTTTTTCTAGAAGATATTAGTAAAAAGTTAATTTGATATTGAAGATGCTACAGTAGAGTTAGTTTTTAAGTCTTTATTGATTATTATCCACATCACAATTAAAGATTATCCCATTTTTGAATGAGACATGACACCTTCCATGTAAATCGGGAAAAACATCTTCATCATGAATGTCAAGAATTTTTAAAATCTAAGATCGCACGACGCTCTGTGCCATTAAAGAGTGTCTCCAAACATATCTTCCCTCTCCACTCCTTGGATGAAACGAATAAGCTAATGGCCCACCCGGTAAACGGATGCACAAGCCCTTTAAGCGTTCTCCACAACAACTATTATAACTGTCACCATTCATTTGAAAAGTTTGACTCCAAACTCTGTTTTGCAGCATTCTTCACCTTCGTCAGCGAAACAGCAGCATCAGCCCAAGTGTGCTCAGGTGCAAAGTAAGAGCAGCAATCTTCTCGAGCACTTTTCGTAATGGCAATTTGTGTTTCAGATCAAAAATAACTGCAAGTCCGCTCCACGGAAGGAGTAGGAGGAGTAGGAATTCCTATCCCTCCGACCTTCCCGGGGACGAGTCGAAGCAGCCAGCGAGACGGGAAGCAACAATCCGCAAAACTATTTTAGCACTCTCGTGCACCGGTGCACGAGTGAAAGTGGCTTAGCGGAAAGCGTCCGGGAGTGCCGGGGGTAAGAACGCCAATTTTCACATGCAACAGTTTGGTAGAAGCTGCCAAAGTTGCTTTCGGTGTGTACTTTTGCTGCATGTTACTATCGCGGATCATGCAAAGGAACCGTGTTTCGGGTTGGACGGCTGATGGCAATGGTGGTATCTGTTCCTTTCGGTATAAATCGTTTTAGGTTGAATCTCGGCAAACTTCCATTGTGGAACGCTGACGCTTTGCCAGTGGTTCCCGCCGGAACGGTGGCTTACGCTGCTCAGTTGATCAACACTGCTTAGGCTTGGGGGGGGGGGAGTTGGGTAGGAAACAGTCAGCCAACAGTCGGGATGGAAAACATATCGTTTAGCTTTCGGGACCGACACCATACTACTGTGGCAACCTTTGGAATCGCACCTTCTGCTGTCTACCCAACCGGCAGCCTGTTGCCGCAGGAGTTAAAATGAGATTTGTATCGTTACCGGCTCGCATGGATGGCTTTCCATGCCGGTGGAACGGGTTTCTACGGGTATCGTTTTGAGCCAGGCACCCGCACACCGAACCTTCCTCCGGCCAACAGTCACAGTGAAATTGTATCGAAATGGGTCCACTTAGCAAAACGAGTAAACTAACAGTTCTCCTCCTTCAACGTAGAACTTGCACGGAGCACATTCAGCACGAGCACCGTCCACAAACAACCGTAGTCGAAAGGTCCGGGACCAAACTCTGAGGCCAATTGCCGGGCAACGTTGGGATCCGGGATCCTGCCAGGGGTTTTGTGTGTTATGGGGTATGGATTATCATATTACGATTTAAAGCTTATTTCGGGTCTCGGGTTAGTTCCGTCCGTGATTTCGGGGGCGTTTTCGGGGCCGATGACGATGCTTGCTTGCTTGCTTGCCTGCTTGTTTCCGAAACCGGGGAAAGGGAAAGTGAACAAAGATGTCCTTTTTGGACGACCTTTCAACACACTCGCACGGGCAGCGCGTAGGTGTGAGGATGAAGGAAGGAGTTTGTTTTGCTACTGTTTGCCGATGTATTCCGCTGCTGTATGTGTTCACCAAGCTGTGCCTGTGTTTGTGTGTGTCCGTTAAACTCCGATCCACAGGTTGGTCTTACTCCAAAGGCTGGACTGGTCCTTTCCGTTTTGTTTTATCCCTTTTTTCGCTTGTGCTGTTTTGTGCTACCCACACTTACCACTGCCAAACGAGCTGTCCAGTCGATGGACCGACTGGAAATCGTCCTAAAAGTTCTCTCCCCGAGGGGTAAGGCTTACCAGAATGTCTGACTGTTGCCGTTTGACTTTGGCTGGCGGCCGCCTGTTGGTTGGACGGGTCGGGCAGTGATTGTGAGACAGACAATCCGTAACCGTGATCCCACTACCTTGCGAACCGTTTCGAAACACGTTTGCAGACCTACGTCCCGATTTAGATGATTATCGGCGTGACCGGTGCGCGTGGGATCGTTTCGGGCGGAATTGCATCGATGAATCTAAATCGCTCCCCATACTGGATACGGGTGCTTAGAAAGTTTAGCAAGCGATGAGTGGCAGCTTTGAGCTTTAACTGTTGCAAAGATTGCTCCATAATAGTGTCTAAAGCTTGCAAATCAATTGATTTAGAATAAGCGAGGGTGATGGTTGCGAGAGGATTGTTAAGTAAATCGATAAATACTATTACGATTCTCAATACACTGCTTACAATAAAATGTAATTTACGAAATCTTTCAAAGTTTCTGACTTCTGAAAAAACTAAAACATCCAGAAACGGTTGTTGAAATCTATCTAATGGCTTGTGTTTACTTATCACCTAGTAAGTTATAATTTTAACATAGAAATTTACAACTACAATAATACATAAGTTTTTTTAAAGGGCCATTTGAAGGAGAAAAAAGGTAGAAACGTTTTTTTACTGTTAGATTGTTCTAGATTGTAGAATTGTTCTAGAAAAACGCTATTTAAAAAACGTTATGTTCTTCAGTAATCTTGTTTGACATGATTTTTTTATAATAAAGTTTGAAGAACGCCCTTGGCGTTATTTTCAACTCTTATAGCAGGTTTTCTTATTTGATAGTGAACAAGTGAAACAAGTGAAATTTTACATATAATATATTTTTGGCGTTTGCATTGCGACGATTGCGATGTCAAACCTCTTGCAAAAGTTCTTTTTTATATTCAAAGTGCTAAAACATCAAAACATGAATTTTGTTTTCACACACAAAAAACATAGCTCTGGAATGTGAACGTTGTCAAAAATATTGTTTTTACATTGCAGTTTATTGATCAAAAAAGTTCGGTATGCGAACGCGAGTAAAACGTTGAGTTAGTGTAATAACTATGATTTTGGAAAAATAGTTTAAAAATTTATAAATTGTAGTTTATGCTTTTTTTCCTACAATCATAAACAAAAAGGAAAGATGGCGTAATAAAGAACACTTTTTTGTAATAATGCCGATAAAACAATTCGTTTTGGTTTAAATAAAAAAAGTGCAACTTTTTCTTTTCTATAATCTTAAACAATATGGAGACATTTCATACCCTTTATAAATTCTTTGAATTTCACCTTTACAGCAGGACACTGACCACAAAATATATGTGTTTAGAATTTTCTCCTGGTTTGTCCTGAGGTATTTGAAAACATGATTATTATCTTTAAAACATATATATAATCTAAGTTCAATCTATATGCAACCATTACCTGACTTCTAAGACAATATTCACTCTTTTCAGGTAAGTTGCAAAATTGGAGAAGACTAAGCGTTCGTCCAGCAAAAGTTATTGAGTTAGCTTTTGTCTTCATAATTTGAAAATGTTTATGCAATCTTTGGCACCTCTGACATTAGCCTAAACAAGTTAAACGCTGTTTACATCTCACTCAATACCGTTAACGTTATTCACTCAACACAATGTAATACAACTCCACTTTTGACGCTCGTCACAGATTTAATACTTTCACGGACCATTTCGCTGCGGCTTGTTGCGAACGGGCGCACGCTTTCCCACCGTCGTACGGGAAAAACACATTACATTACCTTCTTCAAAATTAGCTTTAGCTCTCCATCCCTCGTTTGCTTGCCGGAGCACTAATTTTATTGAAGCATCATCTCGCTTCTCCGATCTCCGACGTCCCATCCTGATGCGTCATCATACTGAAATAATTAAGCCATCAAAACATAAAAACCGCAAACCCGTCCCAAAGCACCCGAGCGTCAGTGTTTACTCGCTCAAGGACAGTGCGAGCGGCCTGGGTTTCTTGCTAGTCACGCGCTCACTCACTTGAAAGGTAGGTGCGGGAAGGGAAGAAGAAGTATTCGACGGAATGGAAGCTAAAAAGGCGGCGCCCTGTTATTTGCAGTCAGCAAAACATCTAGCAAATTGCGAAAGCTTCCATCCGGGCTACAGCAAACCCCTTCACCGTAACCCCTTTGTTGCGTCCTCGTGCGATCCTGGCTCAGGGGGTCTGTCTCGTTTACATACTCGTATTACGCCCGGGTTCCTCTGACACCGGTGGAAGATTCTAAATTGAAGGATTAAAATCGTTATATCACCCTCGGTTTTCACGGACTGTCACGGTGGAAAAGCGGACGGGTTTGCAACCCCCCCTCCCCCCCTTCAAAACAACAGCAGGTGATTGCTCAGCTGGTGTGCGTGTGTTTTGTTGGTGAACCGCTGCATTAAACCTCGGCACAAAGATCTGTCTCCGACCGCCGAAAAGATTTAATTTAATTACAAAAAGTCACAAAAACACACCCCCCGGAAAACGTCAACGCACGGTGAAGGAACGCCGCGAAGGTGGTTAGTGTGGATTTCATCTCGCTTCTACCAATCGTTTCGGATCAACGTTGTTTTAAACACGCTGGTACGCGTATGCGAACCGTTTCACAGTGATGAATTTTATTCTGTTTCTACTTTTTCTGCGTCTCGGAACGACACCATCGGGTTAGGAAGATCGGTCGATGGAGGCGCCTGGTGCCGCCATTCTGCAGTTTATTTAATCTCTCTCCCAACCCCAATCAGATCGACGGGGGGACGGCTCACGATGTGGTTTCGCTGTTTGCCGTGGTTTGAAGTCCGTTCACCCGAAACGTTTGCGACAAACTCCCGGAAAGTCATGGACATGTGCGTTCGTGCGCCGTCGCTCGGTGCGTCATTGCGCTTCAATTTCTATCGCTCCACGTAGTGCGCCCGCGTTAGTCAAGGTTCTGGTTTCAGTTGGCACACTCTCGCCCACAAGTGTACTCCTCATTCGATCGATTGATGGGCGTAGTACGTCAAAACGGTGCTGCGGTTCAATGCCAGAAGCATCTTCGCCGTGAAATGAGTTTACAATCATCGGCGGTGGTGTCGTGGTGGCGGTGCCGGTGAAACGAACGAGCGAAACCCCTGCCAGGGATGTAGCGAAAGTGAAACCATGTTTTGATGGCATCGATTCCACACGTCACTTCCGTCACTCGCGCAAGCCGCCCCAGCCACGTGCTTTTGCTTGCCGAGCTCGATACGTCATTTTCTGTTGCGTTGGCTGGGAAGATGGTACACTCCGATCGTGAACGTACGACCGGGAACGGCAAAACAGGCTTATTACATCCATCTCCTCATTCACGTGCTCCACCGCTTCGCCTGATTGTTTTGTCAACGCTTGACATAGTAACGCAAGCCGGTGCGGTTTTTGTTGATTTTTGTCTGCGGGCGGGCGAACGGGCGCTAGTGCTTTTTGATGGAAAACCAGGATGGAAAGGTGAATGTATGGGTTACGTTTCCGGGTTTTTGCGGTAAACTCTCGCGCGCTAGTTCCCCGGGACACGCGCATTACCCGGGCAGCCATTACGTGGAATTAACGCCCGTACCGTACCGCGGGATGGTGTTTATCAAATGAACATGTTTGCTTTAGACATTAGAGCTATCGATATGCCGGTGCTGGTTGTGGCGGGGTATGCCGAAGCCGTTTGATGTAGCTGATTTAATTTGACACCGGTGACGTGCATGTTAAATGAGTTGCTATTTAAATTTTCTTACTTACCGGGTTCGTTGACTACTACAATATACCCAGGAACTTGAACAAGTGTGTTAAGATAGCATAAGTAATAATCAGCAGCTCATTATTTCTTGTTTCTTGTTTTTATACATTTTTTTTCATAGACATACTTAGCAAATTTTATTGAAGAATTTAAAATGCAATATTCATGGTTTGTGATCAAATGTATAAAACCATATTTCTTTGTTTTAATAATTCATTGGAGGACTTTTTACTTATTCCATTTAATTCCAGAATTTTTATAATTAAGCTGTAAGCTTTACAAAAAAGTTAAAGTTTATCGAATAATTGAAGCGTTAAAATGTGTTATAAAAGTAAAACAAAAATTCTATGCTGAGTAGTTGTTCGATACTTCAAGATATTATATCTTGAAATTACTATAACATCTTCGGTACTTCATAACGTGAGGATGATTTCAATTATATATTTCTAAGTAATTTTCTACTTGGGTGGCACAACGACCCTTGGAACAAGGCCTAAGAAAGCTTTAACTTGATTTGACTTTTTTCTTAGATTTATGTGACCATTCTGCGAATGAGCGGCGATATTCGATACAGCGTAAGGCTTTATAACATACCAAAGTAATTACGACTGGCTCACCAAGCTGGCCAATCTGAAGAATAATATTTTTTCTAATAAAGTCTAAAACTGCATACCTTATAAAAAATATTTTCTTCAGCTACAGGGACTGCAAGTTTTGTCAGATAATACCGAACATTTGAAGCTTGTGCTTCATTCTCGCTCTTCAATTTTCTACTAAAAATTCTGGAATAAATAATTGGCAACTAGTGTTATGATCATTCTAGAGTTAAAATTGGTAGTATAGTTCAAAATACCTTGAAAAAAAATTATAAATTGATATCTTGAAATGATATAATTTTAAAAGAAATACTTAGCTTGATTACAATTTTCAAGTATGGTAAAGCACATCGGTATGAAATTATTTCCAAGCTTTCAAATGAACCATTACAAAAATATAATTTTTGTTGACTTGTTTGGAAGCAAACATTTGTCCCTCAACGAGTGACTAAGAATAAAAGTTCAAATATTAGATACAAATCTTATAGGAGTAACAGAGTTGTTAATAGCGCGGATATACGTGGTTTCACATTTTTCAACATGTTTGGTTACAATTAATTTGTAAAAATAACTCATGTCGTAAGTTAAAAATTTAACTTTACAAAAAATTGAACATAAATAACGCTCATTGACAGAAGGTTGTTACTTAACAGACGGAAAGGGTTTAGAAGCAAGCAGAGCATTATCTGTTAGAGTTAATAATATTGCTTCCATTGTTCGTTTTGCCCAACTTCCACAAACATCCTTAATCGTTCCATAACTGATCTATAAATAAATCGCGTGTGTGTTTTTTCTGCTTCCGGAATTTTCATTTCGTGCAATGTACTTGTTTGTCGTACAATCCTCAGCACTGGCAGCCCTTGCGCAGCGTCTCAATTACACGACGAAAAAGTCATTTCGTTGTATCACAGCGGCATGCGTACCTCGTTACCCTGTGCACGAACAAGGCTATTAACAGTGAACAGAGAAGGAGGCAAAAAAGGCGAAACATACACTCACACAGCAAACATGTACACTTCTCAATTTGATTCCTATTTATGACGACCCTAGGCTTACGAAGCCGTCCAGCAGCGATTCGTCCCGGAATCGGACAGGCTTAAGGAGCGCAAGCCGGCGAGGAAAGCGGGCGAAGGAAACAAGCACAAAGTCATGTCGTGAAAGCAAAATGATCTAGAATCCAGATCTAGCCGGGGATAAATGGCAACGTCACTGCTGCCGGAAAGGAGTTGCCCGGATAAATGCCGACACAATTAAACTGGGTCCGGAGCTTACCATCTTAATCAAATCGTCGGGAAGAAGAAACGGTGCCAGAAGGCTCTTGTCCATACCCAGCAAGGCAAAGCAAACCCTCGTCCGACAGGGGGAAGCCCATAAAAACTCTCCAGCCGCCGCAACAGGGGCCGAATCCTGCGAAAGCAGACTGGCGACACTGGCGTGTATGAATAAATCCTTTAACATCCTTCTTAACACATAATAAAACACATTCACATGCGGCAGGCTGGTCGCACCAAAGCAGAACCATGAGCTCGCTTCTTGCCAGGGGATGAGTGTGTGTACGCGTGTGTGCCTGTGGCAGGATGACGATGTGTGCGAACTCGACCGTACTGTTTTGTGTACGCACCCGTGCCTGTCTCGACGGAAACCGGAGCACCCGTGGCGGGTGGTGAAATAAGCTTTCATGAACGATCGCACACTCATAAAAACCTCGTTCGCTTTGAATTATGGATATATTCACTTGACTTCAGCCCTTGCAGGCTTTACCTCGGGCTCGGCCTTTCCTGCAAGACGGTGGGCTTCCTCCCGACCAGAGCCTTTCATCGCAAAGCCGCGGGTTGAAGGATATGCACGGGGCGAAACGCGTTTGGGCGATGTACTACAATGTGATTTTATTTGCTTTCGTTCTCTTTTCGGACGCTTTTTTTCCCGAAGCGAGTGTACTGCTTCTGTAGCCCTTTCGGGTGGAATCATATGATGTGTATTCCAGTAACTCATTCCCCCCGAGCATGACATGGTGATGATGATGGTGATGATGTTCATGATGATGATGGTGGTGGTGCTGTTGCGGACCGGTGTTAAATCGCGCGTTTAAGGATGATACCTCAGCGCGGTTCGCTTTGCATCGTTTATTCGTGTCAGGCTCGTGCGTGTGGATCAGCTGGCTTGCGGAGAGCCATTCGGTAGTGTGTATGTGTGCTTAAGGGTGTGATGAAAAGAATCCTTATGGAAATGGGAACACAAACATTATTTTATGTTAAACATTCTTTGCGATGTGAAATGCACATAAGCGAATAATTGTTGTATACTAAGTAGCTGTAACATATGTAAATATATTTTTGTTTTTTTAATATAATTTTGAGATAGCTTTTAGCATGAATTTTTCAAATAGCAAAAGACCACCAATCAAATGAATGGAGTAAAAAATATTCATTTCATTTAGACAAACTAAGGGTAACGTTATTGATCTCTTATTGGATTTTTTTTATTAGTAACTTTTAATGGGCCAATAGAATTCACCCACAAGTTATAAATCTCTGATTTTTTAAATACTTTTAAAGTATATTAATTATTTCTTTTTCTAAGTTTGTTTAGTTTTTTGGGTAGCTTCTTTTGGTTTTGTTTAATCGTGTTGCCTTAATATCTTTGTGAGTTTAATTTTTGAATTTCTGAATTAATGTTTCTATTTTATTCTTTTATGAAAAGTGTCATTGTTGTCATTGTCAAATGTTGCAAAATATATAATTGATTAAACTTGAATTGTCATAAATAAAGGATATTTTAATCAATCAATCTTTATAAAGAAATCATAGAAGGAAACAAATTATTATTATTATTATTATTATTATTTTATTGTTAATTCGATAGACAGTGAAGTCCAGACGAATGATAAAACTTATGAATAAATAAACACAACAGAAAAACAAGCAGTT
>KB671875.1:0-34365 GCA_000349105.1 Anopheles epiroticus
AATGAGCGGGCCAAGAAGAGAGAGAGAGAGATGTATTTTTAGACCGCAAACGCTGTGGTGACAGATGAAAAATAAAACAAAAAAAAAACACAACTCAACCAAGCAACTAATGTTTGTTTCTTGCTTAGCAACAACAAGTTTTAAAATAATGTTTTGTAAGAATAAAAAATAAACAAAAGCTCGGGAAAACAGTTAAAGTCACAAAAAGTCAACGCCAATGCCATAGTGGTACAGGGAACAGGGTTTTCAAGTATTTCAAGTTATTGCAAGATATTTTTCGTGCCCCGTTATATATAGTTTAAGCCGTAAAATGTGATTTACAACACTACAACAAACATATTTCAGTGATTCAATTTAGCTACATAAACAAGTGTTTTCTTTTAACAAAAATAAATATTTAATCCGTTGGAGTTATTTTTTCTCAAACCCAAAAATAATTGCAAATGTTGAATATAATACCTAAGTTATTCAGCCTGATCAAACATAACGTAAAACATTCCTAATTATAAAGTTTTTTTTTTATATTGTTTTGAGGTAATCCAGACTTTATATATTTATATGTTTAAACACATTTATATGTTTGAATAATTGTTACATGTAATTGGAAAATAAAATGTGTTTTATTATCCTGTTTTTACATATTTAACAAGATGTTTTCTATTACGGTGTTTTGCATGTCACTTTAATTGTCACATGTCCTGTCACAATAATTAATATAATTATAATAATTGCTTTGTCACAAAATATCCACATTGTTGTAAAATACTATTCATTCAATTCAATCATATAAGAAGTAAATAATTTGAAGGGTTGATTCAATGGCTTTTTACTCAATGAATTTCAAGATTTAGAGCACAGATGATCCCATTTGGATAAATAAACACTTGTTATTCATAAAGCAATACGCCATGGTAAACAAAAAACTTGAACAAGTACAAAAATTGTGTTGTTATGCACGTCTAGTGAAATTCCCATACAAAATGGTAATTTTTTTAAGTACTCAACTATTGAATTTAACTAATCAATCGTAAAATTTAAAATAAAGAATTGTATTCAACTACGATGAAGTAAGAAGAAGCATCGAAACTGGATTGAATTCTATGTAAACGAAATTCACCTTGAGATCCCCCAGTTGCACATCGCAGAAAGAAACCCTGTAATACCGGCCCGGCAAGACGCTAAATTTTGGCCATACTCCAAATAGTATTCAATCAAAACTAATAATTGAGCCAAAAGGCGAGAGAGCGAACAACGAAAGAAGGGTAGGGACTTTTCGCAATATTTGTACTAATTATCAAGGCTGCTCGTGTCAAGGTCAACGCCCATTTAACAACCATGTAAGGCGTCTAGCCATCATAAATTTGTAACTAAAAACACTCTCAACAATATACAACCCCCGGGTGGGTGGGTAACAAATTCATTTGACTACGGGTTGTTACAACAAAACTACAAAAGATGTTTATCAGAAATAAAGTTTTCCTCCCCAAACAAAAACGCCTTTTTGCTTTCACGCACACAAACGTACTATAAACCCCTCGCAAAGCACAACTTCATCAAACGATCATCAAAGGCAAGGTAATCAAACGAAAACACACACACGTAGTCGTAGTCGAAGCCGTCGTCATTATGACTATTGGTGGCGCTGTTTAAAATTCGCTCATTAGGAAGCATTTTTCGTCCGATTTCCTTCCGTCCGGTCGGGGTCGGGTGGAGGGGGAGCGACGCCTAAACCGTCGTTGCGCCAAGCATAAATAACAATTCACGGTCGAAAAGCGAAGCGATAAAAGTCAAATCATCGTCCAGCACCTCGTTCCGGAATATGCCGTGGTGGAATTCGTTTTGGTAGGCTTTTTCGCACTCGCTCTCTTTCTCTCTTTCTCTTTGCTGATAAGTGAATTCTAATTGTGTACGTCACGAAACGTGAGGCCTGCCTAGAATAAACTGTTGAACATGGGCAAGTGCTGACTTTGACTTGAATTTTAGGGCTTTCCCTGAGCTGGCAAGGTGTACAAAAGAAGCAAAAATAATCCCTTATTATTGGTTCTAACACGCTGGAATGACGAATTTTGCGTTGCTATTGCTACTATCCACGTCTAGTCCGACCGGACCGGCTAACTAACCTTTCAAAAGCGCACGGGTAGGCGAACGCTGGTATGTCGGCGGTAACCTTCGCATCCTTGAACGACTCCGGAAAGCTTTCCACGATGTGACCGGGCGCACTGTTGTCCTCCCCCGTGCCCGGGGCAATCTCGCACCAGAACTCAAACAGTCGGCTGACATCCTCCCTAAAAGATAAAAGAAAATGAAACGACACTGTTAATAAACCCTTCGAAAGCTTTACGATTTGAGCGGATTTCGGAAAAATGGGCAACCAACACGCACACTCTTGAGCGACAAACGAGCTGCACGAGCTACAAATTGGACGTTTTTGGAACGGTTTAGATACGGTCTGCTTAGAAAGCATCACCATGACAACGTAGGGTAATAGCTGTACTAGTTTTAATCAGCTTTGTGCAGCGGTTTCGTATAAAATGGGAAAAATTAATTCTGAAAATTTTCCAGTAAAAATGCTTGAGAAACTAATCTACTTTTTTTAATTTCACATTTTATCATTCATTTTTAAATGACTGTTTAAAGAATCTTCATGAAAATACGAACATTATTTTACTTCTATTTTCAGCGAATAATTAGGATATATTTTTTTAAAACATGTTAACAATAAGGATAAATTATTTAAAACTCTTTTATACACTCTGTTTGTCATAATATATAAACAAAAATACTGTTATGTTGTCAAATTAATCAAATCAAATTAAAATTGTTAATCTTGTTTGAAACATTATTTTAAAAACATCAACAAAATATAGTAAAAATAGAAGAGCAACTATTATAGTATTTAACGATCTGCGCATTTCATACCAAAAATCCTTTTATATTCCCTAATTTTGGAAAGAATCCTCCGTGTCGAGCTCATTTAATTGTACCTAACTTTCAAATAAAAATATTAATAGTTTATCAAGTTTGTTTTAAATCCCAAGTGGAGGTAATAAGTTTTAAAAAAAACATCCAATTTTCATTGCTTGATTCCTAAATTGCTAAAATTGCCAAACTATTGACTAGGTCTAGGCATCTTAATTTTAAAATTGAATCAAATTCACTTTCTCCCGTAAATATACTATTATTGCACATCAGCCGAAAAAAGGTAAAACTCCCAAAACTGGAGCGATTATCCTACTTTGGGATTCCATATCTCCTACTGGAAAACTGTTCTTCTCCTCGCGTGTTGAGGCAGGCTCGATGGGCGAGCGGGAAAGAAAAACCAGGGCACACCTTATTTTTCACGCGTTCCGCAGAACAATGTGTGGAAAAGGGACGGCTTGCTGTTAGATATCGATGGGACAAAAAAGTAGGCCTTCTTTTTGAGATATTTTCCATCCTGCCCAACACACACGTCTTCAAGACGGAGAAAAAGGGAAATTATTTCTTGCTCTCCTTTTTCTCGTACAAAATGCAAGATTTTGTGTAGAGAAAACTGCGGCTGAGGTCGGAAAAGGAGTTGAAAGAAGAAGAAAAAAGGGCAAGAGTCGGGATATAGATCATAGTAGCCGTAGAGTAGTAGCAGCGTTAGTAGGCATGTGTGCGATGGTAGCTCAGCTCATCTCTCTATACCATCTCGCATTTTGTCCTTCAAGGACTCGCATGGATCCTCTCTCGTTCTCTTTCTCTTTCGCTCTCCCAAAATAACGTAGGATGCTGTGTGCAAAGGGATGTTGCTGATGCTCGCCCTAGATTTTCTTCTATTCTCATCTCCAACCTGACCTCGCGTCTCGCTGGCCTTGTAAAGCCCGACCGTCCGCGTGATGAATGAATGACCCACACCAACGCGCAACGGAGGAGGAAAACCCCCTGGATGCTCTTCTCTGTACTCCTTCCTCGGTTGGCCACTTGTGCCCGGACCACTTTGGGACAAGTGTACTTACTTGATTCGGGAGTTCATGTCACTCCGAGCGGTCTACTCCCCGCGGGATGAGGGAGTAAAGCAAGCAGTGTCGTCGTACTATCACGAGTGGGTGGAAGGTGGGGGGAGGCTGTAGTAGTAGTACTACTATTGCTCCCGCACGACTACCACACACACACACACACACACTCACGCTCAGCGACACACAAATACACGCAGCAGCGTGCAATCACCACAGCAAGGCCGATTACAGCTTCCCTGGGACGCGCCCACGCCACACACAGCCTCCTCGGGTAATCGATCTGGGGAGGAGGTTCTTTTCTTTCGATGGTGTTGCCTGCTCCGCCCCAGTGCACGACCAATTTACACTAAAAACACTAAACACACACGCACACAGCGACACAACACACACAACGTGATCTCAGCAGTGAAAACGAATCTCGGGAATACCCGATCAGCTCGAGGTGTGTGATTGCAATTGCTTATTGCTTCTCCTCAGCATCCAGCCCAACACATGCTGCTACACACACACATACAAACACACACACACACTTACACTACCGCACAGCGCGAATCTCTATTGTTTCGCGGACTGCCTCTCCCGTTCGGACATATTGCACAAACGTTGTAAGGGCGCTGCCTTGTGGGCTTTTCTCCTGGTTGTTTTTCTGCACACAATCTGCACCACCTACAGCTACAAGCTAGGGCACACACACAAGTACACCAACCACAGCAGTAACAACAAGTACTGGAAGCGTACACACACGCGCACACAATCGTTTTCCCTATTTTTTACATCGGAAGCGGACACAGCGAGTGTGTGATGTTGTTCGATTGTTTATTCGCTTGCAAATACAACGGGGCGACTTCGCTGTTATCCGTGACCGAGCGGAGCCCGAACGGGGCCCGAATAATCGGAAAGATGGCGAGTGACATTTGGTGCGGTGGTTTATGGTGTGTGGTTCAATGCTGTGCGGCTTCAGGTTGAAGCGGTTTACCATTTCCAAAAATTTTCGTTGCGTACGTTTTGGAAACAGAAACAATTTTTTAGGTAAAATTTTAATGATTTTTTTTTGAAAAATTAACACGTAAAAGTAACGACTTTCTGGCTCAAATTGTATCCATTTCAACCATAAATAGAATCGTACAGGGCTTGTTTCCCAGACACGATGGTCAACTTGTTTCGTCAGTTATATTTACAGCAAAATTAGGTTTACCATTTGTAATGGAGAATCGATATGCAACAAGATAAGTTTTTTATGAAAGAAACAAAACACTTTTATGAATTTACCCGTGTTAAAAAAAAAACAATTGTTTCTGGTTCTGATAAAACAAACCAAGCTAAATTCTCCAAGCTTCTTTATGCATTAAATTGCTACATGGGCAAAAACAGCGCTCTCTATGTGTGATAAGTAAAATGAGACGGTTATTTTCAAACTGCAAAATTGGAAAAATGTTCAAAGCACAAAACAAATTACAAACAGATAATAAACGCTACAGAACTACAGTAAAAAATCTCTACATAATGCCCAGCATATTTTGAATTTCCGTTAGAATTACATCTCAACAAGTGGAATTGATTATCCTGATAAGATTACCAATCTTTTCTTTCTCATGCAGGACTCTATAGACCAAGTAAAGATCTTCACCAGCCCTGCATTTATGATTCTATTTCTACTCTTTGATTCGAATTTACAATCAAAGTATCTATAAAAAATTAATGATTACCTTTAAAAACAATTTTCCCTGAATTATGAGTGGAAGATATATTTGGGATAGAGGTACAGCGGTTTGATACCCAAACTATTTCCATTCAGCGTCCTCTTTTTAATCATTATTGGCGATACTACACATTTGAAACCATTTGGTAAGCAAATTTATCAGCTCATATATAATAATTTGGAACAATTTTTAACATTTTGAATTTCAACGATTTTTAACAATGAACCTTGGTCAGGTTATCACAACTATTTGAAGATTATTTTTGATTAACACTCAACAATCCTTGTTCCACTATGCATTACGATGTTGGTTTGGTGCAAGTCAACTGTGTGCAGGTATTTTTTCAAAAAATGATCCATAATTTGGAGATCATCTACTTTAGCAAGTCTTTTTGTAGTCAAGCATAATTTTATCACCTAATTTAAGGCCACATATTTTTTGTTCGTTTCAAAATCTCGTTCATTTCATTTTCTTTTTTGAAAGGCAGCAGTCAGAATGGGATTCGACGCAACGTCAAGACTACACGGGTACCACTAGACAACGGCGGCGGGTGATGGGTACTCTAAGTCACAAAAAAAATATTTGTATATTTAGTTGAGTCTATTCATCAAACTATTTGTTAAACAACTAATAATCTTTTATTATTAAAATTGAAACAAATCTGCAGATGACATTATTCGTTTCAAATACACAAATTTAGATGAAAAAGCTTACATCAAACAGTTTGTGGCGACAGAGCATCGGACAAGAACGCCAACTATGATTTTCTGGAAGGATCGCAACTAATCTACTAGCATCTAGAAACAACAAGTAGGCGGGAAGAAAACAGTAGAAGGCTCTGGATACGGACAGCAAAGTATAAAAACGGTATCTGTATCCGAACCAGACTGAGTTAGTAATCATCCGTACCTCGAAGAGTTAGTAATCGTCCGAGCCTCGAAGAGTTAGTAATCGTCCGAGCCTCGAAGAGTTAGTAATCGTCCGATCCTCCGTTAGTAACCTCCAAGAGTCTAGTATCGTCCGATCCTCGAATAGAAGACATCTCCCGAAGAAACAATCGAAACGGAAGGAAGGAGAAATAAAAATGGGATTATAATCCTAAAAGTTTAAGGTTTCACGATGCTATTAATATCGCCTTGCAATAGTAAATTTACTTCGGTGAATTCTAGCCACGGACGTAATATGATACATCACATTCTTTTTTCACCAGGATCTCAACCGATAATTGAATTCTTTAAATGTTAAAGCTCTACAGCTGTTTCAAAAAGATTCGCGGAATAATGCTGCTGTAAGACCGAAGTTCCACAGATTTTTTTAACAGAGTTAAACTTACTTTACTTACTTGCTCTTGTTTGATTTGAACTGTTTGATAACCTTGTCTTGTTGTAAAACCTTTCTTTAAAGTTAAAAATTAAAGATACTCATTTTCATGAGCTACGTGGTAAGTTTAGGAGATAACTTATTCTAAGGTCCATTGTGATTTTTTAAATTTTTATTTATATTTTAGTTCAAATGTATTTTTATTTGGTAGTTTTTGATTCACTTTCTGAAATTTCTGCAATTTTGATATTTTATGATTTTATTATACCTGATCACAGTTCAATGGTTCAACTGGTAATGATCGCTTTTGCTACTCCAAATCAAGGTGTTTGTATTTAGAAGGTGAAGTCGTCCAGAGCAAATTGACATTTCTCAACCTGACATAACACTTCTGGGAGCTCTGGTACAGAATTTAGCGAGGGGCTGGTGAGGGTGCTGAAAACTGTATGCGATTTTGACATAACAATTCCAAAGATGTCGCCGGGCGAAAGCGATAAAAATTCACCTGGTAAATACATACACCTTGCTCCAAATGTCTTGCCAAAGGTCAGTCTATATCCATGGTTTACAGGGCTGAAGGTTGGTTTTAAGTTAAGAGTTAAGTTTTAAGGTATATCGCGAATTAAATCATACCACCACTTACACTAAACTTAAACGCTCATTTTCAACGCTTCTGTTCTTCTACTGTCTATGACAAAAGGGTGGGTTCATAGACACCTACAAGTTTCTTTCCGTTCTAGCGAAGGAATTACCTATGATGGTGGGTTCAAGTAAGCTTGAAAAAATAGTTTTATTGCACCAACATGTTGTTAGTCCATACTACGATATCTCATACAAAAAATGCTTGTTGCATTGGAAAAATGAGTTGTCAGCCAAAAATCGAACAGCTCACATAATAAGCAGGCGAACTAAAAAGCATTCAACTTTTACCTTTCGACTGTATTTAAAAATATAAAATGCATACAAAATTAAGATAATGAAAAATAGTTAAAAAAATATACTTAAATTCCTTTTTGTAAATTAAAAACTGTACACAAATTAAACACTTTTGACTAACATAGCTTATTAGGCAGAAGAGAAACATTGGAAAAGATTTTGATTTTGCTGTTGAAGTACCTTCAAAGAATCTAATAGTTTCGTTCTGTGCCTTATCTTAATGGAATTGGTTCCGTTCTGTTATGAAAAAAAAAATTAACCATCAAACGTATCACAATTAAAATCTAAAGTAAGTCTTGAAGTAAGGCTTAAATGCGGCTCGCGAAATATTTTTCCAGCTTCATGTAAAATAGGGGTTTAAGCTGTTTTTAGATATTTTTAATTAAAAAGTTGATTTTAAATTGGCCAATTCATTCCAATCCAATGCGGCGTAGAGCAGCAGCGCAGCACTTAGAAAAGTTTGGAGGCCCCTGGACTAAACAGTCAACTGAATCTGATGATCCATATGACAGCTAAAACCGCCGCAACCGGCTCTCACGTTGATTTTCTATCTTTGTGCCATTGGAACCTATACAATGCAATAGAAATCGTGTAGTTGACGTTCTGAGAGCTGCAAAATATAGCAAATAAGCCATTGCATCAAGTGCAACCGATGCATCACATGGAAATTCCCCCAAAGCAATGCACAATCAGTTAGCAAATCGAGCCACAATAGCAATGCACAGTCCGGTGAAGAATAGGCAGCAGCATCGTGTGATCGTTGCATTGACCTGCATTTCACAGTCCGTTATGTCGTTATGTTGAATGGCATCGAACCAATCGATCCATCGTGTGCGTGTGTGCGCGAGTATGTTTCCTCTTTACCGATGCAAACTTATGCGCTTTTTCTAATCGTTGATCACAAACCCCCTTGCATCCCGCGTCATATATTCGCTTCCGGTGTGGAACAAATTTGGTAGGGCACGCTACCAGTGAAACAACATTGTTGGGAAGTGTTATCTAACACCTTTCTATCGGTTTTCGGCGGGGATGGAGAAACGGTTAACGGGGGTGTAGCTACGCGGTCAGCTCCCTGTGCAGTAGGCAATAGACTGTAGACCGGTACTCGCGGGTTCCGGTTCGGTTAGCGGGGTTAGCCGCTATTGAAAATACATTAATAATTGTCGCCAGTTCGAGAAACGGCCGCACACTGGCCGCAAACCTCTTGTTCCCCGCCAGCCGACACCGGTCGGTGTGTTCCTTCCGGTGTTGTCTGGCATGATTATCGATAGACAATAATACGGACGGTGCGACGGTGTTCACGGATGTAGGTTAATTATGTGGGGATGGCAAACAAACGAGAGGACTAATGCGGCGAGCGACGGGGCGTTGTGCAATGATGCTTCTTCCCTACAAAGCATTATCCGCCAGATAATCTGATGTGCATGATTAAGTTGACTGTTTAGCACATAGCAGAGATGCATGCAGTGGTGTTGAAGTATTTTGTTGAGGGGATATTTGTAGTGTGTATTTATGTCCCGTTTGGATGCATCACAGGCTTTTGTAAACGACTAAATCGGTCTTTCCGTCTGTTTTGATTAGAAGTGCAACGCCCTGTTGGAATCTAAACTTTTTCAAAACTAATCTAAAAGATGAAAGGATCTGAATAATGTTATACTTATACTTATAACCAGTACTTGCCTCAATATCTTGCCTCAGTAACATTTCGGAACTAATCAAAAACACTTTCAAGAAAGTCTTCAACTTGTTAAGATATTGCACCTGGAAATCAATCTTTTTAAAGTATAAATAAGTAAAATAGGACAGGAAAATATATATATAGGACAGGTCGACTCCAAAGTAAGTGGCTGCGGACTCGAGTTTCACGACATAGACCATCTTCTATGGTCTTGCGTGGAATACAAGACTGCTAGATCCTCTTTGTTGGACGCAGTCGAAAGATTGGGAAGACCTCTTAACACCCCGATACGGGATGTCTTGGCTGGAGCCGACTAGGCTTTACTCAAAATAATTTTTGAGTTTTGCCGAGCGAATGGACTCATTGTGTGGATTACCTCCCTCAGACTTGTGGCTAAAGGACATCGGGTGATCGGGGTTCGTTGTCATGCACTTTCACGTCGTTAGTTTGAGATTTCGATTTCTATCTCTCATAGTATATCACGTTATCGGGGTGCGAGCGCATGGTAGCTGCGGACGGTCGGACGATGTCCGGCTGCCTACAGAAGTCTGAAGTCCCATCCCATTCCATTTGTTTGTCTTTGTGCTACATGTTGTACATCGCATGAATGTTTGAGCCAGAGGTGTGCATGGTTGTTCACCAGCCTAAAGACAGAGAGAAGATCCTTGTGAGAATGAGCTTCTCGTAAAGGATGAAAACAGTTCAGGATCCCTGCAGCATGACGTATCACTGTAACAGCCAACGCTATGGAGGCTATCGACATGAGGTCAAGGTCCTCACTAAGATGAAGTTCTCGAGAATGAGGTCCTCGCAAAGCTGGAACCAATTAAAAATGCATGGAACACCCTACGCAGTAGCAGATCATGGCAAGTCTTTTTTGACTTAGTTAAGATCATAGACAGACCACGTAAATTTGCAATAAAGTACATATTTTACGGTTACAACAACAAAAAAACACAAAAACGCTTTCCAAAAGTCACGGATGCAAATTGATAGTCTCCCGTTTTTTTGCGTGGTGTTTAGGCAAGTTGAGTTGAGGCCCAAGCTAAGGTGGGAAGATGGCGTTGAGGCTTCCGCCATTAAGGCCGGGATAACGGATTGGCAGACGACGGCCCGAGACCGTGAGCGGTTTCGGAGTTTGTTGCAGCAGGCCAAGATCGCGAAGCGGTTGTAGCGCTCGATAAGTAAGTTTAGGCAAGTTATCAACTCCACCGTTGATAGTCCATCTGAAACATCTGACTGTATGAAACCAAGCCTGGTATGTTGGATTTGGCCGCTAACAGTTGACCATCCCACGAACGGAGGGTGAAGCGCGTTGTTCTGCGTTGAATGGACTCAAGCCATGCCAAGGCTCGAGTCGAGGATGGCCATCACACGATGCTGGCGTCGTCAATTAGCGATCGAACCAACCAGCAGAACATCGTCTTGCTGCAGAGAATTTATCCAATTTATCTTTATACTGTTCTAGAAGATGTTCCAAAATCTAACAGTTTTCAAAATTTTCAATTTCAGCATCTTAATCAGCTCCGGAATTCGAGATTAAAATCCTTTCTGGAATCGTAATTACTTTGAGCAATTAAATCGCTATCACAATCAAAACCATCCTGATATACATAGAATTTGAATCGATTCCAGAATCAAAATGAGTGTTTGAGGTCATTGTGAAACAGTTACCGGTTCTTGAATAAGAATTAATTTTGGATTCTACAATATGTTTTCAACATTTCCCTGTATCAGCGGTATTGTAAATGCTCAGACAGTTAGATGTGCTCTGCAACTGTTTTGTTAGAAGGTTTGAGACGATATTTAAAAACAGCCGGTGTAAAGAACACAAGTTTTCTTCAAAGAAATAGATGAAACTAAATAATAAATTAAAAACTTAATAAAATAGGTTGTGGAATATTACAATGGTCCTCACATTTCTTTGATACATAACCACAGTTCATGCATCATTTGCAAGTATGTTAGGATCTTTTGCCGGAACGTTTCCAGATATGATAGTATTAATATTCGATTGCATGTATTCAAGTAGTGAATTTATTCTGAAAATCACTAAATTTACTTCACTAATCCGGTTCGAAGGACCAATGTAGGAATTTTCACTGATTGTGAAGTCACAAATCGTGTGATATCGGACGGATGGAATTATTGTGTTGCGCGCTTGAGTTACAATTTGCTGTTTATTCACTGGTCCGGTTATAGAATACATTCGTGAGTTCATCCCTATTGTTCATCCATAAATTTGTATGCCTTACAATTAGCGTCAGATTAATAGCATTAACTTCTAGTATTATCTAAATGCGAAACTGTATAACACTGTATAACAAAATTCAAATTAAAATTTCATGCATTTCTATTTCTAACAATTGTGTTGTAATGATCAAATAAAACCCTTCGAATTTACCACCGAAGGCACGGTAAAGGATGTATGCGCCCGGTCCGAACAGTTCCGCCAGGTACGCCTCGACGTAAAACTGAAAGATCGTCACAAACGCGGCAATGCCCATGCACAGCGTTATGATCGGTGCCGTCACGCAGTACATCTGCACGTACGTTTTCCACTTCAGGTACGACGACGTTTTCGCCAAAGTAGTTGCGTATCTCGTCGAAGGTGAGGTGACAAAGCTCCTTGAATGTGTGCTTATCGTGCAGCGAGTGCAGGTTGGTGATAAGCTCCGCGGACCTTGATCGTGGTAGAGGGTGATCATGTTGCCCGGTATCCGATGCTCGTCGTCCGCTGCCTTGATCTGCCCGTACTTTTTCATCCTGGTGCTCTCAAAACCAATTAGCACTGTGCTGCTTAAAAATGCAACACGATTTCTTTCACCCACACGTGCAACCCTATTATTCAATCATATATATTTGGTGGGAATGATTTACTTTGTGTATCAGTAGTTAAGGACTTAAGTGTGTAGCTCCACACATCGATTCTTTAGTATGCAAGGCACTTATGATGATAGGCCTTCTGAAACGAGTTGCCCGTGACTTATATGACCTCAGATATCTCAAAACCTTATTATGCGCCCTGATCAGATAACTGCTGGAGTATTGCTCATCGATCTGGTCCCCTTGCACCAGGACCCATATTGATCCAATCGAGCATATTCGAAGGCCTTTCACCCGATTTGCCTTATTTAAATTCTGTAGTGATATGTCCACTGGGTTACCAGGCTATAGCGACAGATGTCGGCTGCTGGGTATACAGTTTTTGGAGGATCGTCACTCCTGTGCCCAATCTACCTTTATCGCTGCTATTCTCTTGGATAACAGGACGTGGTTACTCTTTGCTACACGCCTTCCACACGTTCAACTCTCCATCCCATCTGAGACGTGGACGCTGTCCAAATCTGACGAATACTCCCTAGCCTCGTCCGAGAGAAAAATGTTCAGAAGGATCGTTGGGCTCATAAGTGATGAGTTACAATGGAGGAGCCAAGAGAACGACGAACTGGTAAGCGATCTCACCGTTGTACGGTGGATAAATTTGATTTTTATGGGCCCGCAAGGTACAGGACCGCTTTGTGAATAAATTCGCCTCTGCTGGAAGTCTTTACCTCAGAGTCAGGCAAGCCTCTCTAAAGCCAAGCTTAATAAGACACTAGCAAGTTTATTATTCCTGCAATGAGAGTCTTGACAAGTGATTTTTTTTTAAATTTTATATTAATAATTTAATTAGTAGTACATGAATCAATATTTTACAAAGTCGTTTATGGAATGTTAGAAGACACTGTTTCCTGATTCACTCTGTCTTTTTTGCTTCTTAACCAAAGCTAATTTTTGAATGATAAAATAAAAACTGGTTTCACGTTCATACCATAGTTCATAGCTATGATCGTTTAGGTTTCACGTCCACAGTAAAAGGAACGTGACTCGTCATTCTTTTCACGCAGACCTGCTTCATACTCTATTTTCCAATCAGTGTATCAATCCATCCAGTAAAACTGGAATCCCAAAATTGCCTTTAAACATGTTTACCTTTTTATTCGAGGAGCTCACACAAAAAGTGCATCACATTACATCAGCCAACAGTGCATCATGTAATTGTGTACGCATTAATTCCCTTTCATACTTGTTCCGAAATAGCCCTTGCTTGTATTTCATCTCATCGTCAGCTCACGCGCGGCCATCCAGTTCGAGGGTAGAATGTGTGCGAACAGTCTTTCCATCGTGATCCAATCAACGGGCAAGTGGACACGCGGACAAGGATCAGTTTGACAATTTTACAGCATACCAATTAGGTGCCGGTTGATTGGATAGCATTAATTGGTATTATTGCAGCAGCACGAGCCAATTTTGGTCGGGTGAATGAGGGACGGGGAAAAACATCCTTGAAGAATGGGAGAGAGGAGTTCAGTCGCCCGGGATTAAGCAGTGATTGAGAGCTTTTCCGAACCGATAAAGAGTTATTTTGTAATCAAACGAGGCAAGGGCTGAGGTGTAAAACCAATGTAACCAGTTCGATTCCGGGTGACGTGTATTCTGTTGCAGCAACAGAAATCATACGCTAGAAGCTGTATCACGTTTCACGTCGAACTGCAATGCAAAATAAAATAAGCAATATTGAATCCATTAAAGTGTGATAAATATTCCCGCACCTGAATGGAGCTTCCCGTTTTTTTCCGGCACAATCAAAACAAAGTGTGGACCTCATTTTAAAAGCATTCACAGCAAGGACAACAAGTAAAATACGGGTGAGCAAGTTCACTTTTGAAGTGAATTCATTAAAATTGATTCTCTCTCCTTTCTGCATTGAAAACTGTTCATAGGTTCCACGCAACAATAAAGTCACATTGATTGATGGTTAATGTTTTTTTTTTTCATTTTCACGTACCGTTCACGCTATTGTCCTCTTTTGGAGCTTTTTTTTTGTTGCATTCCAGTGTGTGAATTTATATCCCATAAATGTCTGCCACATGCGTCTGCCCCGTAGCGTACGTCATTGTTTCGTGTTGAAGAATGATTAAAATCCACCCAATACGTTCGTCCACAGGATGCGGATGCGCCTCTCAACACGTAACACACTTCTTCGTTGCCGAGCTGTTTAAAAAATTCCATCCAATCAATTTTATATTATTATGCACCAGAAAAAAAAAACCAAAAAACTATCTGGACTGGCATGCCCGTGAACAGTTTATAATTAAGTTTTTAAATTGTATCACTCCAAGGTGAGGAAGAAAAGGTTCGGATTTTACACTGACACGAGCTCAATCCCAAAGGAATTGGCGAGGTAAAGCTGCAATATTGATGCTTATTGGTGCGTTAAAAGGAGCAGAGGAATCCTGAAGGGGTTCCCAAGTATTGGTCAGTAGTTTTAAAAATAATTAAACCTTTCGGGAGCGATACCCGCTCGAGCTGATGAAATATGGACCTCGAGAAGGACATTAAAACGTGTGCGAGAGGAATAATTACCTTAATTGCTTCATATATTTTCGGCCGTGGAAGGCACAGGAAGCTGAACGGTGGTAATGGTAACATTGGACTACAATAAGGCGTGTAAGAAATAGTTCTATTTCATGAGAAATCGAACATTCTGGTGTATTTGGTGCTGACCCATATTTGCTAATGACAAATGGTACAGCTGTGCTCCGGAGAAAGGAGGAAAAATCGTTTTATATCAGTTCTTTTGCAACATTAGTTCAAGGTAGTAATTGGAAATAGGCACAGGTAAAGTCACGCAGCACGTACTATGCATCGCCCATAATTAAGATCATCTGCTGGAATCCAGTGGAAGATCCTGCAAAATGGAACTAATACGAGATACAAACATAGAAACCGTGAACATGCATCATTACAGACCAGCAAACAGCATGCAGCAACTGTACAGCCATGCTTTTGCTCGATGCTACTTTGCAGGATGCTCATTACGATTAGCGTTTACAGCGCGCGTTATGGCTTCGTACACCGCTTGGCGTTGAGCTTCCAGCTCGATGGTGCGAAATGTTTCGCGGCTTCCTCGCGGCAAGTAATCCACGGTGCAAACACAGTGTGAGGGCGAGAAGCCATTAACGAGCTAAAAAGCAGCACCATTAAAAGCACCAATAAAACATTAGCATCTGCAATGAGATGGTGGGATGCTTGCCACGTAAATGGTGCGTTCGTTGTGACACTGTTCCATATGAAAGGTGAAAGACCGCTTTAAAGACTATGGACGTGTGCAACTGCAATAAAGGTGAGTCTGTTTGGTGAGAAAAGGATGCTAAAGAATGGTGGAATTCTGAAATAAAAAAATGGTGGAATGTGTGTTACAGTATGCTGGAGCATTCTTTTGAATAATATTCTTTTGATCGTGTCTAACTTCAAAATTGAAGCCATGCGAACCTCCGATTCGTTCAAATACTTTGCTTTTATATTCCAATACTTCATTGACGAAAAAGGGGCTTGGCAGTTTTGGCTCTACTAAATGTAGTTAACAAGAGGGACGAACATCTCCACAATGACGACAAGTAGCGTCTGCTCATGCAATCATTGTGTTACAATATTTAACTTGCAAATAAATTTCTCACACACGAAAAACGTGAAAAAATTTCGAATAAAACATAAACAAATGAAACCGGTAACCGTGATCAGTTATTTGTGTTGCAAATTTGAGTGTAGAGGTTTAATTATGCTTGATGATTTGTCCCTTTTTCCATTAAAAAAATGGTGAAATTAAGTGGTTTCCTTTGAATTTTTATTTAATAACACATTACGTTTATTTTTTTGTTTCAAATTACACTTGCTAATTATTTTCTCATGAAAGTAATCAGTGTATCGTTTAAAGATAATTTTGTATCAAAAAGGTAAAAATTATAAATCTAATATTAAATTTTGTGTGAAAAATATAGCATGGAATAAATCTGCAAACAAAAGGACACAAAACAGGAACACAAAATTAGTCAGGAGCGTAAAAAAAATTAGTCAAATATAACTATGCTATTTGCTATTACTGCAGCTTGTTGGTAAATTAAGCTTTATGATGTTTTCAAAGGTTGGCATCCTTATGCGACAGTTTTGAACTATTTCACTAAATGCCTCCCAAATTCAAATCCCATTTGTGCCCTATTTAATTTATGCTTTAAGTCTTCTAATCTTCCACACACCTCACACTTGAAGTTATATGCGAGCAAATTTTTTTTTCACTATAATTATGAAATCACTATAATTATGATATGTCTAGTTTTGCCTATGAGTAAATATTACAGCGTTATCAATATCATAAATAAAATGTAAGTGATCGTTTTGCACCAATTAAAATAATTTACCTTTGTTTTTTTTACTCAAAAGAAACGGCCAGGCCGTATTGCTCTTTTAAAATTAAAAAAATGGTATCATAATCAATGTTTATGAAGAATTCACTATGTGTAACCACCGAAATGTGGTTTAGTTTTCGAGCTATTTTTAGATGCGTTTAAATTTTTTTTTTTTCATGACGGTGAAGAGAAAATAGTTTTCAAATTGCTGTTTTGTTATTTAAAAAGATTTATCTTTTACAGTGTTCATAATACATTGTACATAACTTATTTAAAGTATTTAAATTTTAATACATCCTTTATGCCTTTCAAAACTTATACTGAGGGCTAGGATAATGTCAAATGACATGTATTTGCTGATTTTACTGAGATGATGCTTATGCTGAGGGATAAGTTAATGTCTATGATAAGTATTGGATTAAGGAAGCGGAGTGGAGCAGAAACAAGACTGAAAGAAAAAAATCATATATAGCTTGACAACCTTCCACCGAGCTGCCCTCAAATAATTAACACAACATTTCTAAAATATTTTTTTTAATCGAATTTCAATATCTATCACTCGTTTTGAATATAAAAACTCAAAACTATCATACTATTAACGAATCTACAGTTAAAAACCATACATAACAAAGCTCCCATCCCTCCTTCATTCAAGCTAAATTCATCACATTAAAGCTTCTGTTGTTCAGCGTGCAGATAAAATCATTCCCAATCGCAACCCATCGCAATGAACGGCCCAATGACCCATCGCCCAACAAAAAGAAGGGGCTGAAAACATGGTAGCTTTGCGAATTAATCTGCAGCCATCTCACCTGTCTAGTCAGAGCTGTCAAGGCTACACACATTTGCCGGTGGAGATCGTCCGGTCAGATAGCCGCTCGTGTGTCACAGAAGCCAGCTGGCACAATCTAGATGAGAGGAAATGAATTTAAATAATTAATTACAGCAAAACGGATTTTGGAGAGGGGAAACAAAGGGAACCCTGAGAATTCGGGAAGGCAGCTGTAACGTCTGGATGTTTCGGTTTTGTGTGTAGTTTGTTTTTGCTTCGTCTTAAAAAAAAATGGATGTAAAATTGATGTTTAGATAAAACAGTGTGCTTATTTTTTTTATTTTACACAACTTGGTTAATATTTGCAGAATAAAGCTTCACCTCACTGTAAGCATGATTTCTAGCAACCGACACGTGTTTTCGTCAGCTTTACGTCAGCGTCAGTCATATCACAAAAAAGGAAATAGGAATGGAGCTTACTCACAACTTTTTTCAACAGCTATTATAAAAAAACACTTCTCTTCAGTAGCTGTACAATCGGTAAACGACGTCCATATGAGGCTATGAGTATTACTGCTTCCTACCTTTCGTAATGGGTCCACCGACGATGTGGTCGGTGCAAATTCGTACCATCCGTTCCGGGTGAAGAAATACAAAATAGACAATCCAGGTGATTCGGATTGGTCTTCGAGATGGAAACGGTTCTGGGTTTTCGTGTCTTTTTTGCTCTGGGTTCTACCATCTTCCGTTTTGAGATTGTACCACTCGAGGCCACTTTTTGTGCAAGCCACCCCGAACAACCTCTGGTGCCGTACCCTTTTCGGGGGTTTTGAGGTAAAGTTGGAGCATATTCACAGCACTGTCTTCATCGGAGCGTGTCGATACGGCTAGCAAAGAATAAAGCTGCTCACCCGTTGGGGCTTTGCTTCGTTCGTTCCTGTTACAGGGAAGGAGGATTTTCCTTACCCAGCCCTACTTAAAACCGACACATACACACGGACACCACCGAACACATTTCGAAGCATCGCACGTGTTTACCGTGTTTTCCCGTAAATGGCAGCAACAAAAAAAAAAAAACTATGTACATGTGGTTTGCTTGAGGTGTGAATAAATTGCCATCAAAAACAAGAAACTTGCCCACCGAAACCGAAAACTTTCTGCCCATGGGAATGCGGATGGGACCCACCCAGGATGGGTGGTTTGGTTCCTTTTTCGGTCATTGCGGTCAGCTCATTATAAGTTCGTTTTATTTTAGGCAGCAACGAGTTGAAGGTAGCAAGCATTCGCTCCACCCCTTCCAGTCAGTTTCATATGATCATTATTTTTAAACTAAATTTTTCCAACAAACAAATCTGCATAAAAAACGTTGTTTTTTCGTGTGTGTACACGACGATGCGTTCATATCAAGCACAGGGAAGTGCCGGAATGCTGTATTTAAATATTCGTCTCACGCCGACCGGCGTCTAGCGGGGACGCGTTTGCATATGTTATGCTGAAGCGCAAGAAGAAGTTTGGCTCTTTAAGCCCCTCGTCAAAAGCGTTGCATAAACATAAGTCACTTGGCTGCGTTGTTGACTGCAAAGCATAGCGAGTCGTCTCGCTCTCGGAAAGACAGATTCTTCGACTCGATAGCACTGGGAGAGTACTGGGTGCAAGATTGTACATAAAGTAGCTGTAATTAACATTCTAGGTGGGGTTTGCAAAGAGTGCGAATAAAACAAAAGCCCCCGATAGCATCACGGTTGGGTGGTGGCGTTAGGTGGTGGCGTTTCGCATGATCGTTTGCAGCACATTACAGAGATAAAGATAGTTGACACATCTCGAAATGCACGGGCAAAGAAAACACGAGTATAAACGTTCGACGTTGAAACAGAATGCTAAAATCTCAAAACTGTATCTTTTTGTTGGATGCATTTCATAGTTTAGTGATATTTTTATTTTTTATTAGCGTAATATAATTCCTTAACTCATTGAACTCTCAAGATTGTATTCAATGTAACTCAAGAGAGAACATAGAGGAGCAAGGGATGTTTGAGTTATTCCATAACCTGGAATATAGCTTTAAAAAGTGTTTCAATGGTTGGGTTGTGCTTTGCAAGAAGTGTATTGCCACAAAAGGTGCCTATGTAGAAAACGATGCAATCAATTTGGATGTTTTCTAAATTATTTGTGTTTTATTTATTTCAAGTTAAAGGGTACTAATTTGACAGAATGTATCAGTTAAATGGCAAATCGGTCGGAAATTGAGGATCCTATAGGCTAGATAGATTCACGTCAGTTTTATAGGTTCATATTTGTCCGGCAGGTGTGAACTCTTACCATGTAAACATACCTAACGGGTATAAGCCTTCCGAACTCGCTCAACCATGGGTCTTAATCGACTCCAATTGTCGTATACCCGACCCGCAGGGGGAGGGGGGAGGGGTAGGGGGGGGAAGGTAGGTGGTTGATCCGCTGTACCGTGATCTACAGGCAACATGTTCTTCCATTAAAACTAGAATAGAAAGTCATCGCTATAAGTTTTGTAGGTGTTTCTGCTTTTATGTATGTTCACATTGTACATGTGTACATTGAACATGTTCACATTGTAGTTCAAGGGTCAAAGGTTTTTGTTTAATACTTACCAATTTTTTAACTAAAAAAATCCCTAACTATAATAACGTATTTTGCGAACTGCTGTCAATACAACACTTGTTATGTTTTTCCTTTTATTATATTTTTTTATTCAGTAGTAACGGCCAGGCCGTATTGCTTTTCCTTTTATTATAGAAAGTGAATGAAAACGTTCATTAAATTTCAGGTAATGTGATAAGGGTTGTGTTAATAATTTAGGCTAAAAGAAATATACTTCACTTTTATTTTATTTCTCTCATAAACGATCTTCTACATTGAAGTTTATGTGAAGGATGTTTGTTATCTTTGATTGAAAATAAAATAAAATTGACCAAAAAGCACATAACCAAACCATAAACTTTGCATACAATCTCGCTAAACATTTGGTCTGAATTAAAAACAAAACTTTGCTATTTTTATGGTGAAAAGAGAAAAATGAAAAGTGGTAAAAAATACTAAATATCCTAAAAGATCCTAAATTAAATAAATAAAGAAAAATAGAGAAGGAGTGAAAAGAATGAGAGAAAAAAATTAAATATTAATTAAGGCCTATAAAAGTACTTCAGAATGATTAATATGTTCTTTATGATTAAGGGTCTATGTAAGGCATAGTTGATAAATTCTGGAGTAAAATAAAGGTTGTTTGAAGCCTACTATTTTTTATAATATAAAGACTTCATAATTAACATACATAAGACGTAAAATACAAACAAATAAATGGATAGTTGTAAATACTCTATATATATCAAATAAAATTCGTATGTTCTTGTCTTTGATTTTCGCTCCAGTTTATTTTGAATATTTTCCTACACACTAAGCTACTAACTAACGATTCCTTCATGACCCTTCTGGATGCTGGTTCGCCATGAATTTTGCAGCGAATGAATAATACAGCTCACGTTACCAAAACCGGCCAAGTTCATGATCATCTCACTCCCTTGTAGCCGGCTGTTCTCACGTCTCTGGCGATGTTTTTCTTCCGGTTTCAGTCGCTCCGGAGCCGGCATGTTTTAGTGCGCTGTTTGTTTTGATTCCACCATTCGCCCGCATCCCCCCAGAACGTTGGGAAGCCAGTGCGCGCTTGCGCAAACAGTGCATGAACCAGAAGAACAGTTCGTAAAGCACGAATCGACCGAGCGCTGTTCATCCGAATGTGACACGTTCATGAGGAAAAGATGGTCCACACTTTGTCACTCCCCGGTTTTCTTCCGGCCCTCTCATCCGGTCCGGTTGAATTGGGGCGCCAAGGTAGGATGGAGCATCTCGGCATCGGTCGGCAAATCATCATCGGCCAGCATCCTGACCCAGCCTGAACACACCGACAGTGCTTGTCGTAGGTTCGGTCGAAACGGACGCGGATCGGTATCGGACACTGAAATCGCGGTCTCGGTCTCGGAAAAATTCGCTACCGCGTAGTGGGGACAGCGTTTGTGCGACATTTTGCTCCACGTCGTGCGCCAATGCACCAATGCGTGATTGTGTGGAGCTGGAAAGGCTTCCCATGTAACCAAGATGAAGCTTGTGGATGTAATGTGAAGATAATAGAAAAAATCGTGCTACGTAATATGTTCTTGTAGAAACGCGTATGAGTTAATGAATATAGTGTATTAATTTTGTAAGTGATGTTAAAAATACATTTTGTGTTTTTTTTTACTGACGGAAGAAGAGCAACAACAATATATTCAAGATATATTAAAATCCCCCTTGGAATCCTTGGAAAAGATTCTTGAATACATTAGCTAGGAAAAGTCGGCATAAAAATGTTGTACGATTGCTTTAAAATCAGTTATTATTACAATACTTCAAATAAGTGTTTTTGTCCGCTCCAAAGTAACTGAAATGTAATGCAGCATAAAAATTTCACTTTACTGCATATCAGCTTATTAAAGCAATGACTTAAAGCTTAAAGCTCATGTGCTTACGATCACTAACGTGTGTGGCAGTGACAGTAAGAAAGAGAGGGAGAGTTTGCAGGTGAAATTGAAATGAAAAAAAAAAAATCTTCCATCCCCCTACCTTCTACTTAACTCCTTTTACCCCGTGTGCCTCTGCTCCCCACCCGTTACTGGGTACTTTCCGCACGGATAAGGACTCATTTCCGGTGAAGAGCCGGCATGGACGGCTTGCGGCACCGTTGGGGCCGGTGGCAGTGGCGAATTTAAAAATTTAACAACGCACACCACAGTTCGTAATGGCCGTGGAAAAGCGCCAACAGTGGCGTTCTGGTGCGGCCGCAGAAGTAAAAAAAAAGGATCACCATCTGCGCATTTTGTGTGAATTCAATTGTATGGCCATGCGGGATTTATACAGGCAATATATTCTTTCCATGGCCCTAGGTGGGAGAGAGGGTTTGTGGTGGTCGCAAAAAGGGTGGTGGGGAAGGGTTCTTTATTTTCAGTATCGTTCAACTGTTTGGTTTTATTTTAAACTTCACCTCAACCGCTTGCTACATACAGATCGAGAGTTGGATTTTGTTGAGAGGGCACTAAGGAGAGGGACACCAACGGTTAAATAATTCAAATGAAAACACATGGAAAACGGTTTAAAGGTGGATAAAAATAGCGCTTTCACTCACACGTGGGTGTCCACTCAAGAACTTAAGCCAAGAGAGGCCTTAAATTGGGAAGGTGAAATTCTTTTTCAGAGCGTAAAAGCGGCACCCGAAAATAATTTTCCACGAACTACAATTAAGCTGCCCCGGTTTGCTCGTTTTTCGTACTTCCTGAGAAGGACGCCCTCAAACACCTTGGAGGACATTTATTTCTTTTTTTCCAAGGAAAAATGCTTCACCGTGCGTTGAAGATCGTGGTGAGAGAAAATTGGACCAGATTTTTCTCCATCAAATCCATATTTCCCACGGATGGTTCCATTTCCTCGAATTCGCGAAAGAAAGTCGTCACAAATCAGCCGTAAAGTTATTGGGTTTTGGGGCTACTATTGTGTAAAAGTGAGTGATTTCTCGTATGCGTGTATGTGTATGTCCTGGTGGTGAGAAAGGTCGTGCCTATTGGGTCAATCGGGTTCGATTTCAGGTCGGACCTCGTTACGGTCGTGATTTGTTTGATTTCCGTTTATCTTTCTTCTTTTTTTGGTCTTTCCACCATCTGCTACTTTTACGAGGGTATGTTTTCCCTTCCCTGTGAGTGTATTATTCAGTGTGAGTGAACGAAAAAAACAAGAGGACAACAACCGAGAAAGTCCGTTAAGGTGAGTGAGACAAGTGAACCATCCAGATCACGGAAGCTTAAATCATTCAATGAAGTAAGTGAAGAAAGAAAATCTCGGCAAAAAACAACAACATTAAGATTAAAGGGGCCAAACGCAAGTGAAGGAAAGCAAATAGGGAAGCGCCTTGTTGGGTGGGAGCAAAGGCAAAGGAAAATAATGTTTTCTCCATGGGATTCCCAACCGGGGCAGGAAACTAAGGTGAGGCAACGACCAAGATGTTATTCGATTAAATCGAGCGGAAAGTGATTTGATAAAGCCAGTGAGGAAGTGCGGTGCCTTTCTTTAAAAAAAGAGCAGCAAAAACGGAAACAAAATGAGAAGGAAAGCACACCGTACCGAATGAAATCTGTTTTCCAGCGTCAGATTTCCTCTCCCCCTGACCCACCAGTGTAAAAGTGGACATCAGTCGCACAGACACAGCGGGCCCGAGCGAGAACGCCTCTAATTGCCCAACCGGAAGGACTTCATTACTGTCCCGGGCTGAAATTCTTGGCATCGAGCCTTGCCGGACTTCCTTCCACGACGACCTGAAACGAGCGGGTAAGTAGTAGCAGCATACCTTTTTTCGGGGATACTTCCTTGTATGGGCGCGCGATTTCTGCTCCCTGCCGGAGAACATTATCTTCCAACGTAACGCTTCTAACACCCATCCGGTCCCCCGGACACTGTAAAGCTGGCTGGCCACAACTAATAGATAGCTCTGTGCGGAAAGTCAGGCAGCGTGAAAACGAGCATCCTGGTAACATTTTAAAAGCTTTCCGGATTCGGTTTTTAAAGCAAGAAAAAGGGGAACCAACTCCCCTTGTTTGGAGGACGCGAGAGATTTTTGAGCGTTTTTGGGAAAGTTTAGAAGAATTATTATGCGAGTTTGTTGAACGTCCTTGGCCCAATGCTAATGACCAAACTGGTTTCTAAGTAGCGCAAAACGTCCCCCGGAAACTCTTAAAAGGTGTTTTTCTTCTTTGAGGTTGTGAAAGAGTCACACAAATCCCTTCTCGGTAGACATTCATTACTTAAGAGCCCACTGTGCGATGGACGAGATTGACGAGGCTCGATGGCTATTAGCTGTGTTGGATGGGACCGGGAAGAATTTAATTAACTACCGCTATGGTTTTCCGGGGAGGGTAGGAAGCTAAACATTTTCTGATTATTTATGTTTGGCAGGGCCAATAAGGCAGCCCTGGGAAGAACCGTTCTTGGGTACATAAATTGTGTGAGTGGCGAGACGAATCAGTCAAAGTTTTTGAAGCGATGTCTGTGCTGTTATTGAAAGAGGAGTTGAGAGCTTGCTGTCTAAAGCTCTCGAAAGTGAAAAACCCACAAATCACACCCGGCTACTGTCATCAGGTCGTGAAGCTGCTCGTTTCCAGCAGCAAAAGTCGCGTCCAAGAGCCTTGAGAAGAATTGAGCATTTCCTAATATATTTCTTCTACCACCCTTTCGTGATGAGTGGTGCTTCTTCTGGTTAGCCTAGAACGCTCGCCGTAAACACTTCAAAGCGCGTCCTCTGCGTCCCTTTAGAGGAAGGGAAATTTAATGAAACATAATTAATCATTAGTGAAGCATTTTGGGAGCGAAAATCGAAATCGATGGTGGCTTGCCGGTGGCTTGGTAGGTTTTGCTATTGTTTGCCGATGACTTTTTCCAGTGAAAGTTGTGCAACTTATCGGTCGCCCGTTTTTCGGCACAAACCTTCTACCGGTGACAGATGATCGGCCCGCAGCAAGATGGCGCACAAGGTGCCTCGAGTGTGAGCCTCTTGATGGGACATCTTTTTCTTAGAAACGAAACCATCTTCATCCCGGTGCTTAATTAATTAACCGAAGCACCGGGCGGAAGGAGAATGGAAATGCCAGCGAGTGGAAGTGTGATTGTGTCCTGCGGGAAAATTCAGTCCGCAGTTCTTCGAGTTTAAAGTGCGGAGCCTACGCGTGATTCGGTGGATCGGGTTTCAATTAGCGGAGCGATTATTCAGTGGAAATTAGATTTGCATCAGTAAATGGAACACGGCAGATTATTGAATTACAAGTAATTAGGGGAATCGATAAGGCGGGTGAATGTGGGCTTACATTCCGGTTGGTAGAGTGGTACAGGAAAAACAATTCTAGAGACAATCAATTGGAACAACTCGCAACTCAAACTCTTGTTCAGCTAATGTGAGGTTTGAGATAAACGAAACTTTTAAGAGAATTAATCTAAAATGAATATTTTTTGCTACTATTCTTCCACCACAATCACTGTGCACAAATGAACGGTTTTTGAACAGCGTAAGGCGTTACCTTGGCCCTAATGATGCTCATTATAAAGCCGAACAAGGACACTAGAGCTTCCAGTAAAAGGCTCTCTTTATGGCCAGCTTTTGCTTCATTCACCTGGCAGACGAGCGAGTTCCATAATGAACGTTTCATTTCATTACCAGGCCCCGAAAAATTTTGCAACCATTTTTCCAGCTCTTTTCACCGGCCTTTTGTGATTTCTTTTGGGTGATGAAATTTTCTTCTCTCTCACAATTTTCTAAAGTCTGGAGAAAGTTTTTTTAAACCCCCTTTAAAAAGTTTGCTTCTCCCCTTACCGACGGCAGTGGAATTATGAAGCTCTTTTCTTTTCCTTCTCGCACGTCTTCATGCTCGTAAAGGGACGCAGTCTGTCGAAGTCGGCGTCCCACCTGTACGCATTTGGGTGGGGCCATTTTGTTGGAATGCTTTGCTTTGAAAAAAAAAAAAACTGCACTGCATCACCAGCCCCGAAGCACCAAAGCCCGGCTTATCGATGTAAGCTTTAACGAGAGGAGTAAATAAAAACGGGATCCAAAGGCAGGACGTTTCCGGGATGGAGGAAACTCCGGGCCTGCAACGAAACCATTAAATGACGCTAAAAACGTGGAAAGTGAAAACGGAAAAGCTGCTCGGAGAGCAGTGAGGGAAGTCTTCAAGCAGAGCAAAGCAGGACATAAAGGAGGAAAAGGTTGTGGTTAGCTTTATCTTTCATTTTGACGTTTTCCATCCACGTGCGGCACCATTTGCCACTGTTTCGCTCCTGACACACTAAACCAGTGGTCGGCAAACTAAGGCTCGTGATACGCATTCGATTCTATGGAGGATAAAAGGGGAATTTGTTCGTGTCTTTAAACTTCTTATGTAGTCAAATACTTGATTTGACGCCATTTAAAGAAACCCTGTTTTAAATAATCACATCTTTTGGAAGCGTACAAGCACTTTTGGAACGATTTAAACGCTTCTTGGAGTATGTTTCTAATAGATTCCATTCTTCATATATCATCTTTTTACTTCATGTGTAAAATCTAGATAGCAAAGTAAGGAATATCTAACCAATTTTTATGAATATTATTGATGCTTTTAAACTAAATGATCATGAAGTAAACAGTGAAAACCACACGTAAGATATGAGAAATCTTTATATATATTTTAAGAAGAATAAAAGATATTTGTAGAACATTTAATTTTGCTCGTAATGTAAAAAAGTAAGCAGAAAGGATACCCGTAGCACGTTATTTGCAAAATATTATTCATGTAAACTAAAGGCTTTCATGTTCATATCTATAAAGTTTATAATTATATGCTGTATGTTGTCACAGCAATACAAAAGAAAGTTTCTTTGAAGCATCGTTATCCTTCTTTTTTTATTTCAGAAGTGATAACCAGGCCATATTGCTTAATTATTTTGTTCTTTTACTTCATAGTAACTTGTTTAAAAAACAATACGAAAAGATTCACAAGTCACTTAGGCCCGGGTAATGAATATGTTTCTGCAACGATTGTTGCTAAGTTGTATGTACTGTCATGTTTTGCTGTCGGAGCATTTTTGTTACATGTGAAATAATTTGAAATTTCCCGTTTTTATTTGTAGTGTCAGTATTTTTAAAACTATTTACATGCTTATAATGATGCCACATATAATATTTTACTGATTTGTTTATCTCATCGCAAGATATATCCTAAACTAAAAAGAAAGTTTTAGGTGCGTGTTCTCACAACAGATGTAGCCGTATCATTTTCATAGACCAGTGCCTAAGTCACGTGAAATGCATATTTTATTTCTTGGGTCACGCGGTAGTTATTGTTTTTTATCAACGCTTACAACACACTTGAACGTTAAGCTTAATTATAGACTCATACAGGCAGCCAAAATAAGCAAAGTTTATCGATTTTAAATAAGTACATAATTTGAAAAAAACTTTATTCTGTTTAAAACTTATTTCAAGTTCTATGGAAAAGGTAAAATAATCTGAAAACTAAATAATTGAAGTTTGCACTGTCTAAATAAAAATAAAAAAAAAAAAACAAATTAAGACCTTCGATAAATGTATTTTAATATTAAGTTATATTTATACAAATGTGTATCAGTTACACAAAATAAATGATAAAATAAAAAAGATGAAGCTAGTATATGTATGTGTTTCCTAAATTTATTTTTTTCTTCAGATAGTACTTTACCTGCACTTTCACAACTGTTGGCTCTTCATACTGCAAAGTGTGCCGATCACTGCACTAGACACATCTAGACAGCCCGTTGCAGTTGGCACCATCGTCGAAGGACAAGTCGTAAAGCTTGGCTGTGGCGCGTGTACTATAATAAACATCGGTATGGCTTACAACCACAACAGCATCTATTGGGGCGAAAGCTCAACCAACTGGAAACGGGAGCTTCCCAAACGATACGAACGCGGAAAACACCGTGAAAGGAAAAAAAGAACCGTTTAAATCTGCTTTGACAGTGTTTTACATTTTTTTTCCTTGCTACACCTCACGAAGGAGAAAGGAAATCGACGAAAAAGGCAACTAGTTGAAGTGGAGCAGGAACAGAAAACAGACGACGGTTACGATGGATGCTAAAGTTTTGGGTTTTCGGGGGCCCTTTTTTTCTTTGCCCCGGGGCTTTCCAGCGCTTGCTGCACTTCATCATATCGCACCACGGTCGGCACACGCACACGTGGGGTCGTGTTTCACATCAAATTCACTTCTCTGCGTATGCGTGGCCCGTCATTTCATGTAATATCTGTGTCTAGCGCCTCGTATATTTAAACGGTCCAAGGTCCTTTGTCCGTGTGCCAGTGCGGGATGTACAACGAGGGAAAAAAGTTCAGCCTGATTGCAAGAAACGAAACCTTGGCAGCAATGATTTCTGATTTACATCCTTAGCCCGGGTGGTTCTCGTGTGTACCGTAAGCTGCGCTCTTACGAGATGACGACGACGACGACGACGACAAGGAAAATTTGTCAGATAGGATCTGGCTCACTGTCGAACGAGTCGAGCGGAAAGCGTTCGGCAAAAGGGCAAGCCGTATCATTTCCATGGTAACGCTCATCGTACCGCGCTCATGTACGTCTGAGTCGCCGGGGGAAAAAAGGAGAAAAAGGGCCCATCTGTCATATTGCAAAGTTTTCTGATCGGTTGAAAGCTTCCACATAAGAAGAAAAAGTGGCAAACAAAAACTCGAAAAATGGAAAGAAATATTGCTTACCATTTTCTTTTGGGTTTCAGTTTTCGTGGTATTTTTCACATAGATTTGGATTTTCCCTGCTCTTTTTGCTGGGAACCAAAAAGTCGACGAAGCTAAAGTGCATCAAAACTTTGCAACCGACTTTGCGCTCTGCCCAAGCCGCTCACCTGTCATCCCGGAGCGCTGTCCCGTCTCATTAGTCTGTTTGTTTGGCTGTTGGAAGTAAATTTATCTTTCTCTATCTGTTGGAAAAGTCTCTTGCAACAACGCCGGAACTTTGGTGAGAAGCGAGTGATACAGCTTCTGGTAAGAAGCCGGTATCATTGTGCAGCCTGTCACCACGCGGCAGCGGCGAGGGTGTGTCTATCCAGATAAAGAAGCTGCCAGAGAGCTTTTGAGCTGGCCGTTGTACGCTGGCGTCTTAAATCTTATCGTGTTTTACGAGCTCCGGTCCAAGGTTTGTGTGTTTGCCGCGTGAAAGGTAGAGCAGTTTGATGAGGGTGGAACGTTGGAGGATGAAACTGGACGAGAGGGTAGCGTACCCAGGTGCAATAAGGGGGCTTTTTTGTGGAAGTTCTAGCTTTCCTGAGCTGTCGTTCTAGAAGCATTGTTTTGTTTTGTGGATTTAATTCGGATTTTTCTCAGCGCTACTGGAGAAGCCCAGGCTAAGAGTGAGACCAAGGCCGTCGTGCCTTAAGATGGCTTCATTTGACGACTGAGGGATTGCTAGAATTATTACCGTCCAGGCATTACACGGCAGCGTTGGCACTCTCTGTGTGCGGCCATTTCATGCGCTAGAAGGAAGAAAAGGTACAACACGGATCCACTTCCCCACTTTTATTGTGACCTTTGACACAGTGCGAATGGGAGGAAAGTGCAAAGGAGTAGCAGAAGGCGCCGGCAAGGACGGCATCGCGGCACATCGTTTCCGGGCCGAAAGATTAGCTGCAAAAATACGGCTTCACGGTACGGGGCGAGCGTACATTTTGCCGGTTTGTGAATTTATGGTACGCGACAAGATTTACGTTCCACGTTTACGGGGCACCTATTCCAAAGGTGCACAAACAAACGTGCCGAAAGGCAAAAAAAAATGAAGAAGAAACGTACCCTCTGCGGGTATGCGACAATGGGTGGAAGAGCAAATTTGGCTTGTTGCTGTTGGGCGAAGCGAAAACATGGGGCGCTCTTGCTTCGGCTTTAAAGAATGCTGAAAGCGCATTTGAAAACGATTTTCCCATTACGGTAATATTATTGTGTTGCCCGGGGAAGGTGGAATATTGTTGCGGAAAAGGGCAAATGTGGGTGAGTTTATGTCGAAAGAGCAGATGACGACAAAAAGTGGGTGATTAAGAGGACACTTAGAGCTAGAACAAAACATAAATTATATGCTTTTTGCCTTGCAGGAATGTAGGGAAGAGACATTTAACAGAGAAAGGAGATGGATGTGAATGAAAAAAATGCTGTAAAAAGTTTGTAATAAAACTGGAACACCATCATCCATAGAACTTCAACTTATTTGGAGACTTTAAAGATTTTACTGTGCTTTAATTGACCTACAGAATCTAGATTGAAGATTGACAGATTTTATCAAGATGTTCCAGCTACAACTCTTGAAAAAGTTACGAGAAAATAACTTAATTCTATTAAGAGATATAGTTTATGAAGTGAGGGGCTAGAGATATCGACGTAAAGCATCATAGAAACTTGGATCAGTAGAGGTATAAAATGTTATCGACGCGAGTAGGCTATCTCAAAAAAATGGTTTTGAGAAAACTGTTGGCTCATTGGGTGGAGTCTTTCAAAACACAATTCTTACATCTTAAACACGTCTCTTAAAGTCTTAAGTTTTTATGGTTCCTGGTTATGAAAAAAAAAACAAAAACGCAAAACATTCATTAAGATTAAATAAATAAGAATTATTGAAGGCTGCTTTCTCAATATACTCTTTCTCAATCTCAATATAAAATTTATTACTTTTAAGCTACTTTTATTACGTCAGATGTGAAAGTAACTAAATTGTAAAATTTATTTTTGCCCATGAATATAATTAGAAAACTTTTCTGAAAAAAAGTTCAGAGTTCTTTTCTTTTTTTAAGAAGAAATATTAAAAAAAATCATAAATGAAATTTGAAATACTAAAATTCAAACAAAATCATTTAGATTGTTCATAATTTCGGTAGTTAAACAAAAACAATGTTGCAGTTTTACAGACTTGAGAATAATTAAGTAAAGGGTAAAGGGTTACACTTCCCTTTGTTTTGATGGAACAATGCAAAATAACGCATTAGAATGAAAAAAAGAATGTATTTCCAAAATAATAACTTAACAAAAATGTGTAAAAACTAATAAATACAGCGAAATGAAAGAAAATAATCTGTGATTATGCCTTTTAAAGATCCATTCATTCTTATCAAATTATTATTGACTGACTATATTGACTATATTGACTGACTGACTGATGATTCCTAATCAATAGTTCGATGCAGACCTTTTTCCTGTTCGTTGCACATTTTCCCCGTTAAGTGTAAAAGGCACAGCTCCCTCAGGAGCGTCGAAACAGTGTTCTGTTACATTCTTAGAAAAATCACGGGCTTCCTGGAAAAAATATTCCCTTTGCACACTGTCCGTAATTACACTCAGGATGCACTTTAACAGTGGCTACAGTACGCGGGTGTGCTCGTTTGCTTTCTCTCGTGGGACCCCAGAGAAGCTCCCGGAGCTCCCGGAGTACCGCTTTAATAACCATCCCATCCCGCCACTGCTGGCAGAGTGTTACAACACTCGGCACAGAATATGCATACAGGAAAGCACTAGTACAGCGCGCTTTCTTGCAGGCTTGCAGTGTGTGCTCCGTACTTCACCCTTTAACGACTCGCTCAAGAAGAAAGCGGCGGCTTTCCTTTTACGATCTTCTCCCGGTTCAGTGCGTCGGAGGTTGATTATCCGGGGGAGAGCCAAACAGGAAGAGCGGTGACGGTTAGGGAAACGAGTTTCGCTCTATTATAAGACGTCTCTGACTTCCCCACGGGATTACATGATGTTTGGTCGCGGCTGCTGACTGCGAGACACGCTTTTATCTCACCAACTGAAAAACGCGACCGCGCCCGTGCCCGTGCAGAAAGACCAGCGAGAAAGTGTTGTCATGTAGCTTTGCATCATCAGAAGTAGCTTAGCATCATAAACTGCACAGTTTTATGTATGTATGGTAGGTCTGGTTGGCAACGAGCAAGCCCCAGCCCGGTGTTCCGGTGCGATCGGTGTGATGGAACAGTGCAAGCGACATGCGTGGGCAACTACTAGTACTGTCATTAGCACCTCATCCATAGCGATTTCAGTGGAGGGATGAAGAGCTTTTTGGCACACCTCACCTACCCCCCCGGCTACCCAGTGCGGGCGAGGGCGTGTTCAGGAACGTTGCCTTTGTTCTTGCTCGGTTAATAATGCACTCAGCTCGGCAGAAGCGTGTCCAAGGTTGCTGCCACGGTTGCCAAGGCAAAGCACCGAGAAGCATCCTTCCACTCGGTTAAGGATATGTGCACAAAAAGCAAAGATGAGGCTGAATTTCCCATCATCACCGCGGCACGTTAGCGCACTCGAACGACAGTGTGTGATTTATGAAAGGGGGATGGGTCGTTGTTTTTTGGAGTCAGACCTCTTGTTTCTTTTTTCCACACTTTCCATGTAATTTAGCACGAAAATTATAAAACGCAGGCTGTAGCTGGGCTCGCCAAAAAAAGGGAAAACCTCATTTTCCGTTGCGCCGAGCGTCGCAACAGCAAGGCCTTTCACTTTTAACTGCTAATAAAATATTGAATAATAGATTTAGCCTCTTGATTGCATTATGGCGCTTTGCCGCACATGAATCGATGCTCCAGCCGCTCCAGTCTCTATGCTGAAGCACCGGAAAAGCGATCCATTCGGAAAGTCTGAAGTGTCACTTGCTCTGTGTGTGTGTGTGTGTGTGTGGGTGTGTTTGAAAAGCGAAAGAAAAGGGGTGCTAAAGGCGAGGGAAACCGTTTGCTTCTTTTTACACGACAAACTGCAGGAAAACTTGCCTTTTTTGCGTGAAGCCATCCCCGTGCTTGACACTTGTCTGTGCACTCATTAACAGTTCTGTTGCCAGTGAAAAGGAAGCAAGAAAGAGGCTGTTTTTCAATAAAGATGGTGGTTGACACCGAGCACAGTGGAAGGAACGGCCGTAACGTTGTAAAGGGTTTTTATCCGGTATGTCCCTTTTTCGATGACACCCCGTACGGAAAGTCGGAGTTGCTCATGACGCTCAGAGGCAAGGGTTCTTGAAAGGAAAGATGAGAGTGCAATAAAAAATTGCACCATGAATAGTACAACTTTTCCTAAGGCAAGTATGTGGTTAAGAGCCACAGAAGATAACTTTCAATTGCGGGGTAGAAAAACGGAAAGGATATAGCCACTCTGTTTGCGAAGGTTGCTTAATTCTGTGGGGGTTTGTTTGCTTTTGGATCAAAAAGTGCACAAAACTCAGATTATAACTAGATTATTTATGTATTCGAAGGTAATTAACAATGTTGTCCGTTTTTTTTTTCTGTCTCAACACGTCATTACTTACTTTTACAATTTTTGTGAGGTAGATTTTATTTAACTTAAATGAAATGGAGTTCTGAACAAAATGAAATCATTGATGTTATGATGGTTAAGATTTATAATGATTTATTATGTTATCGATCGTACATTAGTATTAGGATCGTACATAGTATGTTCATGTTTCACTTCTACCATATTAATAGGCATCATAGCACAAAGAAATTCATTTTTAACTAGCATTTTTAGACAAAAAAGTGACGAATATACGGCTGAAAGAAAAGAAGCAAAACAAGCTATACATATTTTATTTGCATTAGAATACACCACATTATATTCGTAGCGAGTGGTTCTTGATTATATGATTCTACCTTACCTCATTACTTCTCCAGTATGAGCATCGTATTCTTTTAGACGTGACAACTCTTGGTCTGATGAGAAAAATGTTATAATTGAACGCCAGGTATGGTGAACAAATATAGAACCTAAAAAATTTGCTTTTAACCCATCGAAAACCTTTAAAACTATTACATATTTTAAAAGCATGATCCGATTATATCAAGATACCGAAGCATTTGATCAGGGGAACAATGTAGATGTAGTAGAGAATCACTTGATCATATATTAAGCTTAAGATATTGGTACCGATTCAGACCTGGCAAAGTTTCTCGCTGCTTTACCTGTTTTTCATAAATTTTAATTCTTCAACTATCTAATAAAACATAACAGCAAACCTATCTGGAATTGAAATTTAATTTAACTGTCATTATCATTGTCATCGCAAATGGTAATTTTTTCATCGCGTAAAGGTTACATTCAGCTAGTAATAAATCCTTTGCTATAATGATATTTTCTTAACGTTCAATAAGCACGGATGTTTAATAATTTAAG
>KB671875.1:39260-52639 GCA_000349105.1 Anopheles epiroticus
GTATTTTACTGCAAAATTAAGGAAAAATCGCAAAACCAAGCCCAAAAATTTAAAAATTAATAATGGAAGCAAATCCTTGGAATTCGTACAAAAGTTTGTCGATTTTGAGAAACGACAAGAGTTTGTTTACGTGCTAAGTACAATCCCAGGAAGCAGCAATTGCGCAATTTTTTTTAATTTAGTAGAGACGGCAGCAATTGCGCAATAGCACGAGTACAATTAATTGGAACAAAGAGTATTCGGAATCAGAAGTTGAAATTTCTTTAGCTAGAACGCTAAAGTTGTTGGAATTATCACTCGAAAAAGATTTGAAAGCTTGAGACCACGATGTGCCTGTTCTAAGAAAATTAAGCAGTGCATTGAATAACTAGTCAATTCAAAACATTATTGACAGAGAAAATGTTCAAAGAAGAATTTCTCAAAACGAATCTTTTTATTTATAAAAAAAAAAACAATGTTTTTCCCGAAATTTATCCAATCACCCTAAGCACAAGTATGCGCTAAGGGTTAATGATATTAATTTAAGACAAGGGACACTAAAAACACAACACCCATATTGTTAAACAATCTTATCAAGTGTCAATCCTTTCGTTTTGTATTCGAATAACCGATCTAAACTAAAGTCTTCATTATGTTTCTTTGAAATTCACCAAACAATAATGAGCTTTACACTTAATCGATACCCATTCGACATATCTTATCAATTTAACGATCCTTCGGAACCATTTTGCATGCAGCATAAAACTGTTGCCTACTAATCGGATGGCCTACCCAGCCCATCGCTTGTTCGCTTACCATGTCTCAATTTGTACCACTTAACAACCACCATCGACCTTTTAAAACTGTCCTCACCCTTGTCACAACAGTTTACGTGGTCCCTTTCCGTTTGCCACATGGTGTTCCAGCGGCGCAGCTTGATGCGCCGCCGCCGCTGTTTGACGAGGGTGCATTGCTGACTGGAGCAATTTTTCTACCATCAGCATGCCGAGCCGAGCGGGAGGGAAGCTTATTTGTTTTCTAATTGAAACAAAACTAGGACATTAATTATCACTGTCTGGTGGGTTTGGGTGGGTGGAAGCCATGATGTTTATTGCTTCTTTTTTATTGTTCCTCCAATTTCCAATCTCCAAGAATTTCCTTGTCCTGTGTTTTTTTGCTTCCATGGAGCTCTATTAATACCAAAACGTCAGGAGGGAAGGAAAAAAATAAAATTTGTGGTCTTACAGCAAAGCTTAAAAGCATCAAATGGTCAAGAATGTTGAGCACAATGCCCTTCCATTTTTGAAGCATAATTTCCGTAGCGAAAGCGTTTATTGATGTGGACCGACGACGAAACCGAGCCTAAGAGACAGAGCACATTTCACGACACATTGTTGTCGTTGCTGTTATTTAATTTCAAAACCTCCACCGAAGCTATTTGAGCCTGCGGTGCAGAGAGTGAAATGTAACGAACCGTTTTCCTCTGAGATCCTCTGCAGCCCTCCCAGCCCGCGCAAATCATTTTATTACAACTTTGTTGCTAAAAATAAGCAAACATCATCCATCCTCCACGGGCACCGGGAAATTGGGGGAATGTACCGGCCGGTAGCTTTCCTTGTCGGATCAAACTTGCACAACCACTCTCCGCTGAAGGTGAAACGAGACCGAAAATTCTCGTTCTCGCCAAAGAAAAGCCCCCCAGTTTTGAAAGATCGCGCTTCAAACGTCGAAACCACAACAGAGCAACACATACAACGCCCTCGGGGAGGGGTTCGCCGTGTGGGTGTAGTATAGTTGTGCTGCGATTCGAGTAAATTTGTTGTAGAAACAAACTAGCGAAGCATAAACAGCAATTCGCACTGAAGGAAGTTCGCAGTGCCACCTCCCAGAAGGCTTGTCGGTTGTTAAGGTGTGCAATCAACCGTTCTGTACCGCAACGGGGAAGGTAAATCCACACGCTACCCGCACCGTCCGGAATCGGAAGCCCGCGGTACATCTAAGTGGAAAAGTTTTCTAATTTATTTATTTGCCAAATGATATATTCCTTCGAGGGTTTTGGGCTGTATTGTTGTATTGGCGCAACCGGGGTATACAAGTGCTGCAGTGTTTGGACGAAGTTGGTGGGCCGGATTGCCCCAAGTCAATGTCCTTTGCAAGTGGGAGGGCGAAGGATTTTCGCTTTCCGAAAGGAAGCGCCCGGTTAGGCCTAAAGCGCAGGTGATTACAACGGTATAAATCATTTCCGTCTCGGGTAAAACTTTTCTGTGCGCTCTGGTGGAAGGACTCCGGGGCAGCTTTCCCAAAATAACTCTCCCAGGATAACAGAGGCTCGATGCGTAGGTGAAAAACTATAAACACTCCAACAAAACATTCCAACCAACAGGTCCGATGGCCAACGTCCCTTGTTTTCGGTGGTGCGAACGGTCGCAATTAAACTACACCCGTGTTATTTAGACAGTTTTTTGTTGGAACTTCATGCTAACGGTTCAAACACAAACCGTGTAAGCTTCATTGTGATGGGCGCAAAGCGCCGCAAGCAACGCGTCAAAGTTGGACTAATCTTTTTTCTTCCCCCACTCTTTTGCTTTCCTTCGTCGAATATCGGTATCCAGCAAGCTTTCGAGCTAAATCTTAAGGAAAGTAAAGGAAAGAAAAAAAAAGGAAAATAAGATAATCGATATAAACGACGAGTTTTGGGGCATGCGAAGATAAACGTGTAGTAAATTTGTTTCGCCCCAGCAGCGATGATCACGTTTCGCCACAGGAAGCAGTGCAATGTAGGATTGCGTTGCGAAGTCTCCTGTTGTGTGAGTCGGTGTGGGATTACACGGGCAGATTAGAGCTTATTGATTGATTGTATCGATTATTGCTGACCCAAACTGGTGATGGTGTAGAAGGTAGAGGGACACGAGAAGCGGGAGGTGTTGGATAATCTTTTATCTTTATTCGGCTAATCTGGAAGGCGTCTCAGCATTGCAAAGAATGTCAAACAAGCGGCTTAACGAGACTTATCGCATTGATCGATTAGGCAAATAGGTCAGTTTTTTAAAAAAGGGCACACAACAAAAATGTTTTAATTAATCACACAACTAGATTAATCGGGCAATTTGAAAGAACAAGTAGATGCGACCCGGTTCCAAGGCTTTACCAAACTATTCAGACGTAAATTCCCAAAAATATCAAAATACACGAAAAGAGACTTCTTTTGATTGTTTTCAAGTCTGTCCTAAACTGACAGGAAATGATTCTGAAACAGACTCTGAACCTATTCTGTTATGTTAACTCCAGAACCCATCCCAACCGTGGAAGTGAGCTAGAGTTTATTTAATACCGTTCATAATAATAACCCAAAATCCTTACGTTTCCTCGCGATAATCCTCTTCCTGTTGCAATAGTGAAAAAGGTTCTCAGTTGTTATTTGAAACCCGTTTCGCTTCAAGAATCGTTGCTGGCAACAGTGGTTGAGCAATTCTTGGAACAATTCAACCTTGATGTTCAACGGCTATGCTTAGTTTAATATCTGAAGTAATACTAATAAAATTTACACAAACAAATCATACACAAATAGGCTTTGCTCAATTGCGCTCCTGTTATACAGCTTTTCGTGGAACTGGAATCATTATGGGGCAATGCAATTTGATCATAGTTCAACAATTTCTGCCATGCTCGCGTCTGTTTTAGAACTTATTGTAAGCTTATCTCGGTTTCGTTGAAAATGAAATCAACCCTAGTGCTTTTCTTGAAATTACTCTGATCATGAAAGTTGAATGTTCAAGTTCTTATTTCACCAGATTCGCAGAATTTTAGTACCACACTCTCATGACTTTTGAAGTTTAATTTCATTTCCTGTCTCTTTGCACCGTTTGTTTATTTATTTAAGATATCAATTTGTTATGCTGCTGAATGTCCCTGTTACGACATCCAACGTTATTATAATTGTGCTTTAAAAGCTTTGAAGTTTAACCATTCGGGTATCAATTTTGAAGGACAAAGACTGTATTGCTAAACTAGCTGCCAACAATAATCATAGTGTATCATAAAAAAAAATGATTTTGATGGCAAATAGGAATGAACTGTAACGAATTTGAATAACTTTGACGCTTTGAAAATTTTCTCTAGTTTTTTTAAGTCTTTCCATTAATCAATTACTTCGATGAAAAAAAAAATGAAAAAAAAACAATAAATACAAACCCGATTGGAAAAACAAAAATCAAACTCGTAACACCCGATCCTGAAACGTTCGTCAGCTCATTATTATTATAATAATCACAAAAATGATCATGACGGATGGGCCGCAAGCATAATTCATTTCTCCATGTCACACAGCGCCAGACATCGACCAGATTATTTGCGTGTGTGTGTGGGGGTATTTTAATCCTTTTTGTCCGTGACATCCATACGATGGCACTGGCAGTCGGAAACGAAGGTTTGGAGGGCTTTGCTCCTCCCTTCCTGATGATGCAAATTACATTTCCGGGCGGTGATGGAATGAAAGAAGATATAAAAATAAACACATCTCATAAATCCTTCCATCATCCACCGTAACATTCCGCAGATTATGTGCCCGCGTACCGCGGACGGAAGGAATGCCCGTAAAAATGGGCCCCTAACGAGAAAAAGCTAATTAAATTTTACATGAGAGATTTTTTTTATTTCTCTTTTCTTTTATTCATTTCCACGCTTTCCCTGATTTCTTTACTGAAAATGTAGCACAATGAAAACTGGGAATGAAAATTCACCCCAGTTTCATGAGCACCCGGCAGCGTTTCAGATTTCGCAAAGATTTCGTCTACGGGAGATTTTCTTGCCAGCAAATGACTACTTTGTCCCACTTTGTCATCGGTTTGGCAAATTGGCCATTTACTTCTTGTGGCTACTGTCCGCAACCTGGAGCCAAAATCAGGAAAGTCACCCTTTTTGAGCGTTTAAATGAGCGATCCATCATTGCGCTACCTTCTCGCTGGAGGGAGAAAAGAGCTGGGGCTTTCACCATTAAAAAAAAGTCATCTCACCTAATGCTCGCGCGGTGCTATCCCGGGGTGGGTTGTAGGAAAATTTAAATTCTACTCATAAAAAAGGCCCAGCCCTGGAAACGTGAAGAAATCCTTAATGCCACAGCCTAAGCGCTAATGCGGCAGCTAGTTGCAAAGCCGATTAAAAGCCCTTACGATGAGCAACAGATTTTCTGGTGGAGTGTCGTTTAAGAATCGCTTTCACTGCTTCTCGTCCTTTTCCACTTTCAAGAAGGGAGTTTTCATTGAGGTTTTTTTTCATTATGGATGTGAGCTTTACGGTATCTTCCTGCTACAAAAGCTCTTGCTCATTCGAAGGCATAATGGAATTACTTTTATGTATGTGTGTGTGTGTGCGCAGGAAAATTGAAATTGGAATCAATTATAATGTGAAGAGGGAGGAGTATCCTCCAATAAATACAGATAGGCGCACATCGGGGTGAAAAAATGAAAACTTTTCCCACCGACAAATGGGATTGCAATTTTAGCTCGCTTTTTGCTTTAAATGATGCAAAAAGATGATGAGATTTTTTGCACCCTCTAGACTCGCTTTACCTTATCAGCTTAATCCGACCCGTAGGTGTAGCTTGGGGCGATGGCTATTGAAATCATTATGAGTAAAGAATCTTTAAATTGAATTTAAGCTAACACTCCCAGCACTTCCTCTTTTGACCTCTCCTCGCTAACCAAGCCGATGGAAATCGTTATCGGTGCGGTGATTTGAATTACATCCTATTTTCCTTCATTGGGTGAATCGATCGTGAAAAATCCTTTTCCTCCATAAAGCGAGATAAGTTAATGGGTTCGTTATTGCGTGAGGACTTTCAGCCCTGCGGTGTGGTGCGGAACAGTAGACGGCGCTCGTTTTTCGGATTCGTTTTCTCCAGAAGGACGGAAAGCACGTTGACCGAAACCGGACAATGGCCCCATTATCGGTTAATGGGAGGAAAACGCTCACCCAAACGAAGCACCCGAAACACGAGTCTACGTAATGAATTTCCGATCATGCAGCGCACACTTCACTCAGTCCCTCCCCCTGCCCTAACCTTATCGTCCTTATCGAGAGCGTGCGTGTGTGTGTTCCCTTTCCATCGTTATGTGAGAGACACTCGACCGGGTTTTCCCTACGTTTGCCACACGGGGATTTTCGATCGGTCTGTTCATTTTTTTGCCTGTCGCTTGTTGGGCACCGAAGGACACGATTAGGACGTTATTTCGAGCTTAGCTTTTACTCGTGTTGTGCAAGGCTTCCTTCCAGTTTTTCTCCCAGTTATCAACTGGTTGTACGCATCTATAACCATAACCGTCGCACTGTGCGGAAGAGAAAGAGAGAGTGGTTGAAAGAAGAAAAGCGATCAGTTTCGCCAAAATCAAACACCAAAAAGCAACGGCAAAAGAGGAAAGATAAAGATAAGAGTTTAGTCGCTACTTGAGAGCGAATGAGTGTGGGGCTTAGAGGGAGAAAAAAGGATACGTTGAAGTGAGGCTCAGCAAAAGCTCGGCAAAAGATGGTGAAGCGCATAAAGCTCTCGCGTTTTGTTGCCCATTTGTGCCGTTCCGAGGCACTTCAGCCTTCAGCCAGCAGCTTGCCTGTAAGTGAAAGTTCCGTGTCCTCATTACGATCAACCCCGAAATCGGCAAGCTCAAGTGGCCGGAAAAGTGGAATTTGGTTCCAATTTTATTCCACCGACCACCGTGCGTCTCCATCGGGCTGCCGTTTGCCAATAATTTTCCGTTTGCAATCGCCCGCAACGGGATGCTTTCGGGCGGGTGACGTTTGGTGCCGACGGAACGCAGGGCCAGTTAATGGAACGTGTACGCCGAAACGATTATTTAATCGTTTTGCAATTTTGGATGAGTGTCAATCAATTTTCGGGGTTTCGTGTAGGTGTAGGGACGCCTGCAATTGGTTGTTGATTGGGTGGTGTATGGGGAGAGGGGGAGTGGCGGATGGGTGGGGATAATGATGACATTTGTGGTGTGCAACATGGAAAAGCTGTGTACGGTTATGGCAGGTGCTTGGAAAAGGTGGGTGTGTTGCTGACGTGATTCTATTCCTCGTTTATGAGCTTAAAGCTCGCAAGGGGAAACAAATTGTGGGTGGTTACTGTAGCTGTCAGCATCAGGGCAAGACTTTAAGAATTGAATTTGTGTTTGAGTACGAATCTATGCTGGCTCGTCACCGTTGGCTTTAAGGGATGTGTGCATCTGATCATTGTTAAAAAAAAAATAAAAGAAAATAAATAATTAATTTTAGAACTCGTATTTCGAGTTTTTTCTTTTTTTAGCGGGATTGATTGACTAAGCAAAACACATGCTTCATCATTTAGCTGCACTGCGATGATTTAAACCCGTTCAAGGTTGTCAGGTGTCATTGATGACAAACGTCACACTTTCCTTGAAAAATAATTTAAAGTAACAGTTCGTTGAAGAAAAATTGTGGGTCTTTGGCTAATATTAATATACAACTCCTCGGTATAGTATGACAATTTCTGTATAATATAATTTTGAAAATATATCTGTATTATAATGTCACTAACAGCTAAACGCCCTGGACGTTACTACTGAAACAAAAGGAAAAATTATGTAATCAATCTATAATCTTAACTTTAACAATAAAAGTACAATAAAATTTGTAGAAAAAAATTCTAGAAAATCGTACCAGAATTGCCAATGATGTAGTATTATTGTTTTAATTTCTCTTCAATCGAAAGTAGGTTAATGCTTGCTTAAAAAACATAAACAAAAGAAATCTAGCAAAACCAATCGAGGTCTTTCAAAATTCTAATTAAGTTTTTTATTTGACAAACTACTTTTTTTCTTTTTGTGCATATACAATGTGTAAGGTTAAACTAGTAAGGATTTAATAAGCGATTAGGACTTATCTATGAGGTTAAATTTTAAACTGCACAACTGTGTATTTTTAGTAGTTTTCAAACACGTTGTTGACCTAAGGTTAATCAGATTTTAAGTTTTATTAAATACACATTCAGATGTAGATTGATTAAAGAACAATCAACAAACCTGATACGACCAGAATTTTTCTTTATTATAGAAGTGATAAAAAAGATTAAAATGTATATTTAAGAATAACTTTTTCCTTTGCTTACTTTATTAGGACGAAAATTGATTGAATTAAGCTAGCTTTAACCTTACATTTCTCCATTAATTTAATGCAAAGCGCTCGTATCGTAAACCTTAGGAAGATAAGGCTCGTCTCGATAACATCAGCATAATTCATGCTTTCAAACAATAAATTAAATTCTCTCCTCTCAGCGTGGATGATGATGTTTCTGTCAGACCTGTTCCATCAAGAACACATTCCCATTTGCATGTTATTTTATACCTCTCTCTCCCTCTCCTTCCCTTTCTTTTCCACCTTTCTGTACGCTCTACGAGTAGTGGTAGTGTTACTACAGCCATCCCAAAGAAAAGGAACACAATACGCTTCACATCCGAAGGTAAAATGCGGTTCGAAGCGGGCGCCAGTTTTGGAAATAATCCAAATTGGGTATCCCAACAGAATTATGCAAATTTTACAACCATTTTCTCCGCCAATCATCCGAACCATCCTGATCCCCACACACACACACACACACGCACACACTCACCCCTGGCACGTTGCTCATCAGTTTAATAGTCTGCCAAAATGATGAAAACTGTCATTTCCATGGAAAGGCGATCCGGTACGTAACCGAACGAATCGAATTGCGCTTATTTCATCTCACTGCAACCGTTTCGTGCAGGACGAAAGCAAGTGAGACACATTCCGGTAGATTTGTTGTTTTGCATCGCGTTTCGCTTCTCACTCACAACTATCACTGCCGTCCCTCCATCATCATCAGCATCGTCCTTGCTGTCCGAATTTGATGGTAATCGAGTGAAAGGAAAAAGCCACCAGCCCACAAGCCCACCTGGCCGCCCGAGCGATTGGAAATTCGAATCGATGCTGCAATCGATTCGATTTGCGTTTCGTCTTCGATTTGCAGCTTGAACACACTCCTGCGGCTGGTGGCAGGCATGGTCTCATCCATATTCAAACGGTCGTTGGCGTTGGCGTAAAAATGTTCTGTGGAAATCGGGTGTCTTTTGCAATGTAAAACCAAACCGCGTTGGAGATCCAAACAACTGGATGCAACTCTCGAAAAAAAAAAACAGCAACAACACAGATAGACACACAGATCAAAGGAATGGCGAATTGCTTATCCCTTCGCCGGAGTGATGATGGAATTAAGCAATATGTTGATGAGAGCCGATCGGGCGCTGTCTGAAGTGGTAGTGATTTTCTGGTGGAAATTGCGCAAACGACAGCAAAAGGGAGCGTTCTTTGCGGTGATTGGAATTGTTGGTGTGTGATTTTCGGGTGGTTGCTGGCAGGTTCGGTGTTTTGTGTGGCTCGAGGGCTCAATACCCTCTGTTGCACTGGAGAGGATGATGCATTGAGCTAGTGCTCGAATCCACTCGAATGCACCAGAACGGTTCAGTGGCGGATCACATTTTACCCAAGTGATTGCAACAGCAAAAAGGGCAAACAGGTCTCATCATGGAACATAGGTAGCTGTTTGTGTTGTGAAAGCGTGCGGTTAAGTGGTAAGAACCTTTGCGTGTTGCGAACTGATTTCTCCGGAGTTTCGTTTGAGCAATTCGTAGGAAGCTGAACGGAGGTTGTAAATCATGAATATAATGATGAGCGTTTTAATGTTGAACCAATTTAAGTTTCTGCTCAGGTTTTAATAGGTTGGGAAAATGGTTTTGATTATGGTTCCTAAATTGTTTAATGATTAGAATTGTTTTTAAAACACGTTACAAACAAAACTAGTCTTCTTACCTCAATATAAAAACATGAAGCAAAAAAGTAGGACAAGTATCAAAAGCTTTACTTTTATTGATTTCTTTACATCGATAAGGTTATGTTTATAGCGCAGCACAGCCAAAGACTAAATTTCGACTTTTAAACAGTTTTAACCCAAAATTCTTTCATTTACATTCATTTATCATTCAATGAATTCTCTTATAAGAATATGTTTTCTTATATTTCTTTTATTATTGTTATGTTGTATTTATTTCGTTGAGATATTTTTGAGAGGAAAATTAAATATGACTTTGCGTTGAAAAGTGGTTTACTGTTCTTATTGTTATTTGTTATTTGTTATGATCCATTTTTCTGTTTATGTTTTATAACATTTCTATCTAAGCAATACCAATAGTAATACTATGTAGCCAATACCTTCCTTCACTTCTAAAATAAAAAAAAATCTTAGTTTTTTCCTATGTGTTCATTAAATCAAAATATTTTACATGAAATTTTATGTCATTAGAAAATTTTATTAGTTTAGAGAAGATAACCGTTATTAAAAATAAAATACTTTTATTATCTTTGTTTTATCTGTTTGTTTTATTTTAAATTTGTGCAGTATTGGACAAAAGTTTGAAAGGACTTAATATAAACTTAAAATATAAATATTTTTTTGCTGTTCTTAAAATGCTTTTAAAGGCCTAATGTTCTTGATTGGAGTAAACTAAAATTCTCGAAGCAAAAAAATCATTCTTAGTTTAAAATTATTTTTCTTTGTATAACCGTCTCTTATCTACAGTATTTAATATTTTCTTATGTTCCATCTAATTATTATGTATTTCAATAAACTAGATATACTCTAAAAAGTTTCAACCTTTATAAATTATTTGATTGCTTTTTTTAAGAATGTTCCAGCACGTCCTTGGGTTAGACAGCTTTTGCATTTAAAACAAATTGAATTAATAATAAAGGAAAATTATATCAGCTTAAAATAAATATTTGCTTTACATTTTCCTTCAGAATAAATGAATATTTGATATTGATACTTTTATATCCAATTTTTAATATATACTTAAGCAATTTGACCTGGTCATTTTTTAACGGAATAAACAAAATTAATTTACCCATGAGGCCCCGCTTGTACCTTATGAAAAAAAACATGTTGTTTGGTAATTATTCAATAAAGTTCTACATAATATTTGGCAAAATAGTGATAATATGGGAGAGTAGGGATTGAACATAATGGCTATGAGGAATAATTGTTTCAAATTGATAAGCTTCTAATAATTCATTTGCATCATTTCAAAATGCTTAGTGGTACCAAAAGGTTCTTTGACCCAGTATGCTACTTTATGTACAATTTGCTTTATGCTACACAAAACATCGGTAACATTTTAAGTAAATCAGCCTTGAAACAACCCAAACATGAAATTCAGTTCACTTTAAACAAGCTTCAATGTAAACCCACGTTCAGCAACGACACAAATGCATACGTTTGGCATCGTTCAACGATTTGCTCCTCGCTGCATCCAACCTTCCAACCTTCGTTCGCTCATTCGTAAGCCGTCTAAAGAGATGATGCATTTTTATTACCAATTATCGATCGTAAACTCTGACGGTTCGAACCGAATATCGATTACCCCGGGCCCAACATGGGCTGGGTGCCCCAAAAGGGTGATTTTGGATTTAACGATCATCTTTGTCAATTTTCTCCGATCTTACTTTCGTCTTCCATGCCAACGCGCTCACGGCTAGCATGGCGTTGTGGTGGAGTCATGATAATGTGTGAAAGATTTACGACAACCCTAGCTTCTCCCACCCAACGTCCGTTCAGCGTTGAGGGAGGCATATGCGTTGGATCTTATCGCAATATGTTTTCAGGCGTTTCGGTCCACCAGCGACCCACGGACGTGCGTATCCATCTGTCTATTTTAAGGAAAGGCGATAGGTAGACGGGCGTGTAATAAAAAAGTTTTTATTCGTCATGCATATGCAGTGGCGTTGCGAGACGAGGCCTTTTCCTTTGTCAAAAAAAACTTCTCCAAAATATCGATCAGTGTTTAGCGCATCCACGACAAATAGTTTAACAGAAGCAAATAAAAACTAAAGGTCGACTTTTGGTTCGCAGAAACACCGATAATCGTCACGCATTTTGTTTCTTGAATACCCTCTGCTACTATAACACGAGCTCGGGTGCCCTTACCCGGTAGTCTCATTGATCGATCGATCGGTCAATGGACGGTGCTTGTCGTTCACGTTGACTTTCGCAGCGGGAAATGAATGGTCAGATGATGATTAATTGATAAACGTCGAGCCCACGGTGCTGTCGGTGGTGGGCGCCATATCGATCGTTTCGGAATTCCAACCTACCCAGGTCGCTAGCTAATGAGTTGGAATCAATTAGACTGATTTACGCTATCGGAACAACTTCATCAATGAAGCGAGGAACGAGTGTGTTTGCGTGCGTGCTTTGAACACGTTTAACGTGGTGACTTTCCAAAAGCAGAATTCGCTACAGTGAAGGCGAAGCAAATCAATGCTCAACATACGGAAATTGTACCGGAAAGCTAACCAACCCATACCCCTTTTCGCGTAACGCGTCACGAATGGGTAGTTTTGTAATTTATTCTTGGCTACGAATTTCCCTCGAAGGGGCCTCCTAGGAATATTGATTCGCATCATAGCTGGACTTGTACTTCTTTTCGAAAAATTTCGTGGAAAAAGGAGATAAACTTCACACTTTAATTAGAAAATTGTTTGCTCTCGACAGTTTGCTGGCGAAGAAAAGCTTGAAAAGCGCATGGAGTAAGGACAAAAATTGATTCAAAAAATTGTACCAAAAACCACACACCACAGTTGGAACCGTTTGTTGCCCATCTGAACGAGGCCACCATTTTGTGGAGCATTTGTTTCTTATTTACACATTTCCTTCCTGTTTTTTCTCCCTCTTTTGCTGTTACGCTTTTTCCCGGAAAACTTTTTCCTTTTAGCCCACATTCTACGGAATCCGGGACATTTTCTTTGCTGGAGAAAAGGTTCTCCTTTTTCTATCTTCTACCTCGTTGTAGCATACTCTTCATGGAATGGCTCGCATTTCGGTTGCCTCGTTTTTTTCCACTGGAACCACGTGAAAATCGTATGGGTTTGTATGTGTGCCATTATGGTAAGAGAGATTTGTCCTTCATTCTCGTCCATTTTTTCACCCTTTTACTCCTTGCATAGCAAAGTTTTTTGTTGTTTTACGAAGCATCGCACTTCTTAGGAAAAACGACTACGACAACGAAGACTTTTGTTTGTTTGATTGTTTTCTTTTTCACTTTATACTTTTACGCTCTGTGTCCTCTTTACTGCATCCGCTGCGTATCCTTCCCGGCCAGAAATTGTGCACACGATCGGAATACAGATGACATTCACACAAATTTAGTGGAAGTAATTTCAATTTGTACCAGTGAGAGAGTGATGAGAGTTTTTTGCGTTCGTTGTGCTGTTTCTTTTCTTTCTGCAATTAGAGCTGCGGAGAAGATCCGTGGGCATTGTTTTGCGTACAGTACCTGTCATTCAATTCCGGACACTTGCAAATACTAGCGGTTTTG
>KB671875.1:58914-76954 GCA_000349105.1 Anopheles epiroticus
AGACTATATTTCATAGTGAGCATTCAATTCCGGACGCCTTTGGTAGACAAGAATGGTTTCTAGGAAATTTGATAAATTGATACGAAATCATGATAAGAGCGGTAGCAAATTCGATCAGAGCAGATCATACGATCAGTAGCAGGTGTGAAAGATCCGTAATCAGTTCTCGATCTATTTCTCGCCTCCAAATCATAATATGGGTAAAGACATATCCGTGGAAGTTCGTAAAATTATAATTAATAATTTATAAAAGTACAAAACCGCTAGTATTTGCAAGTGTCCGGAATTGAATGACAGGTACTGTATGCTTTTAGCGAGTTTGTTGGTTTCGCAGAACAGATTCGTTAAAAGATGTTTGCTTCTATTTTTGTTTTTTGCAGGGGAAACATATACCGGTTCGACAACGTCTGGGAGTGTGGTAGTTGCTGTTGTTTAATACGCCAAATTAGGCATCACTTCTACGCAAAAAGGTAAAACAGTTGTGTCAAGCATCGATTTTTGTTTGGCATATTTATTGAAGGAGATTATTAGCATATGAATGTTTTTGTAGATTGTGAACAGTTCCCAATGGATTCAAAATTTAGTTTTTACTTTTCAAACAATCCCAAGTAACATATTTTAATCAAAGTAAAAAACATAAAATAAGTATTTTAACAAGTGAAAATGGAAAAATTAAATCGATCTCTTTCTTTTCGATAAAACGAGCGTTAGGTCGCTGTTCATGATTTATGGTTCAAGGGCATCAAAACGGAAATTCAAACGATAACTGTTCATTAAATTTATGGGAAATTGATTTCAAACGATCGTGTTCGCTGTTAGTAGGAATGGAGTAGCGAATAGCTATGAAATTTTTTAATAGATTGGTTTATTTCGACTCTAGACAATAGCTCAAACTAATGAAACTCGCTTAGGAGAAGTTTGGCAATCAATTTGCATTTGGCATTAGCACGTCTCCTAGCAGGTAAATCCAAACCAAATAACAAACAACGAATTTGATACAATGGACGAAACGTAACGAAATGCCTTGGAGTGTTATCATGAGAGATCTTTTTTTTCTCAGAGTAACAATAATGTTAATAAATTGTTTCAAAATAAAACCTTATAGCACTACTAAAAGCAACATAGTTTAACTTTCTAACATAATGGAAATATTCTGACACTCCTGGAATGAAGAGCATTCATGATGTGGGCGCCTTGTCTTATCTGTCTGTTTTTTTTTATCTTTTGTTAGGAGGTTAAAATTAAAACGGAGCCTGGAAGAGAAAACTGCCATTTTTTATGAGGTGTTTCAACATTTTTTGTTCGAGCATGACCAAGCCATCTAAACGGGAATGTAAATGAAATAATGGAGTGGTTGGAATTTCCTTCGGTTCTCTCATACCATGCCATAATTACACGAAAGTTATTTGATTTTATACTTTAAGAATAGCGTGGCCCAAAAGAAGAAAAATGGGCGAGTTCATGATATAGTGGCTTTAAGGGTATGATGCCGCAAAGTTTTTTACTTTTCATATAATTGATTGATGATTTATATTTCAAATTAGTTTTAATTGATTCAGATTATTTTTCTGTGGTTTTACACAGAAGTGGTTGTGGTTTGTGGCAATACATCTTAAAATATTTTCTTGTTTTAATCTTTTTCTTAAGTTTATGTTGTTTTTTTTTTAAATCTTGTTAAACATCTAATTAATAATCAATAATTATTTACTCTAAGAATATTAGACTAGATTGAAAACAGAAATTATTCTTCGAACTGAATGAATTCTGGCTTCAACAAGCAAGGAGTGCAGACACCTGTTGTGAATTAGTTTTTTGCTAGAAATCCGTTTCTCCTGGTACTAAGCACTTCAAAACACGATTGAACCGCTTTGAACAATATGAAATTTGTACAAATAACAATGTGCTGGAAAGACTTCAGTAAGCTGAGCACTTGACAATACCGAATACCTTTCCCGTTCGACAGGGAACATTCGTCCTGCAGAAGGTTTTAAAAATTGTGTATTAAAAAAAGGCAGAAAAAACATGTATTTCATGGACAGGTAGGATGATTGAGTTTAGCTCTCAACATTAAAGTTTAAATGGTGGATATCAATGAAAAGAACATAATGTCTAACAAGATACGGTCCCCTGAGTAGCAAGAAAATTGTAGGAAACTCGTTTCAAACTCGATAAAAAAGTTCATCAGTCTTGCAAATCTTCTGCCACATATAATTATCACAGCACTACAATGCTGATTGGAAACGAAAATAAAACAGAGCAAAACATCTTCAGGATATTCGAATGGTCCGTAAAAAAACAACACACGGCCACAACAGCAACGAAATCCAAATGTACACGATCATCTTTAACAGAGGCCCATTTTTCAACCACCATATTGCTCGGCACCACACTCTCGCATGCCCACGTGGGCAACACAGTTTCTCGGCGTGTGCCTTAGCGTTTGGTGCAAAAAAAACCGACAGACAAAACCGTTTTATTTCCTATAGACCCTGCCGGCACTTAGTACCGAGCGTCATTTTTCATTTTTCAACCATTTGCACTCGCCCCACAGAAAGCGTTGGTTCTGTTTAGCTCGAGCCTTTGGAAAGCAATTCCTCGGAAGCTGTAGAGGCTCCCAGTGTATGGGCTTACCGTTGGCGGGCTGTGGGACACCGACCGCCTTGGTGTGCTCGCCACTGAGTGGTACTTCATCATGTGGCAAAGATGAGACACAAAACATCGTATCATTGAATCGGCAATTGGAATCAGTGGTAGTGGTGGTGGTAGTGGTGTTGGTGGAAGAAATGATATAAATTCATAATCTGCTTCACGTCCACAGGCGATGCTTTCAATGCGGCCAGTGCCATTTTTTTGCTGTACTTGTGGTGTTGAGTATGTTTGTCGTTCTTTATTTTCTACTTTCACTCGAAGAAGGGATGAGTGTCTTTTCACTGAAAAAGGGCTAACTATGAAATGCCCCAATTATAGAAAAATAATACAAGGCCCTATTTCCTGGTTTTGTTGCAGAATAATCAAAACGCTTTAAACTTCTTTAATCCCACGATAATCATAACATTACGATAAGACAGCATTTCATTTTTACAACTTCCCAAAACTCACCCCAAAAATACTCAAACAACAAGAAAACTGGCAACATTTCTAGTGCGCTTAAGTGTCTGACCAAATGAATCACTAGTTTTATGTAGCGGACCGTCTCACCCGTGTCTCTCGAGCTCTCGTTCATCCGAGCCAGCAGCGACCAGCAGACCTTTCTCCATCTTCATCGAAATTCAAGTGGATATAGCTGCTTTAAAAATGTGTCTATAGTTTCTGAGGTTTTATCTCAACGCCGGCAACGGACGGCTCTCCACACGTGCCCGTGCTCTCGTAATGTGAGACCTCAGCTTGAAAATCAAAAAACCTCAAACCACCACTTCATGCTGCAGAAAACAGGGAACTGCCTCCTACCCCTAGTTGACCTATTTTTCGCACACACTAGAGGAGAAGCAAGCACACCGGATCCATATCCGAAACTGTCCGGAAATAAAAATCGAGTCGGCGTTGAATTTTTCCTCTCTGTGGTCGAGATTTTCCACTTGACGTGGACACTCCATGCGAACTGGGCGGGGGGTGGGGAGTGGTAGGGCTTCCAGATTTCCCTTCCGGCCGTTAACCCCATCTCAAGGGTCCCATTTCATTGTTCCATCCCGCTTCGGACGCCTCGGTTAAGAGCGAGCGACCAGGAAATTTTGTGTTTTTGGTGCCAGTGTTGAGGAAAACTATGTTTTTCGGAGAAAACTTTACTATCTCTTCTGGGCACATGGACCACACGGGTAGCACAACAAACTGCCCCTGACACAACGGCGTACACCATCCGGATGGGTAGCGATTTTTCCGGACAGTGCGGCACCCAGGGCAAGGTCCAAAAGTGTCGAGTGGAAATGATTGGCTCAGCGCTTTACAGCTTATGCGCTCATTTCCACCAGCCACACAATGCCGCAGGCTGCACGAGTCCATCAGGAATAAAACACACTTCAGGAGCGGAAGTAAAAGCAGATGGAGCCGGCTCTCCGTGCGGTACTTACGATCGACACTCGAGAGTCATCCATCCAAGGCAGTGATGGGAGTTGCATTGGCTGCAGTTTCCACGCGTTCATCGGTTGGCCATTGTTTTACCGCCGAACAGGGAAGCTAGTACAGCGGGAATGACAGCTGACAGTTGTGTGCAGTGGCTTAAGAAAACTCGCCCTGGTGCCTCCACTCGATCCCCAAACTAACTTCGCTACCAAGCGGAGTGAGTTAGTGGGCACTGCGCAGTGCTGTAATGAGCTACCGGCGAGCAATTTTCCACAAAGAACAAACGGATGTCGTAAAATTGAATTTCCCGGTGAAGAAAACCCCATGGCGATCGAACGTGGTGGAGCCAAGTGCAAGGTAACACGTCCAACTCAGTGTCGGTGCTTGCAATTAAATGGGATTCAACGCTGGGAGCGACGCGTTTGAAGAAGCGGTAAGTGCAGGAGCTTTGGGTGACACTGGGCGGGATTACAATAAACGTCGGCCACGTGGGTGACGTGTTAGTTGGCAGCAATTAGCGATTCTTGGGCGATATCGTAGAAATTATTCCCCCTTTCGCGTTGGTTCGGTTAAGTGGTAGGATTTTGTTTCGTGTGAGTAATGGTGGGGGATTAGAAATCAATGAAGACTAGGGATTAAGTTGAAAATGAAAAACGCTTTATAAATAGGAAAATTTTAATTGCCAGCAGTCGTTTGATGCTTTGAAACAAGTTTTCTGCCATAAACCTGTGAGATTTACTAAAATGGGTTAGGCAACTGCGACACTATCATAGAATAAAAAGTAATGCACAAAATAAGATTATCTTGACTGTCTGCGATATTTCTACGGTATATTTTAAAAAATATTCATCAAATGTAGCATGTTCTCACAAATGGGAAAAGGCGAAATTTGTTCTAAATGTTACTACCGAAGTGAATTATTCAGTAATTTATTAGTTTCTAAAGATTAGTGGCTTTCTTAAAAGCACATCAATTAAGAAAAGGATCGACTATTCTGCTATGAGTATACAAATTCACAGAAAAAATCCAAAGTATGTAAAAAACAACAAGTGCTCTGGTTTTCCTTGACCCGGCAAGGGTTGTTGTGACATCTAAGAAAAAGAACGGTATCAATTGTCACAACAAGATCCTTTCCAGCCGTAATGCCATGAACAAATTCAACTTTTCAAGGTTTGACCAATATGATCTATATGAAGCTTATATATTTTCCGCAGGTAAATTTCTTCAAAACATGTTTTATGATATTTAAGAAAATAAAACAAATATTATTCAACATTATGCTACATGGCTTGATTGATAAATCTAATGTTTTGATACTGGGTTGAATTTTTGGAATTTGGGAGCGAAACGTTGATTTACCTGTATTACTAACCAACAAATTGATATTTTACAAAGTTTTATGGTTTATTACAAAATCAATTGATTGAGATAAAAGCTTTTTGATTGTGGTAAAAAGGGTACAACTATCAAGACAGATTGTATGTCTCAACTCTTTAAAGGATTATGTTATAAAAATGGGACGAATATTTTTGAATCATTTAATATTCCCTTAATCAGGACATCAAAAGAAGTGAAGTAAAAAATATGAAAAGTAGCGTTTAGTTCCCAATGAAAATTCAGAAGCAAGGAAGAACATATCCGAGACTACCGAAAGAAGCTTCCACAGTTAGCTCTTTTTAACCAGTACCCATACATAATAAAGCTGTTTTAATTTCAAAAACCAAATCATTACGAACCATCATGAACACCATCCAAAGCGGGCCAACCGCACAATATGGGGCGGCATCATGCCATGCTGCAAACCATCCTTTCCGCAACCCATCAACCAAACGTGTCGGTCCTTATATTTGCTCAACAAACACGGTAAAACCCGGCAAGCAAAAATTCATTTGAATGTAGCGGCTTGTCTACTTGCATCTGACCCAGGGCAGCAAAATGTGGCTTGCCACAACACGATACGAAACACCACGCCAAAAGAACACACTCACCTTTCACGCCAGTACAAATATGTTCAATTAGTGAGCAACACAGCCTGGTCGTCTTGGGCAGGCAAATTAATAGAAGCTCTTTCATTCCGAAAGACCTGCTGCAAGACGCTGGTAGACCTTGTACGAGCCTGGTGGTTTGACCTACGTAAGGGTTTTCTTGTACGGGCCAAGGGCGGTTGAGCCTTTTTGTGGAAGATGCGCTGTTCTCGCACGTACTGGCCTCGACACGACGTACCATGCAATACAAACAGGCAGGCAGCGTATCGTAAGGTTGGCACTTTCCGGAGGCACATCTTAAGGATGCCAGCCGGTGCCGTTGCTCGGTATGTTTTCTTCACGTGTCTGGGACGGTACGAGCTAAGGTGTGCATGGATTAGAACAAATGGTTTCACGCGAAATGGATGGAATTGAAAGGCTTGGCATTTCGGTCGATCCCGACCGATGACGCATTCACACGTCGGATGTCGGAAAGTCACTGAAGGGACTGGATGGGAGGAGCAGTAGCCGGCCAGTATTCCGCAACAGCGGGTAGGATGGAGTAATTTTCTTCTGACAGAGGGATTGTGGTGTCTCTCAAGGTGCTGTAGTTTAGTGGTAGATCAACTACCATAGTTTGTTTGAAAGCAGAAGCACCATCCTGTTAGTAGCAATTTAATCAAATTCACTGTGTTGTTTAACAGAACACATTGACTTATTGCACAACAAACGATTTACTTTCTACGTTATTTAAGTTGCTTTCTCTAGGATTCTTCCATCGTTGCATTGAGTAATAAAGAAATAGAATGAAACGCTTGATCACAACAAGCCTTACGCCCAGCACACGACTGTTTTCTTTCTTCTTTAGCACCGTTTGCACCTACACATGCGTACAATATTTTGCATGTTTCTGCTACCAGCATGGGACATAAGTTTAGCTCAATAGTACCTTTTGCATTATTCCATTAGTAGCGCGCTATTATTAGAATGGTTTCCGTTCACTCACCGGCTTCCAATCTACCGCAGAGAAACGAAAGGATGTTTAAGTGTACAAAAGCAAACAGACAACAAAAAAGCAAATGAATCTCATTTGTTCAGCCGAAAACCTGAGCTTTCTCCTTGGGGCTCGTAGGCGAGCTCCTATAATTACGTTTCCTTGCGACATTTGCTTCTGAATTTTGTTGGTCATATGAGAGGCAACCGTTTGTGCTGGGGGTGATAAAAATTACACTTTGCCTGGCGATACGTTGGCTCAATATTTTTAGAATGTGGTGTGTGCGGTCATTATGATAAATGAAATTGTAGTCCACATAAACACTCAGAGAAAGAGGTTCGTTACATTGGGTGAATGATAAGAATCTACCCAAGGACAAAAGGTTGCTTGTATCAAGTTCTATTGTTGGAGTTAAATATTTCTTCCATATGTTAAAGTAATTGAATTGACTTTCATTCATCGAGATAAAGGGTTTTTTTCGCCTTAATTTTAGAACAACAAAAGCCTGTTCCTGACGCATGCTTTAAGGACCTGTGAAGTGCATTTCAAATGTATTGCTTCGTCTCGTAGTCATACCCTGCCACTAGCACGAGATAGTGTATTAAAATTAAAATGAACATAAGCATCATATCATGACCCCTTGGCAAAATAGAAGCCACGAAAATTGAGCGCACCAAGAATGGAGAAAGTATTTTGAATTTTGAAATTCAGTTGCAACGAAGAACATAAAGCGCCTGGTCCGGCCCACCGCCTTCCTTGCTGTGACAGTTGCAGCGTGGGTGAAGGCGTACTGCCAAGAGCTTTGCAAAAAATGCACTTGCACCTCGAAGTGAAACCGGTTTTTTTTACTGTGGACAGCTCGTTGAATGATTTATGGTTGATTTACATAAGCAAACAGCAACTGCTTCGCATGAAAACGGAAGGACAACCGGACTGCCGAGTGCACCCGACAGCAACAGCACTAAAACCTTCGGCACACTGAACCTTACAGACAGTTTTTAGACTTAGAACATGGCCATTTACCTACAACGTTTGTGGCGTCTCCCCCCGACTTGCAATATTTTCTCCAGCCTTGCTTAAAAAATTCATCAACTTTCCCCCTTTTTGCGTGTGACGTGTGTGTAGAAGGATCCCTGTCCCATCGCTAGAAAGTGCACTTTTGCACTTCATCAACGGTGCAGATTTTATTAACCAACTAACTCCCTCTGGTGTCCATCGTGAAGTTGTTGCTCTTCATTAGGCAAGAGTGTGGCTCGGTGTTTCTGGGGTGTTTTGCTAGATTTTAAATTACTTTCACCACCCAGCCATGATGCGGTGGTCTCTCGGTCCTGAGCGCTGAAACATAACGCTTTGTTTGCATTTCCATTAATTAAAATAATTGTGTTGCGCCCCTGGTGAAACCATTGCAATTGCGCTCGGACGAACTGTACTGCGAGCAACTGCACAGTGGTTGAAGCAGAGGCACGCCAAAGTAATTTTCCATGCAATAAAAGGCATTTGATGGCTTTAGAAGAGTTAATGGTCGGACATATTTCATCAAAGGAGTAAGGTATGCGAATATGTTTCGTTGCTTTTTTAAAGTGTTTGAACAAGTTACATTTAGAACATAATCAAACCGGTTTGGGTTTGATGAATTTTTTGAGCTAAAAAGAGTTAGTTAACTTTGTCTTGTTTTTTAACATTTAACATAATTTTATGAACATTAATTAAATAATTATACCTTGAGTTGTCCTTGAGATACCTTGAGAAATCCATACCCTATCACCCTTGCACCTTATTTTTATCGTTTCCTGTTGACGATTCGTTTTACTTCACTCTTCATTAGATGAATTGCTACATTGTTCAGTAGTTAATTCCAATGAAAGAGAGCACGGGGGGTTTTTCTGGGGTAACTAAGTATTTAGCTGAGAACTCAATGGAAAGGGCACTCAGTTAAGCATTAATTTAGGATGTTTATAAGACGTGATATATGAAATAGCAGATTGAAAGTGTTTCAACTTTTTATTATTCTGAAAAATCTCTGAAATAATCATAGGCTTAAAGTCAGTGAAAAACTCATGGTAATAATAAAACGCATAAGCCATCCCACAAATAATATAGTTTAAATACATTCATTGACCTACGTGAGGAGGGACAATGTCGGAGCCGATACAACTACGAGCTGTACAACGACCTTACTGTTGTGCAACGGATTAAGCTCACCCGGCTCCGGTGGGCTGAACATGTTATACGCATAGACCCAGACGACCCAGTTCGTAAAGTTCTTTTTTGGCCGTCCACCTGGACAGAGGAGGCGTGGTAGGTCCAAGCTGAGGTGGGAAGATGGCGTTGAAGCGTCCGTCATTAAAGCCGGGATAACGCGGACTGTGCAAACGCTAGACCGTTAACGGTTTCTTAGTTTGTTGCAGCAGGCCAACACCGTTGTAGCACCATGTGATGTAGCGTTGTAGCGGTTTTAGCGCCTGATAATTAAATAAGTACGATTTCTTACGCTCTAAAAGTTAGCTTCAATTATCAAAGGTTTTTAAATAGTCAAAAAAAATCATGGTAATAATAAAACGTCTTGGCTATCTCACAAATGTTATAGGTTTGTTACATTCATTGGTTTCATGTAGTTGAAAATGCAAAAATCCATTTTTTAAGAAAAACAATTCGGGTGTCACAATTGAAAAGTAAAACGTCTTAAATTTTTAATTTTATGAACCCATTCATAAGGGAGGTTTCACAGAATAATTACACTATTTACATCGTAGGGATGAGAGCTCAGTGTTTGTATGATGTTATGGACTTGTTTGTACTTAAATATTGCCTTGTCTTGTACATTTTATTTCTTTTTATTATTTGTTAAACGAAACATTTTTTTATTTCAGAAGTGACGGCCAGGACGCATTGCTTAATTTATTGTATTAAAAAATATTTTAATTGAAAAACACATCTAACACATTTAATGATGTTACCTGAAATAGAAAAAAAATAGTTCAAACCAATGATACTGCTTACAACCTTTTCTAAATATTTTAAAATTGCAAGTTATCCTCTATCTATTATATACCATTCATTCAATGATATTTTTATTTTGATATGATTATAATCTGCCCCATTATCAAAACCTTATCAGATCAAACGTGTGAAATCTTTGATTGCTGTGAAGTACTGGTTAGATGTACACTTGTCAGTAAAAATACGTTAAGATTATTATTCACCGTGCTTATCTTTCACATTTCACAATACATCAACTATTTTGAAAAGTTCGAAAAGTAAATGTGTACAATAAGAAACATTTTAAAGAAGGCATGATCTGTCATTAAAAATTCAATAAAAATCCCTTAGGCATAATAATAACACGCGCTACAATATTTAGTTTTTTTTAATAGCATATCAACATTTCAATATTTATCAAAACTTTTTCTTCTTGGCTGGCACAATAATTTATAAAGCAAACTCAAATGTGATTCGACTTTTTTTTTCTGTGGCTTTGTATACCACCCAAACCACCGAGAAGCTCCAAAAAACAATAACCTTATCTATTTTGAAAAGCAAAACGAAGTTCAAATTTGCCATGGATCGCCAAACAGAAACTCCTCGAAATAATATTTAAATGTAGAAAAAAATAAAACACAGCCACGGCTATTTAGCATTTCAAAATTAAATCACTAGCCATTATCAATAATTCTGCATTTTTCAAATGTTTCCCCTTACTCAAACAACAAAACTGTTTCGATGTCAACGCTGTAAGCTTGTGTATCTCCTTTTCGTGGAAGGTTCACAAGTCACTTCAATTCTGTACCGGCTGGCTGACGATTTGTATAATTTGTTTTCAGAGTGTTTCTTCGAGTGGTTTTCGGTGCCTGCGTATTTAGTATCTTTCAAATCATTCCACACACAATAGGCTAGAGGCCGTAGCACGGTAGTATGCGATTTAAAAAAAAAACCTACGAAAAGCAGAAGCAAGCATGACAAAAAGAAAGAGCCAAAGGTCTTGAGGAAAATTAATTTACTTCCACCGGTCAGCCACAACCCAGATTACTCACCCCACGGAAGCTGAAGGGCCCTGCTGATTTTTTCTTATTGTAGTAAATTTCTATTCCTTTTCCTGTTTTTTTTTGCCTGTTTGTATTTGCCTACACCTCTTTAAAGGTGGCAAAATCGGTGACCAAAAACCGTCAACCTCTTCAAACGACCTCTTACCGTAAGGGTCATTAAGTGGCGGTGGAGGAGGAAAAAAGGTGATGATAATTTCCGTCCTTCCAAGGGTTTTTGAGTCCATCGCAGAAATTAGTTTGCCCAGCAGAACGGTCACAGAGTCAGTCGGTGTAGTTAACTTCGTTGTCAAATGGCACCACATTCCGTAAATGGCGAGCGTGGTCTCATGCTTCTTTGTATACGTTAGTTTGCTAATGCTTTTGTTTTGTCTTAATTATGTGGCATTTTTGTTTTGAGCAAAACTTTTTAAAGTGGAGAATATAAACTGAATTGAATATATTTTCTTAAATATCTTTTTTTATTTTTTTTATTTCTTTTTTTAATGTGATCTACATAGAAGTGACTGAGACAAAGTGCAATGAAACTTACATAACTTAAAAAATTACTTATCCTAATCAACTGTTCAACCACTTAATTTCAACTCTCAGAAAAGATTTTCCACAACATTTTCGAAATCGTTTTCATATTGCTCTCAACAAAACCAGTGTCAGTACGGCCATCACCAATGCACAACCCTGAACCCTTCATTGTTGTCCCTTCTCAAACCCAATCCAATAAAAACACCGTATTGTTTCCAAAAGATTGAAACATGATTAAAGTGACCTAGCTTATGTTTCCATTCGATTTAGAAAGATCGAAAGCGTACTGGGCGCAACGTACCGCGTATCAGCGTAAAAGTTGATCCATGACCTACGATGGAACCGCCCCGGTAAGAACGGAACGAGCATGGAGAAAGGTTTCCTCTTTTTTCTCTACAGAGAATAGCTTCCCGCGAGAGCTTCCCCTGCTACGTTGTTTCCACTTGAAAGAAGCTAAAACGTTAAAAAAACCCGAAAGAAAAGGTTGTAACACGCTTGAGAGTTACGAATCCCGCTCCACTCTAGTCGCCACTCTGCCGTTAGTTAACCGTTCGGTGCACGGCCAGTGTGCACGTGCAACAGCAAAAGGTTAACTCGTTCCGCTACACAAGCACAGCTCTGCACCGAAAAAGAGGATATCCTTTTTATCCTTTCCGAATGACAATTTTCCTTTTTCCACGAATGGAGCTCTTTTTTCTGCGTCATTTTTATGATTAGTTATTTTATTCTTCACCCGGTTCACCTCGCAGCCGCACGGGTTCGGTGTGCTTCCAGCAAGGACAAAAATTGAATTGAATTATTCTATCATTCGCTCTCATTTACCTGACCTTCATCTAATTCACTTTTTCGCAGATTGTAGACGATGCTCAGCTTGGTGTGTGTGTGTGTGTGGCACTCTTTTTGTACGTTTCATCTCATTTAAAGGACTCTTGAGTCAAGTATGAAAATCATCCAATACAGTACCAAAAAACACTAACAACCACATGGTTTGCCTGTTTTTCTTTTGTTTTGTAGTTGGAGCTTTTGCTGTTTCATCGATGTCAGAGAAGTGAAGCGAGCGGCTGCCAGCGAGCATGAGAAAAAGGCACCGCATGTAATTTATTCATGTTATCATGAGAAATTTTCCAACACATTACGCTTTACCTTGATGTGTTGGTTAGTCCTGCGAGCTAAAGCGTTAGGTCTTGAATGACGTTTTTCTTTACTAGAAAATCTTCATTAATGCGGAAAGAATTATGATAAAAAAGCTTCAACAATAATTTTTTTGTTGTGCGACGAATACTCTGTTAAGAAGTTGTTAAAGTTTTGGTTTTGTATATAAATTGAATATCTTTCAAAATAGTGCACCTTAATACAACTAGAATAGGCCTACTAATAGTGTTAATGTACTAGGCTCCTGCAGATAATCTATGCTACTTATACACGAAATTATCATATTTTCGTCAATTATTGTTACTATTACTTTTCTAACTTCTATAGTGGAAATCATTTCAAACGTTTTAAAATTTATTATTAAATGATCAAAAGTTGCCACGCTTCTACTCTGCAAATTTTTTTTTACAAGTTTAGCTGAATAACTAGCTCAGCAGCTGTTGGATTTGTGTTTGAAATAAGCCCACACATACATTTTGAGGGGGATTTAGGAAAAAATATTTTAATGAAGTTCAAGCAAGATAACGATATTGCTTAAATTTACGTTGAAAACCCAGTTATAATTGTGATTGATGTCTTGCAGCATTTTAAAGTGAATGCATATTTTTTTGTTTCGTACCATAACTAATGACGGTTTTACTGGTTCACAAGCTCGTTGGTGGGAAGTGATCAAAAATTATACCGACATCGGCAGCCCCAAAAGTTAAGATGTGGCTTATAAGAAACACGCTTTGCAGTGAGTTAAAATTACTCGTAAGCTAAATATATCAGAATAGGTCATATGGCAAAAGAGCTTGAACTTAATTCATTGAATTTCAAAACAAAATTTAATCTTACCAGTACAACCAGTACCAGTACGGTAAAACAACAGTAAGTCTAACACCTAAAGAGAACTTCCATTTTGATCAAACAAAATTATCGTGTTTACACTTGCCAGATAGGTCAGCTGAAAATTTTCAACTTTAGATAGCATCCAAAATTGAAGAGCTGCCGTTCAATTCAGATTGTTTAACATTGTGTTATAAAGTCTAACGAAACATAGTTAATTCATAAAAATAATTTACTGAAAAAATTCGAATAAAATAAAGGTGAGATATAGTAAGCAAATGAATTTCCGTATTAAACTATTATTAAATGATAACTTACATCGAATATGCTCGTATTTAATTCTGCTTAATGCTATTGCGCTCTATAACTGATATTTTTAAATTATATATTGATATTTCTATGATATAATCTATCCAAAAAATTGACTGTTAAAGAAAGTAGCCATAGCAAAACAGCCTGGTCGTCTCTTGTTGGAAACCGTTGTATGGTTCCAACGGACTGTCAGCTGTGGCGATGTTTTAAAACATCATAATTGATAAAAACCAACGATTATTGCTAAAACGGGGAAAAACGATAAAGAAGCCAATCGGGACAGTACGTTCCATACAGTGGAAATAAAAATCTAATTTTTTGGCGCACCTGGAGTGCGTGCCTAAGAAATTTCTTCCTCTCTTTCCTTCACTCGGATTTAGTTTTTTTACATCTCTACAAAATAAAAAAATAAAAAAGTAGCCATTTTAAAATACCCTCACTGTAGGAACCATAATAACTTTGTAGAGCTGACATGGAAGCTTAAAATATCGAATTTATTTCCTACATTCAGGATAAGGGTGGAAAACATACCATTTAAAATATTTAATTATATTTAATAACTAATAATCTATCTACACTTTCAAAGTTTTTCTGTTCCTTTTAAAATTACATGTTTCTACAGATTTCAGTACTTCTGTTACATTTACTCAAAATGCAACCTGAACCTAGGACACAAATATAAAGCTCCATAATTTCTATTTAATCCCTCCTTACAAACTCCTTTCCTTTCCTCCTCTCCCTCCTTTTATATATTTCCTTTAAATGTACTGCGCTATTAAAAAACCAAGCCCTACCAGGAACTGCTGCTCCTATCAACAGCATTACAAAACAAATAATTTTCCTTATAGCTTTCACACAACTTGGCCACTGGACTGCAGTTGCCACACTTTGTATAACAAACTCTGGCTCGAAAACAAGCCTCTGGTCACAGTTCCCTGACTTGCGCGAACCGCAGACCTCCCCGGTGGTAACCGCTTTCCCTCTTCCATCTTACCACCCTGTCTGTTAAGTGTCGCCCTGCTGCACTTGCTACTGTTTTGACTCGGTGTAGGTGTGTGTTTGTGCCAGGCCGCTCGCTGCATATTTGCAGAACAAATACCTACTTATCATTTAGATGGGCTGTGGAGAGAACAATTTGTTGCAAATGCAGCGTGCAGCATCCTGAGCACAAAGGGCTCACGGGTTAGTGTCCTTGGGGCGATGCCTTCCTCCCCCTTTGGATGTGGGCCATCGCGTGAGGGCAAACAGTATGACAAGCTAGGGTAATTTAACCCCCGTACACCGCTTTTGCGCTTGTTGTTGTTCCATGATTTAGGGCAAGGATTTATTGTTGCATGTTGCACTCGACAAAGCAGCGTCTTCTTCGCTTTTGGAAGCATTAAGAAAGCTAGTGTGCAGTTTGCAGGCAGCATACAACAAAAATACCTTCTTCTAATGCTTCACTAACAGACGCAATACGAAGCCATTCAGCGATGCCTAAATTGCGGCCGCTGTTGTTTACGATTTCCCAAACGTTAATAATGCATAAACTGCGCTCTATTGCTTCCGTTCGTACAACATGCGGAAGGTCTTTAGATGGTGGAACGGGGAAGGAAACGGATGTGTGTCCATCCTCACGGTTTCTACTTCTGCAAGTCCTGCATATCCTACACCAGCTACGAGGTACGGAAGCGTTGGTGAGAAGGTGAACTATTTGCAATATTCTTGTAGCTTCATCAACAACTTCACATCCCGTCCTCTCCGTCCTAAGCATTCGTCCGTTTGGTGAGCTTTCCTGGTTGTGAATCCACGACCGGATGCGATTGTTTTGGGGTAGTTTACACTCGCTTTTGCAGGGTGCGCACATGTGAAAGTTAGATCTTTGGACAAGTGTAGTATTCGCATCGGTTACAGTTCGAAGGGTTGACATGTTATGGTATGTTCGTGGAGTTTGGTTAGTTAGAGAGGAAAATGGTAAATCGGTAGAGTTTTACTTGGTAAGTAATGGAATCATCTTAACGTGAATTGAGCTAGCAGGAATGAATGTGTCATTTCAGGGAATTTTGGCATTTAAATTGTGCGCAAATAAGTTTTAATTAAATGATAATGCATTTCATTTTCCTTACAATTACTTCCATAGGATTTGGGAGTAATAAGGATTTAATAAGCGAATGGCATATGCATGTACAACATATATCCACACACGACCAATTTCTTTTGGGTTCCTTTGTAACAGATAAATTGCGGTATTGAACGTTTAGAATACTACGTCACTTGTTTTCACATGTTTAAGACAGCGTGCACTAAAATTTTAGTAAAACAACTCTTCAAAAATCACCATTTTATAATAAATACCGATTTTGAAACAAACTGTAAAATCCAATAGATGTGATCAATAGTATTCTTCTTCTGTATTATTACAAACTTAAAAACCAATTTATGGAGAGCCTGCAACCAGCATAAAGGACAGAAGGAGTCGTATATTGAATATTTTATAAGACAAAGGCTTTAAAGCGTAGTTCGAAAAGTGAAAATATGATCGAGTGAACTTAAAAAATCTCTTCGTCAGTAAATAACTTTACTGACATGGCACATTACAAATATTGTCCAAAAATTGTACAAAAAATAGAGCAATTTACAAACAAGGAACAAGAATTAAATATTACAAAATCCCATAATGTTAACTATATCAATACTTTGATGCATGAACATTTTGAAGAAACCAACGTTTTGCGTAGGTTTATACGATCGCACAAAAATACATTTGAATACTCCAGCACACTAGGGAAAAAGAATATTTTTAGGCTTATTTAGTACATTCAACTCTCATCAACGTGGAACGGTCCAGATGGGATTTTCACCTTGATTCTGTCTTATGAAATCTGCACCACAGTAGCTTTCACCAGCGAAATTTTCCCCTGTTATTTAAAAAAATGCTATGAAATGTAGAGCATTAACAATTTTGTTAAACAGGCACAGGTTTTCAGTATTTTTACTGTAATCGAAATATTTTTATGTTGACCATTGTGTAGTATTGAGTTTGTAATGTTAAAAAAAAACAAGTTTACTTGCCCAATAAGATAACTTCAAGCAATGCTGTATCAGAATGTACTTATATTCTTTTTGAGCTAAAAGAACTATTTTTTACAAAAATTTATAAATTTTACTTCATATGTGCAGTGAATATTTGAAATATACTGTACCCATCTTTCTGCTCATTTTTTTTTTTGCTCACTCAAATCTTTTTCATTAAAGACACTATTTGTACTACCGAACTAAATCTGTTTACTGTACTAAAAATCTGTACTAAAAGAGGAATCTGCAAGAATCCGAACTGGGTGAAACGGACACCGGAGAAGTAATCTAGAATGTTTTTACTACTCATTCGATTTGCTAAAGTGCTTGCCTAGCTCAAAATAATACACTTTTGTTAAAAAAGTGTTAATTTTCTAAATCCAAAAAATTCAGCAAACCAGCAAACCGATTCAGCAAATCTCCCTACAGCATTAACGTTTGCGGGAATAAGTTCCATAGGCTTCATTAAAGCATACAACACAGTTTAAAAATCATTTAGTACACTTTTCCTGCCACCGTTTTTTTTTCCGTTTCAAGAACCAATCGGCTCGGAAAAAAAACATACTTTATCAAAACGCTACTCATTCGCTCCTTGTTTTCGCCCGCCTCACGCTACTCTAACATCTCAATCGCTTCCTTCGGAACAAATTGTATTTGGTTATAATTTTCCTATCAAAACCGGCACGTGCACCAACACACAGACCTTGCTTGTTACGTGTGTCCATCGTGAGAAAAATCGTTCCACCGGGAGCTGCCGAGGAGCCTGTACAAGCTGCTCCTGGTCGATTGTACCGGGCGGGAGAAGACGAAAATTTGATTACAGTCAACATTACACATCCTTGCCATCCGTTCTTTCGTGTTTCGTCCGTTTTGCATGCCTCAGTTCAATGGCCGACCAAAGCCCTGGGCTGGACCCGGTGCCAGCGACGCAATGCTTCTGCCCGCAAGTGCGAGAGCTGGGGGGTTGTGGTGGGAGGTGAAGAGAAAAATATCGTCCATCCATCAGCATTTTGGGTGCAAATTTGCTTCACCCTGCAGTGGCGCTTCAAACCGTCTGTCCGTTCGATTATTGGGTTCAATTTGTTTATGTTAATAAAATGCTGGCCCTGTTTTGGTTT
>KB671876.1:0-16152 GCA_000349105.1 Anopheles epiroticus
TGCTCGAATCGAAATCCGTTCACATGTATTATGCTCGATTGTCATCCGTTCACATGTACAGTATATACCCGAGAGACGCGAATTACGCGTTGCACAGAATACCGCGGTAGGACCGGGTCTATGAAAATGTTGCCGCAACATTTGATACGGGAACACGCACAGATATTTGTTTTAACTCAAGAAATATCGTACTATTGAATAAAAAAACAACAGGTAACTAATATGTTACGATAGTTTGGAACCATTTTCTGTATGAAATTTATTTGAAAATGTTACTGCAACAAATAAACATTAAACAAATCAATTTGTTTCTCATATGACATTAATGTTCTGGCAACAGAAAGTGACAGTTCGTCCATACAATTTGGCAACAAATGTTGCCGCAACATTTTCATAGACCCGGGCCTTGGTCGAATTTAACTGATTTCAGCTAAAATACTACCAGAATCGTATAATTTGTGTTTGTAAAACATATTTTCGGCTTTTTCATTATTATTTTCAATGAATTTGTACAGAATATCAGTGTAGTTATCTGTTTTCGTTATTTAAAAACTTTGTCAAACATTTCAATTATTTTCCATTTGACAATTCATGAGTCAAATCAGAAAAAAAAATTTCCATGAAGCAGTCAAATTTCCAAAAATGCATATCTCCGAACGCGCGTAACTCAAAAACGGTGTAACTCGGGAAACTACTGTATAAACATCCTGGGTAAGGTAAACGGCAATGTGGAAACGCTTTCTCGTGCTACGTGTAAACAGTACTGCATCGCTTTAAACGTCAAAATACATTCGTTCGGTCACTGGTTGAAAAACATATCCAAGCAACGGTCAAACGGAACAAAAATAAGCAACGGTAAACTAATTGTACGGCTTGGTTTAAACATAAAAGAAGTTAAAAACCATTGAGCCGTTCTGAAGCGATGGATAAACTCAAGGCGGAAAATGAAGAGCTGCGGCAAGAATTGTATGTGGTGCGGAATAAGCTGCAGGTAGCTAACAAAACCACCACTGATTTGTCTGACGAGTTGGAACTGATGGTGGCCAAATCAGCCCAGGAAATGGACAGAATACGCACCCAGTACGCGAATCAGCTTAAGGCACAGGAAACACTGATAGAAAAGCTAAGTAAAGAGATTGAGGAGCGTCCGGAATTGCCGGTTTCTCAGCCTCTTGTTCCCGAGCCGGATCATGTAAAGGAAACACTCCGGATCCTGCAGGAAAAATCGTTACGTGCCAAACGGGACTGGGAGAACGAAGAACAGCAGTATCAGGCTGATATCAAACTGTTAGAGCAGAAGCTTACAACTGCCGACCGAGAGCTCTCGACAGCCGTGTGTAAAATTTCCGAACTGAACGAGGAGGTAGAAGCGCTGCAGGAAAAGTTCGCCTCGAAAAAGGCCAATCTGTTGATCAAAACACAAGAAGCAGAGGAGCTGCGTGAACTGCTCGAAGCGGCTCAGCAACAGAACGGCATGCTGTCGGCAGAGCTAGCCGGCTTGCGCTCGGATTCGAACAACCCACGTACGTAGCCACTTACTTGGGAACGATACGATTGATTGAATCTCACGAAGCATCGATGTTATTCTTTTGGATGTTCTTTAACACTTCTTTTGGTCTGTTCTTTCGCATTTCAGGTGAGAAAGGTAATTCGCTGTTTGGAGAGGTGGCCGACCAGCGCAAAAAGCTCTTGAACACGCTGTCTCAGATGAAGACACGCTACTTTCAGCTGAAAAGCGAACATGAGGACTGTCCAAGACGCATCCGGGAGCTGCGCAACATGCACCAAGAGTGCCAAAGACAGTATGAGCAGTGTATGAAGATGATTCGATCAGCGGAGTATTACAATGTGATGACACTCCATGAGCAAAACAAGGATCTTAACGACCAGGTGGATCGGGCGAGCCGCCGCATACGCTACCTGGAAAACGAGTTGGCAACCGGCAGTGCCGACTGGGTGAACAAGTTGATAACTTACTATAAGTAAGTGTTTGATCTTAATAATCTTTGCTTTCTTGGCGAATCATTTCGTACCAAGATTTCCTGACTAGCAGAGTATCTATCTTTGCTTTAGGTTATTTTTAACTTTTGTTTTTACATATTAATCGTTAATTTTGCTCATATACCTATCAGTTATTTAGATGATTGATAAGTGTATTTGTGTTAATAGTTCCTTGACAGTTATATCAAATCGCATGTAACTTAACAATGGCTTTCATATTCCTTTCTGTTCCTTTGCGTCATGTTGCATATTTCTTAGCATGTATTTTAAATTTCATGCAATAATTTGTGTGTTGACTCCTCACTGCTCGATAAGTTGAAATTATGCCTCCATGTTTATCATTAATGTTGTTATTTATAAATTGATGTTATTGTTTGCATATCCTTTGATTGTATTATTAAAAGAGCACAATCTATCCGTCATGCCACTTTGGAATTAAGGTGCCTTCGTTACTTTTACTTACTTGAGGTGCCTTCGTTACTTAACTTAATTCTTAGTTTATGGTTAGTTTAGTTTATATATTCTTTTAGAGACTCCATCTATCATCGTTCATTTCTGTAGAAATGATTGCATTTTTCTCTTGTCTTACTGCCAGTTCCTTTCATCCTTCTGCCAGCTCCTTTGGAGTAAACTGATAAATTATGTTGCCTATAGTTGCTAGTATTTTCTCTTGATATATTGATTCTCTGTACGTTGTCACAGTTTACACGTTTAGAGATAGATAAATATATTTTTTTAAAGATTAGAGATAGATTTTAGCGTTTAGAGATCGACAAATTCATGTGTTTTACTCAGTTTTCACAGTTTAGCTTTTCCTATTTTCAAGGTATTGTGTTGACCAATAAAGAGTTGAAAGTTAAACATTAATCAATTGGATTTTTTTTTTTCGCAAATGGCTTATTTAGGTTCTCATACAATGAAGACAACATGACTTTTTGCTGTTTTTCGTCGGTTTAGAACTTTGTACTTTTATCTCACCTTCCTATGAAACATAGTAAATAAACACGTTTCATGTATTTTTCCTTCTGCTACTTTTCCTCAGGAATGAAACGCAGAAATTAGAAACGTCGCTACGGTCCTACCAATTCAAGCAACGCGAGGCAATGGAACTGCACCAAAATGCGGTAAAAGACGCGTGGAAGTGGCAGCTCGAAGCACAGCGGCTGAAGATGAAAGTAATGAACATCGAGGTGCCATCATCGACCCCGACGCTGCCGGAAAACGAAGAGCAATCACCACCGGACACAACTCTGATTGCGGACAACGTAGAACCATCGTTACCGGACGCAAAGGTGAGTGCCGGAAACGCACCATTAGAAAGTGAAAAGGAAAACCAGGATCATCACGAAAAGGACAGCGTTGAAACGATGGCTAGCGCTCACCTTCACCCGCCCGTCACGGTGAGCCCTTGCAAAAGTAAATCGCCCGGAAAGGATGTTGCCGGTGCACCTCTGCAGGAAAAAAGTCAAAAACGGGAGACAGATTTTGTGCGGCCCAAACTTATGCCCCTGAAATGTTACAAAATAAGCGATTTGATTGCGATGCGTGCGGCCCAAACGAATGAAAAGCACCCGGACGTCACCAAAGCGGTAGACGGTGTGGAGGAGGCAAAGCGTGAAACGTAACGGCAGGAGAATGATAGATAATACTAAACACGTAATGTAGATACGATGGAAGCTGCGCTACGAAACAGGGAAATAAGTATTAGTTTCGTTTAAGCATCGCTTTTTGTACGCTTCCCACACGTCTGTTAATTGGCATGGCTCATTTGTTAAATCAGGGTTCTTTTGTGGTAAAGAAAAACGAGTACAAGATAAAATAAACCGATGTTTACTGCATTTGGAATACATATCGAAGAATGAGGAAATCTCGTAGTTTTTAAGCGAAGAACTTTTTTTTTCATGCTTGAAAGTTTTACAAACTATTACTACTTTTTATTATGAACCTCCGTTGCAATATTTGTACATCTTTACAACCCAACTCACACGGGATCTTACACTTTTAAATGTTATTTATTTATTTATTTGCTTAAGTATTGGCGAATTTTGATTCGTCTCGGTTCTAGGTTCCCGATGGAGTTTCTTCTGTCAGAATATCCCGGTCTTGCACGGATTTAGATGGTCTCCGGTTTCTCGAGCCCGTACCCCTGTCGAGGACGCCCATCCCAAAGACATTGCCCTCTGCATTTTGTTAGTTGTAATACATACGTATATAGACTAACATCTACCCATATAAACGAAGGCATGGGATAAAGGGACGAATGTTTATAGAGCTAAACTGTAGTCTTTGGTAAATTTGTAGATGATCTTCAACTATGCAATATCTTCGCGCGCTCTGATCTCTGATTGTGGACATTATTTCATTTCCAGGTACCCCTTAAGTCTCTATAAGGAAATTCCTCTCTTCCCCGTAATATTCACGCAACCAAAAGAGGTGATCCAAGTGGTAGTGTTTCACACTACATCGGCAGATTTTTGTCATGGCTAGACTTAAGCGATAGGCGGGCGTCAAGTGCAAAAAGATTGAGCCAATCATAAATGACATAATTCTAGATATCATGCGGATAAACGCTCTACAAACACACACAAAACCCCAGACCAAAGATTTTGTGATAGGCCGGAGGTTATCGAATGTAAATATCTTCCTAGTTCGTCATTATTTCACAATCTCTTCCCGTATGCCAGACAGAATTCATTGGCCATGCGCAAGAAAGGGTATTTCTGTAGAACAATGAAGTACTTCCAATTTTTTTTCTAATTAAACAAAACGGTCTAGCCGTTACTTAGCAAATAAAAGAAAATCTAATTTTAATAATCTTTACTTTCGATGGGCATAATTTTGCTGAATGCTTTTTCCGCACTAAGTCTGTAGTCACTCATTGGGTGTCCTGGTGCTTATGTTATCGACAATGTGAGCAGTACGATAATATTTATTTGAATTATCGTTTTTATTTACGTGAAATGTTAGAACTGTCTCGTCGGATAGAGTAGAGCAAAGAACGGTCAACCAGTTGGACTTACAATCTTGGTTTCTTCACTCGTCTTTGTATCTATCCTTGCAAAGGAACCGTAAAACTCTGGAAGCTAGCGATGAATTGTCATATTTGATTAACTAAGGTGCGCCTGTAGTTGAGAACGAATTCACTCGTAAATGTGAAAAAGAATATAAAACTTCTTTACAATGTTGTATTTATTTAAAATTCGAAAATAATATTTTGCTTAACTGTAACGATTTAATTTCGTGTTTTTTCCTAACACCTTCACACCCTATTACAATCTACATGAATACATTGTTAAATGAATTTTATAACATTCTCTAAACAGTCAACAATTGGAGCTAAAAGAATCCATTAAAGCGCAGTCTATTTTTATTTATGTATTTTCTACTCAGGTTAGTGGTAATAGTTTTACGGCGTACCGACAAGAATATTTATGAAAATCATATGATGAGTTTTTAAATCTGATTCTATTCTCACTTCTTCAACACATATCATACATACACATTATTATAAAAGCAAATTGGTACAATATTTTAATCAAAAGTCCTATACGATCGGAAAAGCGGAAAAGCGTGTAAGTGCTATAAACATTAATGGTTATGTTTTAGATAAAAAACACGAAAGAGTGGCTGAGCATGTACCATTCCGATTGCTCGGCAGTAAGCACGGCCAGTACGACAACGTGTTTACTTGCGTACGATACTTGCGAAACGATTTAACCGGCTTTACTATCGTATCTGGCAGCACTCGAACCAACAATGCGAGATTGGAAACGGCCCCCGGCAATGTATGATAACAAGTGGCCAGATGCTAAGCCGCAAAGAAATTAGTTAAGTGCTTGTGGCACCGGCCCTTGGTGTGAGCAGCCCGTCGGCCAGCAGTACATACCATGCTGTCGACACAGTACGATCCCCGAACGTGCTGCTGGCAAGGGCCGTCCCGTCCCCCAGTGCTGAACCCTGCCGCCAATCTGGGCCAGGTTCTGCTGAACGTGCTCGAGCGAACGCCGGAGAAGCAGGCCCAGGTGAATGGGGACACCGGCTATATCATGAGCTGTGACGAGCTGCGGCGCCGTTCGATACGCTTTGCCCGGGCGCTGATCAGTGATGGCTGCGGGAAGGGCGACGTGGTGGCGTTGATGGCGCGCAACTCTGACGACGTCGCTCCGGTCCTGTTTGGCTGCTTCCTGGCCGGCGCCACGGTCAGCACGCTCGACCCATCGTTCGGTGTGGAGGAGGTGGAACACCTGCTGCGGTTGACCCAGCCGCGAAACGTTATAGCCGACGGGGACGCGCTGCCCGTCATCTACGAAGCCGCCGAGCGGATTGGACTATCGTTCGACACGCGCCAGTACGTGCTGCTGCACGGCGGCACGGCTGGCGAGCGGATGTCCGCCTCCGTTGTGCACGTGAGCGCCATCACCATGGAGCAAACGGCGGCCAGTGAGGAGGACAGCTTTCTGCCCGCGTACCGGGGTGACTCGGCCCAGCTCACCGCCGCCATCGTGTGCTCGTCCGGCACGACCGGTCTGCCGAAGGCGGTTCGTCTGTCGCACGCGCAGCTCATCGCACCCTACCAGCGCATCAGCCAGCTCGACCTCAGCGATACGATCCTATGCTTTAGCACGCTCTACTGGATCTCCGGTCTGCAGATGCTAATGACCGGCGTCCTCAACGGCATCCGGCGCGTGATCACCACCCGCCCAACCACACCCGAGCTGGCCATTGAGCTGTGCAACGCGCATCGGGTAACGCTGCTAATGGTGACGCCCTCGATGGCAACGGACATTATCCGAACGCTGGGCCCTTCGGAGCGGCTGCCGCACATCAGGCTGTTTGCGGTCGGCGGCAGCACGGTACCGCAGCGGTTGCGGGACGACATCAATCGGCGCGTGCTGTCGGTCGACCGTGGTCGCTCGCTGGTCGGCTACGGTACCAGCGAAACTGGCAACATTGCCTACGATCTGTCCGTACGGGAAGACTCGGTAGGCTTCCTGCTGCCCGGGGTGACTGCAAAGGTTCGTGTGGCACACACTGCAGCATTGCGGCATACCGTCACCAGCTCTTGCTTACGTTTCATTTCCAGATCCTCGCGGACGATGGTCGACCGCTCGGTCCGGACGAAGTCGGCGAACTGCTTGTCCGCCCCCCTTACCCCTTCCTCGGCTATTACGGCAACGAGGCGGCAACGCAGGAGGCACTCGGTGCGGACGGATTCGTGCGGACCGGAGACATTGCTCGGTTCGACTCGGACGGCTACCTCTATCTGGTCGATCGCAAGCGGGAAATTTTCAAGTACGAAGGATTCCAGATCGCACCGAGCGAGCTGGAGGAAACGATCGCCCAGCTGGACGGCGTACGGTGCGTGGTCGTTGTCGGGCTGCCCGATCCCACCCGGCCCAGCAACGAGCTGGCCACCGCGCTGGTTGTGCGCGAGGCGTACGAATCAGCCGGCTCGCCAAACGCACTGACCGAGCAGCAGGTGATCGACCATTGTGCTCGCACACCGGACGGCAGGGTAAGGCCGAAGCACAAGTGGTTGCGCGGTGGCGTCATCTTCGTCGACCACCTGCCCATGACGGCGAGCGGGAAGGTGCAGCGAAGCGCGGCTAAGAAGCAGGCGGCCCACGAGTGGAATCGACGACACTTGTCGAGCTAGACCGAGCAGCCAGCGGGCACTTCAGATAAGGTTGTAAGCGGAGAAGAAGATCGGTAACGCGATTTGATTATGGAGTACGAAGATTATAGCTATTGTTTTTTTTTTCCACACGAGTTCCAAGTGTTCTGTTCTCAAATTCCATAACTTTGCTTCAAATGAAGTTTTCACAAAAAGTGATCACTGCTATCTAAGACTATTTGAACATATTTGGATGATTTAAAATTGATTAAATATGTAGCAAACCGGGCAGCCATTTGTCTCGTGAAGAAAAAGCAGTCCAAGGCATGAACATTTGCTTAAAAATTGTTGAGAGTAGCTGTGTGGTTTGGAGGTTAAAGATGGACTAACTATTTATTTACAATATTACACTATTTATATATACAGATCCCAATGTATACTATGATCGCGGGTTACTATGTTTCTAACAAAAATAAGATTCGTGCGGTTTAGGTCTAACTCTTTTTATGTGTCACATTAATATATTTTCAATTACTACAACAAATGTTACTAGAATTGGTTGTGCATTTCAAGAGATGTTGAACGAGCCCTACTGTATCGCTCTAATAAGATCATTTACTCTTTTATCTGTTATCTTTAACAAAACATAATTGAAATCTTGTAATTTTCCTTCTTTTTAATTGTTCATGTAGATAAACACTCATTCTATTAATCTCGGGACTGAAGATTCTTCAGAACTTTAACCTTGTCAGAAAAATGCAGCTGTGCATAATGTGAACAAATAAACAAAGTAGCATCCAAACTCCGCTTATCGTTTAAGTAACAAGCATAATAACAAATTTTGGTAGTCAGATTTTAAAGTTAAGAGAACTTTAATGCTCGAATCAAAATTTTTTATTATTGTATTTCTGCATTCTGCTTCTGCTATGGCTTCGTCAGAAACTAAAACACCTCATGCTTGTAAAACGGACTGGCGAAACGAACGGTTATTTTAAATTCGTTAATGTGAAGTTACTATAAAAATCATTAAATGTTGCCATAAATGAATGGATCAACATTTATGGTAACATACCTCGAGGGAAGTTCACAATACCTTTGGTGCTTAAATGTAAACAAAAATGGCATAAAAAATTCAATAAAAAAGTAACATAATTTAATATTTCATTTGCATATCATTTCGTTCCTTTACATCTCGCGAAACTTCATACAAACAAATATGACAAAAATATTGTATTCCGGATCAAGAAAGTAAAAGCCTAATTTAGGCACATACTGTGCGTCAAGCAGGCTAGCTGTCAGTTATGTAGAAATGAAAACAAACAACATTGCAAGCGGCTTTGAATTGAGGCGTAAAAAGCCACGAGGGAAAAGAGCCTGCAATGGGTTCAAAAGAGCACATAACTTTAGACCAGTGATTGCCGTAGTGGTCCCTACCGCCCACCTGTGGGCGCTGGTAACATTTTAGTCGTCTGTGAGCGTAAATTGAAGCAATAGTTTGCTGCACAAATCGTTTAAAATGGGCGTTACTGATCAATAATGACTGAAAGGTGGGCACTGAATGAGAAAAAGTTTGGGAACCACTGTTTTTAGACAAAAGTAAGTGAAATGCGATTTCAATCAATCATCTTTTGCACTAATATTAATATAATATTTGTTTCAAGTTTTATAAGACAAGCTTGTTACCGAATCGGAGACAAATTTTAACGCAATGTTCCAGACAGCCTTCAAGTACTACAAAGCAAAAACCCCGCCACCATCGTTCGGTGAGGTGATCCCGATCGGTAGCAACCACCCTAAATTAGAGGTATGAATTCATGACTTAATGTATTTTATCGTATTGATAATGGTAGTGTCGTGTCGCACATAGCTGTGTGGCTGAATCAGATTTGTTTGTTAGCTCAGCGTCATGTAAAATGCAGTTTGCGCCATAGAAAACACGACGCAGAAACTAAACAGAGAATGACTTCATACATGCTAACATGTACAATTATCAATATTAGCTGTGAATCTAAATAATACTTGCGACTAGGTACCGCATTTAACATATCAATAGAAGACTACAAACTTACTTCTCAAATTCAAACATCATTCATTCCTGATAAATCATTAAGATAAGACACGCGACATTAATTTGCAAATGCTTTATTTCCAATATAAAAGGCTCAAACTTTAAATTTGATAATTCTATAATCAATAAAGCTTTTTATTTGATCCTCAAGAGCCGACTTCAAGAATAAATAAATTTGTTCTTTTAATAGCCCATTTCTTATCTTTTCACAGTCAGTGCCGCTACCGCATGCCGATGCGAAATCCTTCACCGGTCTGTTGCCACCGAGCGAATGGAAGGTGTACGAATTGTCCGGCCATCCTGGGCTGCTCGTCGTGCTCAATCCATTCACTCCTACAGCTCAGCGGTACTGGATGGTGCGCTGTCTCGCAGATTATCCGTCCCATCCCAACACTACCAACCAGATCGGCGCCCGTCAACTGATCGAAGACGTCGGTTGTAGCTGGTGGGAGCTGCTGCAAACCATCCGGAGCCCTGTCGAGCAACGGAAATTTGCTAAAAGCTTACGCTGGGTCACGCTAGGCTACCAGTACGATTGGACGCGCAAGGTGTATGACGAGGCACGGAGGGAAGCATTCCCGTCCGACCTTGGTACGATGGTCCGGTACGTGGCGGCCGTCCTCGGTTACGATCGCTTTTCACCGGAGGCAGCAATAGTGAACTACTATCCGATCGGGGCAACACTAGCCGGTCATACGGACCATTCGGAAGACGATCAAACGGCGCCCCTGTTTTCGTTCAGGTAGGACGTTCGGGGCTAGCAAGCAAGATGCTACAGTTCAAACGCAACAGCCTAACGTACTGCTGTGGTTTCGTTTTAGCTTCGGGCAGCCAGCAGTGTTTCTTATCGGTGGTACTAGCCGTGAGGAGCGACCGGATGCTATCCTGTTGCGAAGCGGTGATATTGTCGTTATGAGTGGGGCGAGCCGGTTATGCTACCATGCGGTTCCACGCGTTTGTACCGACGTGGAGCTGCCCGCGGTGCTGGGAACTAGTGCGGCGCGATGGCAGGGCGAGGATGCGGCACTGCCGAGGGACGATGTGCTGTGGAGTGATGTCGAGCAGTACATCCAGTATAGCCGCATCAACATAAACGTGAGGCAGGTTTTGAAAGCCAATCAACAGACGCTTCAACGGTCTGGTTGTGCGTCAGCATCGTGAGAGCTAGTTTTGAAATGCTGTTGATTGTGTTTAATCAAGAATTTACAAATTTTTAATGTTTTTATTCATATCTTGTTCATCTGTGTTTTTAAAGATTATATCACACATGTACCGCTGTGCTGTGTTGACACGAACTTATGCTAAAGCTATCTTAGTGGAATGTCAATAACGTGGAACTGAACTTTTTAACTTTAAATTTAACTATTACATTACGCTATTAGTTATCTAACTATGATAGCGAAAACATATTTGCATGTAAACTTGTTGTTTCACTTTATTGTGAATATTCTAATATGGGAATAATAGGTCCCCCCAAACATAAACTTGCACTAGTCGTTTTGGAGTAATAATAGTTTTGAGGAATAATCGTGATTTATTTATGCAAGATGTTGAAGGAAATTTGAATGAAAAAAAGCTAAATTTTGCGATGCTGTTAATATAATTTTTAGCGTAAAAAATAGGTTTAATTAGCTGAGTAGATTGAAAACTCACTATTTGTCTTCAAATAAGCATCATGCATTTCAACAACACTTGTCTTATCGATTACAGTTGTAACATATCAATCCATTTTTAAAAATCTCTTCCCTGTCTGTTAAAAAAAAGAAAATATAAAGAATAAATTATCTTTTTACCGATGATGGGGATTATGGTCGTGTTCGTTACTTCACCTCGCCACAAGAAAGTAATCAAATGTGCCAGGTACCCTCAAGGTAGTGTTCGTAATGCTGATGTACAAGACAACAGTGAGGAGCTTAGCCTATCCAGGTTACGTCGAAATTTTCGTTATCGCTTACACAGCCGACTCGTAGCAGAAAAAGAAGGAAATATTCACTGTACAAGCCTACTAAAGGATTTGCTAGACACTTTTGCGATGTTTAGATCATGGTAAAAAAGATAAAATGAGTATTCAGAATACGAGCATTGTTGACGTGATCCACCCTATACAGTGACAGTATTCGTATTATTAAGCATTTGCTACGTAAAAGCCAACTGCGGACGTTTAAGTCAGAGTATATACAATAAAACAAGAAAGAAGGATTGATAAAAGAACAATAATTAAACATTTTCTGGTTGAAAATTGTTAGATAACAATTATTTCAACAATAAACCTAGCAAACTTCATGTTGTGCATACAGAAATGTATTCGTCAACCAAAATATTTACCATAAAGAGTGCATGTCAATCATGCCAAAAACAAGTTCCCTTAATGCGCCAACAATCTAGTGTGCTGTGACCAGAAGTGTCTTCAAATTTTCATTTTTTTAGGGTACTGATACAACTTATTAAACAACTGAACGTACGATTACACAATCAATTCAAATCGACGTACGAAATAGTTTGGACCCGTTGTTTAGTAAATTGGCCTAATTTTGAAAAAACTTACGGTAAACTTGCTTAACATACGGTGGTTCAAAAACAAATATGTGATGAGGTAAGTTGATAATCTAACGAAAATTGTAAAAAAACATGATTGGATGAACTCATGATAGTGATGGGAAAATCCTCCAGACACCTGTGGAGCGAGTTCCGGTTCCGGCTCCGCTCCAACCGCTCCGGAGCCCGCTCCGGATTCACTAACTCATGATGGCTAAACGATCAAAGGTTTGCAACAAGACAAAGCCAACGCGAAAATTGGAATTAAAATGGATGCCAGTAAGAAATTTAGGGTAAACTCTGTAAACCGTAGAAAGAGAATAACATTGGCAGAGAGCAAAACTGAATTTAACCTACCCGAGACCTATTGGAACCGTGTGTTGTATCAGGACGAAATATAATTTAGCTAATTTGAAATTGATGGCAGAATACAGAATTGCATACCAATGATTTGTATTCAGACTTGGAACATAGTCATAGTACTGTCATGGTTTGAGGTTGTGGGAGGCCAGCAGCCGTTGGGCAAAGAGTCAAACGTTGAAAAACCGGAATCGCTTCCAAATGACTCCTAAAATTTTGGAAGCGGCTTCCAACAGTTCCGATGGCTCCGACGGCTCCGGACGGCTCCTTCTGCCGACTAGCGGCTCCGGAAGGTTCCGACGACTCCGGACGGCTCCAGCTGCCGATTAGCGTCTCCGGAAGGTTCCGACGGCTCCGAGCGGCTCCAGAAGGAGCCGTGGGTGTGATAAAGACGGAACCGGTTCCGGAGTAATACTGCTAGGAAGCGGTTCGGAGTCGTGGGTTTGGTTCCGAGAACCCATCGCTAGTCTACAGTAACAATATGGACTGTTGTTTTTTTGTGGTACCATTATTACTTTATTCATACTAAAATACTGCCGCATAACAACTATATGCACACCACTAAAAATATGATGACTTAAAATTCGAAAAAAAATATCCAATTTTTGTTAAGTGTATGAGATATTCAACCAATTTAATTAATCGAAAGTCATGCTGATTCCTTCATTCAATGAATGTTTGATTTCTTCCATTCTCTCCAGTTGACATGAGTCTCATGGAACGACTTTGGAATTTTCTAGAAAATTAATAACGCAGATGATCTCCTAAATTCTAACAAAACCGTCTTCCAACAATCGTTGCAGAATAATAGGACAGTATGCCTCTAAGGACAGCCGTCGATGCTATTCTGGTCAGTTCTATTAGACAAAAATTATAAACTTTCGTGAAGGTCATGGGATAGTCTTCTTCTTGAGTAGTTCCAAAAAGCCTGAAGGGCTTAAGCCTTCCAGAGCATTAATGTGCTTTTCTGTCACTTAATACAAAAAATCAGCTATCAGCTATCCGAAGTAGATTCAATAGAATTTCAACAATAACATTACATAACTCTAATCGTAAAGAAAAACAAACAATTCTAATTTTATTCTAAAATTCTAAAAATTCCAAAAGGTAAAACAAGGATAGAAAAATGCATTTTTTTTTTCATTACGTCCAGGCCATATATCTTACAAACTATTCTTAAGTCTAACAAAAAACAATCATTATCCAATATGTTAGATTGGGTGGAAAACATTTCCTTCTCCCTCCGTAGAAATGCTCCTTATCCCGGGTGGGCTTGGTATGTTTGTGTCTGTCCAAAACAGTTTTTCTTTTCTGGACTGTTGGCGGTATCGTATCAGTGTCAATATTGTATTGGTGGTATCGTAGTAGCATCTGCCATAGCTCGTAGGAATCCAGGCAAAGAGCCGGCGCGACAGCCTCATCCTTGCAGTGTTACCATCTTTGTCTACCGGAACAACCACACCGGTCCATGTGTACAGTTTCTATTCTGTTCCCTTTGCACGTATACAACAGCTGTGAATGGCCCGATGGCAGAGTATGTGGGATGTGGATGAACTCGGGAGGTTCCTGCATTCCATCTTTCTACAGGTATCCCTACGTTCCTGGTTTCATGGGCTCCTAATGAATCGTGCGTTCATTCGTATGATGTCTAGACTTATGTCGAACCATTATGCGAAAATCAGCACCGACAACAGCATAGAAGTCGAACTGCGCGCACGGATGCTGACGGCCAGCCGGTCATTCTAAAGCCTGAGGAAGCATTTCACCTCACAAAACCTGTCGCGACGGACGAAACTGGGACTATATCGCACCTATATAGTTCCAGTACTCACGTATGCCTCTGAGACATGGACTTTGTCCAAATCTGACGAAACCCTCTTAGCCGCGTTCGAGAGGAAGATGCTCAGGAGGATTGTTGGCCCCATACGTGAGGAGGGACAATGGAGGAATCGATACATCGACGAGCTGTACGAGCTGTACAACGATCTCTCCGTTGTGCAGCGGATTAAGCTCGCCCGGCTCCGGTGGGTTGGCCATGTTATACGCATGGACCCGGACGACCCAGCCCGTAAAGCCCTCTTATTCATCAGACCACACACCACCAACCGTTTCTGCTTCGGCCATGTTTTTTCATCTTAATAAAATCTCTTTTCGAAGTGCTGCGAGGTTTTCTCCTTGTTTTGGGTTTTGCTTACTGTTTCACTTGCATCACTTATTATTTTAGCAGAACACCTCAGCTTGTCTTGATTTTTTTGCATGTTGATTATGTACTTACAAGCTGTTTTGAACACTTCGAATAACCTTACACGATTAAACAGTTTCAAATGTGGGTGTGTAGCAGAGAATTAATGATACGATAATGAGCACTGCTATTATAATAAACAGCTTTATCGTGACACAACCAGAGAACGGTACGGAGTACGGTATTTAAGGTAGAAAGAGATATTTATATTGATAATATGTAGTTTTTTTAACAAAGTATGACACTACTACAATTTCTCAAAAAGTGATAAGCAATTGAAATGTATTACACACTGATATAAAAACTCAAGTAATGCATGAGATGAGAACTACACTGCTATTTTATAGAACACAATGTTCGTTTCAGTACTTGAATTAAACATTAGCATCAATATGTACGCCGCCTTGGGTGGTAGCATTCCGACATTTGTTTTGAGTCGTTTACTTGCTTTTAGTGATGGATAAGTTTGTCATAAAACCGGATGCAAATGCGTCCTTAAGGTGCAATATTTCAAGCTCGGAACCGTCCGAGAGCCGTTATAATATTTTTTTAGTACAATAATTTTGTGATAAGCAATATGGTTGAAGCTAGTGATTCCTAAAGAGGGATTCCTACCGCCCAACGGTGGGCGCTGGTAAAATATCAGTGAGCTGTGAGAGTCAATTGAAGATTTACTAAAAGCTTGAGAAAAAGATAGAGCTTCCATTAAAAGCCAAATTTATGCTTAACTACAAAACATCTCGCTCTACTACCTCATTACCAAATAATGGATGAGTTTTGAAATTAATTTTACCAAATTAACATCGTTATGCCTATTGGAATAAGGATTGTCAATAAACGTTTGCAAATAGCGATTTACGAAAGTTCACCTGACCAGGTTTAACAATAAATAACCAGATGTATCATTTACATCAATTTCAAAGTGTAAAAAAGTGTTTAAGAATTGTTTAATATGTTTAGATATTTTTTTTTGCTTCACAAATGGTTTAAAATAGCAAAAGTAGCCTGGCCTAATACTATAAAAAAATGGTTTAAAATGAGCGTTACAATCAATAGTGACTGTATAGTGGACGCTGAGTGAAAACAGTTTGGAAGCCACTGGTCAAATCGAACAAAATACGAAATTTCCGATAGAGAAACAATTCAGTGTATAGGGTCAATTATATGAGTCAAACGGAAAAGTCTCAAACAAACACACTCTACACAAACGGAAAACAAATTGGTATTATGAAAGATTGTTTGAGACTTGTCAAGATTCGTTAAATTTGTGGCGACAGAGCATCGGAAAAGAACGCCAACTATGATGTTCTGGAAGGATCGCAACCAGAAGGT
>KB671876.1:32325-45135 GCA_000349105.1 Anopheles epiroticus
ATAAAAAATCTTCAGATGATTAGATAGAAGCAAGTGCAGTGTTAAGTTAGACAATACATATAGTTTTTAGTATCAATAGTACATTAGGTAAATTGTATAACATATTTATCATTAATCATTTTTCTTTTTAATAGAATTGAATTTGCATACAAAGAACCAAATTAGGACGGGTAAAGCACTTGATAATTACTTTTCATTGATATTGTAATGTAACATAACTGTGAGTGCCCTTTATACTTATTGCACTGCTAGAAAGCATTGGGTGCAATGAGTGACAGTTCCAAAACACTTTGAACGTGCGATAAAATACCTATCAAGAAGAGCCTTGCTCGTAGATTAATGATAGACGAAATTAAAATAAATAGAACATTGGTTATTAATCTGCAAGATGAACGAAACAGCACAATTCGGTGCTCTCTAGCTCTAACATTGTTGCTGGCGGTCGTCTTTGTTGCCAATACGTCTGCCAAACCAAAACCACAAATCGTATTCTAAGTGTCCCCGTGCAGTGGATGCTGCAATGTTGTAAGATAAAAAGCACATCAATCTGTCTAGAATTTCTGCTCCCTCCGTTCACCTTCCGGACCCTGCCCGACGTGTCTGCAGACTGACCATGGCTCGAGTGAACGATTTGAACGGTTTTGCCGCGATTCTGTCTCCGGCCACCATCCACCGGGCCAGCCCGTGTCGATAGTAAGCTGATCGTGATAAATTAGATGCAGGCAGCCGTCCCCGCACTACGCCCTCAATTAATGAATTATGAATGGTAATCCGATTACCGAGATGCCCCTTTCCGCTCCTCCCCCCCCCCCCCACTCACGTGAAGTAATTTCGGTAGCATTCGCTGTTTTATTGTGTCGGGAGGGCACTGGTAAACCTTCGCCACCATTGTCGCCCGTTTGTTTGCCGCGGGGCGACACTTTGTGGTCTGCCCGGTTGAGCAGCGCACAACGCCACACGGAGCAGCTCAGCTCTTAAGCAGCTTTAACGGTCGTAAACGGGCGGCAAAACGATGTTTTGATGTTACGCTCTTGGGCTGTCCTGTGCGGCTTGCCCCGCCCGAGCACCGACCGATTTGCATAAGCGTACGAGCCGGTCCAAGGCTACCCTCAGTGCTCCCGCAAGGCAGGGCGCTTTGTTACGAATTTTATTTCGCCGGCCAATGGGCATCATTAGCCCTGCCTGAAATATGTGCTGCCCAAATCGTTGCCCAACCGTCAAAACATTGACATTCCAAGACCGTGTAATAAAAGCGGAAGAAGAAGCTGGTCGAATTATGAAACAAAAAGAACCGGATCCGGTAAGCAGATTGCCCCCGCGCAGCATTATTCGATTTGATGTGCTCGCCTAGATCTATACCCACTCGTATGTGTAGGGACTCCTTCTTCCCCGCTGGCTCGCCGTGACTCTCTGGTCTTGCAGGTTGTCCTTTTATCTTTACACTCTAAAAATCCTATCTCTATTGCGCACAAACGTTAGGCTGATTTATCCATCCCGCTTCGGTGGCGTGGCAGACTTTGCATTCGAAATAGATTGCTTCCTGTGGGCCTTGCGTCCGCTCATGGTCCGGTTCGGTCAGGTGTGAGTGCGCGTGCGCGCGTGGGGCTACGCTCGCACAATAGGACGCGCTCGCCCGGATCGTCTTAATCTTCCACGCTAAGAGCGTTCCCGATAGTTAGCCGCAGATATGCTAATTGAGCGTGACCGTTCGGAGACCATCGGGACAGGGGCGGTTCGATTCGTTAGCGTTTGTTTTGCTGTCGTTAATTTTGTGTCACTTTGGCGTGTGTGTGTGTGTGTGTGTGCGACCTCTGGCGGGCAAGTCCGGCCAGACCGACGGATCGACCAACCACGGCCAGATAAGCCCTAGCGCCTGATATTCCGATATTCCGACCGAACGAGGCGAGGACGCTTTATTCGAACCCGGTGTGTCCGGTGCTACAAAGTGGGCAACTCATTTATCATCGCCGGCGGTGATTTATCAAACGCGGCAGGCGGTAATCGGAAATAGTTACATTTCTATTAGCGGCTCGGCGCTGGCCAAAGGGGCGGGCGAAGGGAGTGAAATCATAATCACAGCCGAGAAGCCGGTGGAGCCATCAGCACCTTTTCGGTTTTGCCGATGGGGCTGGTGGGTAGGGATTTTCGGACAAAGGGTTTGTTGCTTTTCAATGCGGCAAGATGTTTGCTACTAGAATTCGGAAAGATGAAAATCTCAAAGTCTACTGTTTTCACCTTATCAGAATATTCATCAAATTTATTAGAAACAATTTTCCGAATAACGAGACAGTCTCATTCGGCAGAAAGTGTGTATGTTAAAATGCAAAACCAATCCATCCGCCATGAGGGTATCATATTTTGATGCTCCCAACAGCAAACATTTTGATGGCTTATAACAGGATAACTGATTTTTGATAGTATAATTTATTCCTATCAATCCCAATTTAGAACGATAGCGTTTGATTTGTTCTGCATAGCAAAATGTTTTATTTTAAAAATAGTGGCTGCTAATATTGGCTTCAGTGGTGCTTAAATCATGCTCTGATAGTATATGTCCTCTTCTTGTGAAGATTTTTGGATGTCCTATGGACAAAGGTGTGGTATCAATCATTTGGAAAACATCATGGATGGTTCCCTAGTATGTAAAGGGCGACAAACATCGTGCAGCCAGCTACCGAGGAATCACATCAATTTATTTATTTTTCCAATTTCACGTATCGCATTAAAGTTGGGAATCACTTATCTAGCCCATTTGGAAGCAACGCAGGAGTTCCGCAGGGCAGTAATCTAGGACCAATACTGTTTCTCCTGTGCATTAACGACGTATGCGGCCTACTACCTCTAAATTCCTTTCTCTTGTGTGCGGACGACGTAAAACACTTCATGCCCATAAATTCTGTTGACGATTGTATCAGGCTACAACGGGCGCTCACCACATTTAATAATTGGTGTGTGATAAACTCTCTCTCCCTGTGAACAGAAAAGTGTTTCGCCATGACCGGTGTGCTCTACATCACCGGTGTTGAACAATTACCGTATAAACAACAAATCTGTATATTCTTATATTTATTCTTATTTTGGTTTGCCTCAAGGACTATACAAAAAAAACCCCTAAAAATAACTAACTCTTCGCTAATCCCTTTCACTAAACGCAACATAAGCCCTACAAAACAAAAAAAAACGATCACATCTGCCAACACAAAAACAATAAAAACAGAACAGACGATATTGGAGGTGGATCGGTGACAAAAAGATAAAACAAATATAAAACTAATGACACGTTAACAAGTATACATTAAGACAAGAAGAGGAAAAAAATATAAAAAAGACATGCACGAAACGAGGACGAAGACATAGAGAACGCAAACAGGTCACCCGAGTGGCTAAAGCAGCGAAAAGCAGCAAGCAGAGGATCATCAGTATAAAAGCGCCAACGGGTAGGGCATTTTGGTTTGGTGGCATTTGTTATTTTTTAATTTATTTTTTTATTTTAGTAGAGACGGCCAGGCCGTATTGCTTTTTTAAATTTATATTGTATTGCGATTTTCTTGTTTCATGTTCTATTGCTGTGTATTACTATGTATAAGCTTCGTTAAGCCATTTCCGGCGGTTAATCACATAAATAAATAATAATAATAAAAATAATAATAATAGCAACAACTCAGTAGGGTCAAGGCTTAACCAGAGCACTTAATTGCTTTGGCTCTTTCTATGGCTGAATGTACCCATCCATACCAAGATTGTTAATCCTGCGTACGGGAGGTTGTGATTTACTTCCAATGAGACCAACGTCCCAATAAAACTAAAGCACATCAGTACTATGGTAGGCCAGTGATGCCCAAAGTGGTATCTATCGCCCATAAGTGGACGCTAGTAGATTTTTACTGGGCAGTCTGAGTCAATTAAAAAATCGTTGGAAAAGTTCGAGCTTCAATTAAATACCAAAATTATGTTTGGCTACCAAAACTCTTGATCTAGTATTTCGTCGCCAAATTATGAACGATTTTTGAAATTATTTATACCGAATTAATATCGTTGTGCCTATTGGAATAAGGATTGTAAATAAATGTCTGCAAATAGCAATTTGCACAAGGTTTCAGTAGGTGGCTAGGATTCATTATAAATAATCAGATAAATCATTTACACCTTATTCAGAAATTATTTGGGAATTATTTAATGTGCTTTGATGGCTGTTGTTTGCTTCACGAATGGTTTAAATTAGCAATACGGTTACTACCGAAATATTAAAATGGTTTCAAATCGGCGTTACAATCAATAATGACTGAAAAGTGAGCACTGAGTGAAAACTTTGGGACTAACTGAGCTAAACCATTCTAAGGTTGATGTGCAACCCAAAAAGAAGCAGAACACTGAAACAGATTTGTGATCTTGTACTGGATGAGTTTGTATTCCATTTTAGACAATCTGGATCAGAACCGGGATCGTTTGTAAGAAAAAGTCATTTCATGTTTTTATGGAATTTTTATATACGCGAAAACTCGAGATACGCTAAAGGGTTCGGTCCCATAAATTAGCGTATATCGGGGAGTTGCTGTATTAGTTGTACGAAAGGTATAGGATTAGAATCATTGCAAGGAGTTGTGTAGGCACAGTATACTTGTCTTATATGTATAAAGGATCTGCATCAGAATCGATAAAGGGTTATGAGTGATTTCATGATTGGACTGGATCAGCTCCGATAGAAAAAAGGTTTGTGAGCAGAAACTGCATGGATTACTTCAATGCCTTTTTCAGTGAAAAGTTTTTTTTTTATAAATCAGATGTATATGGGCTTAAAACTAATTTTTACGTACTGATATTTTTTATGCGAACTACAATCCATGTATCCATGTACTACAATCGAGTATCGAACACTGTAGGCCTCTTGTAAGGTCTGATATTGTTCTAATCGGATTAAGACTGGACAAGGTTGGTCCATCTTGTTATGGGTAAAGCTACTCACAGACACACATACAAAGCACAGTGAGTCATGATCAACCTTGGTTCGAACAGCAACCAGCAGGTAAGCAAGTAAGTATGCAAGTAGGTAAGAAGAATCTGTAAGAATAAGAAAAACAACGATTTATTGCGAATAGTACAGGGTTTGAGTCATACCGATCAATAGAACAAAGCGAGCACACTATTGGGGTTTACAGTCATACTAGTGAATATGGCCTGATCACAGGGCAACTCTAAGGTCTAAGGTGCATCTAAGGTGTGCATAAAAAGAAACTGTTTTGAAACTGTTTTGATCGTCTAGAGTTAGTCACCAAAAAAAACTAATAAGAGGTTGTTGTGCCACTGCCATTGGTACTGGATTGAAATAAACCTTTCCAGCTCTTAAACTAATGGCGTATCCAGTATAAGATCATTTAATCGATCGTGGGATCTTCTAATTGATTCCGAAGCCATATATTTCCTTCTGGTGATCTCGCATCAGTAACTGTCATTCATGCATGTTTTCAAAACTATAAAATTTGAAAAGCCAATTTTGACAACAGTAGTTGGATTTTAAAAACGAAACAATGAGTAGAAATTTGAATTTAGGCGTCCAAATTGAGTACAGTTTGTTAAGGAACATTATTCCACATTTTACTATCCATGATGCATATAACATCCTGTATATTTATAAACATGTCTCTATCGATTGTCCTACAGTTACTCTGGGACGTAAGTTCAAAGACACATTTAGTTATGGGACTTTCTCTATTCTGATGTAATGAATACCGAACCTTGTTTTTTTTTTATTCTGTAGTGACGGCCAGGCCGTATTGTGTGTAAGTGTACCCGTCCATATCAAGATTGTAAATCCTGCGTATGGGGAGTTGTGACTAAGTGTACCCATAGCAGAATAGTCAACCTGCGTATGGGGGGCGGTAGTGGTCCGAATGAGATTATTACTGCCGAATCTTGTGCTGCAATTCTTTTTGAGCCTGACCAGGTCAAGGTGTATATAGCGAATTTATCTTGCCTGTCATGGAATTGATACTGATCTTAGCGAAGTCTTGGTGCTTGGTGCCTACCTAGATCAGGAAGGTTTCACAAAAACTTGACTTCTTCCGGATATTGTAATTGTTTTTGTTTGAGACCTTCACGTAATCTCCAACCTGAAAGCTAATGCCTAACTCGTCTCAATTAAAAATATATCACCAGAGGTATCCTGCTGGATTGAAGGAGAAAGTACTAAAGACCAGCTATGTACAGTATATAATTGAATGTTTGCAGTTTATAGTCTATGAAGTCTATGTTTACTCGGCAAGATATGCCATCTAAATTCTGGAAGTCTTTGGAGTTCTTTAACGAAAACAGCACGAACCCTGCACCCGAACCACAATGGTACGTCGATCCATCCACCGGAGGGGGAAACCAATCTGACCTGCTTAACTCGATCCGTGTCAGTATTTGATTTATGGCGTCAGAATTGTTTACCTTTCGGGCACCCAAATTTTAACGGAGAGCACCAAATTCGGCAACCAACACCGCCGGAATGGTAGTGGCTCGAAATAGGATTATACGCTCAACTTTGCTTTTAGCAATCGACACTCGATTGCTATGCCTAACGATTGACTTTTATCGCACCGTTGGCAGGTGTTTCGCCTCACCGATCGAGCCCGGCAGACACATCGTGCAATTAGCCGGATTCGTGAAACTTAGGCGATATGCATAAGCGGCACAGCGGCTGTAGCGTTAAGATGAGGGACTTTTTAACATCGGAGCACGTCGTTTAATGGAGTGGAGGTGTCGGGACAGGGACCGACATTAGCCAGCGCTTCACATCCATCCACCCCGGCAAGCAACGTCCCGGAATTCCACGCTATGGTCGAACCGATTGCGTGATCGGCAGTAATAATTGAATATCGCGAACGAAACGGGGCAGCTCTCACCGGCCCACACGTGGAGCAATAATATCATCATCATCCACATCTTCATGCTCATCACCGTCATCATCCACACCATCACCACTGGCCCGAGCTGGCTGGATAATGTGTCGAGGCCAATCGGGGAAACCTCCGTTCCGGTGCCGCTGTGCGAAGTAGCCGGCACCCGGTGCCCTCTAATCTAATCATTTGCCGGTTCATCACCGGGCGGGAGTGTGTTCGGCCACGCATTTGCCACGGCTCGCTCGCGTACGGTTATGCACTTGTACATCTGCGAGCAGGGCAAAGGCGAAGAAAAAACGGCCAGCTTTCGGACGCTTTCGTTGTATCGTAATTAAATTGAAAGCTTCGTTCCGATTGATACCTACACTTAGTGCAAGGCAGTCCTTCCTCTCTCTCTCCCTCTGGCGTGTGGGTTGGAGGCTGTCCCAGGTGGCGCTGCCCTGCGCTCAATCAGCGCAGTGCTGATGAGGCAGTGTGGAATGGTCTGATTTTCGTTGCGCCATTTTTTGCCGACCCACCGGTCGCCCCTGAAGAGAGGTGGACGAGCGAGGTTTCCGAAAATTAGTGCAAGCGAACGCGGCACACGAACGTTTATTAATTTGTGTAGATTTATCACAACACTTCCTATGGCCTCCCCTTCCCACCGCTCGGCCCATCCAGCGCACGTGAAAAAGGGTTTATTAGGCGTTTAATAGGATTTCACAGGAAACCCGACCGTTGCGTCGAGCGTTACGAAACATTGATCGAAGTCGGCTAATTGCGATTCCCGCGCTAAGGTCCGCCGCCTCTGCTTGAGGCACTTTTGGGGGTTTGAGAAGCGGCCGGGGCCCGGGTTTGCATGTTGACTGGTGTTGTTTAACAGCACACAAATGTGATTTAATGTACGCCTAGCGAGCGTGCTACTATAGCGTGTAGCAATGGTCTGGTAAACACCGTGCGAAAAACCTGATAAAATCCTGCTTGTAGCTAATAACACTACGTTACTAGCCCGTCATGCTAAGCGTTATGATGAGCTGGGTATAGAAATCGGTTTTTTGCTGCTTTAGATCTTTTAAACTATCGGAGTTGCTATATGGCCAACAGCCTGTTGGGACACTTTACGTGAAATCTCTTGAAGAAGTGCATAGACGCTGAATCTTACATAAACATATCTCAAAACACATTGAATTTTCGCGAAAACTGAAAACCAAATAATTAAGGTAATTATGGTTGGTGCAGTGGATATCAGCGTTTTACTTGAGAACATATTTGTACTTAACTTTTGCTGCTAACCATGGAGAAGCTCACGGATGTCATTATTCCCACGGAAGGTTTTAAATATAGTAGCTTGGTATTGTGACTAAACACAACACAAACCTTACCAGGTATTGCAATATTTTTGAACTTAGTTTTTCTTTTCATTGATGAATAAATAATTTTAAGTAAAGTGCTATAAATCATTAACTGAATTTAGCTTGCAAGAAAGCATTAAATGACCGATATCGATCAGCCTTCATTAAAGAATTAAAGCAATTAAAGAATTAAAGGGAAAATGCTTTATTTTTTAATGACTGTAATTTTAATGATCCCATAATATTATGACGTTTCAATGCTAAGCAATCAACTTAAGCATTTTCTGGTAAATGGGTAATCAGGTACAGCTTATTTTATACCCTTGAAATAACTTCTTAATTATCGTATGCGCTAGGACCTTATAAAAGGCTCAATTGAATAAAACTAGTTCTTACATTTCACATTAAAATTACTATTAAAGGATTTGATTAATATAGCTTTGGAGTTTTGGTTCTATCGTATGCATAGGAAATTATTTAAATTCTTTAGAAAAAGGAAGAAAAGAAAAGAATGAAAAAATAATGCAAAATAAAGTGACTTTGAGTTGGAAAAAAAGGTTGATGAAGTCTACACTAGTGAAAGAAGAAAGACTTTACAGACTACTACTGTTAGAAATACAGAAAAATTTAAAAATAACAGCTATATAAGTACAAATTATCCTTAGTTAAAACGAATAAGTGAGATTAGCCTTAAAGAATTTCAACAAAGAAAATACTTAAAGACTATTAAAAATATAACAGCGAAAGGTAGATATCATAAACGAGATCGTTTTAAGCTAATCTGCGCTGTATTACTGTAAGACTAACCACTATTTCGATTACTAAAAATAAACGTATTAAAATATATCAGTGAGTCATCATCTGTTGCATAGAATTTACAGTATCCAGGGGGAGTGTGAGTCACGTAATCTAGAACAAAATATACGCAAAAATAGATTTTTTATGGAAATCAAATTTAGCAATGTTTGCATAAAAGTATGAAAAGTTTATACAAGCTTAATAGAATACAGTAAGTAAAGAAGGGTAATTTTTTTACCAGCAAAACTGATATTCGATCAAGACCTGTCTAAGCCTTTTTGAAGTATAAAGATCTGGAGCTTTCTGTGATTTTTTATGTTTACTAGTGATGGGTAAATTTAATGAATAACCAGAATCGCTTCCAAATAACTCCTCAAATTTCGGGAGCGGCTCCGAAACGTAGGTTCAATGTTCCGAGCTCGGAACCGTTCGGAGCCGTCTGAAACCGTCCGGAGCAGCTAGTCGGCAGCTGGAGTCGTTCGGAACCGTGGAAATCATCCGGATCATCCCGCCCAGAGCCGACAGGACCGTGGGAACCGTCCGGGCAGTCGGAGTCATCCGGAGTCGACGGAGCCATCAGAGCCGGCGGAGCCGTCCTGAACCGCAGAACCTTAATAAAGACGGAACCGGTTCCGGGGTAAAGCTGCTCGGAAGTGGTTCGGAGTCGTGGGTTCGGCTAGTGTGTACTACAACAGGCCAGTCATACCCGATGATGCGTCTCGGTAAATGCTTTCAATATTTTTTTAAAAATATCGCAAAATAATTAAGTCAACCGTTATAGTACCTATGTTCACTCTTTTCGGAAGTAGATCTTTTTGGAAGTAGCTCTCGATATAAGAGTAACATAAAAAAGATGCAAATAATAAAAACAATTCGTCCAGGAAAATGGTGTATTACAACAGCTAACAGTTTATCAATTCCAATTATGTGCTCGGTGGTTGTAGTAAAGGAAAATTCGCAATTAATTAAACACTCTCTTCCGCACTGGCTGTTGTGCATTAAGGTTAGGTCAATTAGGCGGAAATTCAACCGAACTTATCGACATGTCGCTCGCCGTATAAAGGTAGTTGTGTATGTGAGGACAGCAAACCTGACAGCATGTTTCCGGGTACGATTGACGTCGCTGGGACGTCGCTGTAGCCAGAGTTAACTTTAGCCCTCAGTGGTTGGAAAAGAAATAAAACGAAAACCGAACTAATAAAACGGCGATGTGCAGACAGGAGCACACGCGAAGCACAATTCCAAATTTGTCACATCGGAAGGTGTACGGTTCGTATCAGGGGTGGGTGTGACATCGACATTACATCTTCCTGGTTCAAGGCACAAGCATCGACACCTGGAGAAAAAAAAAGACGAAACGGTAGGAGGGAAAAGTTAGTTGGACATGTGGGCGGTTGTGTGACTAATTGACTGTGACATACGCCCCCCATTGACTTGTACGAATCTCCGTGGGCATGGCTTCCATTGGCTTCCATTTTGCCTGGCGCCATCTTCGTTACCAACGGATGCTAACCCGCCCAACTCCTCTTCCCAACATCAGTAACCCTCGTTCAATACCCCCCTCCCGCCCTCCACAACACTAGGAGTACGTTTAATTTAGGCAAACTTTAGAAATAATTCGTTCGCAACCCTTTGCCCGTTGGAATTGGGTTGGGTCAGCATCTCGGCATTTCCAAACATTTCCGCTCCGGCACCGAAAACCCCATAACATAAACAACGTGCGGATGTAGGTCAGTTGGGCGATAAGCGGTAGCCGGCTGACTGCTAACCACCACTCCCCCCCACCCCCCCCCCATGCCTGGCAGGGGTCAACTTTTCTGGGTGTCGATGGGATTCTCTTACTCTCCCCCCGTCGGTTCCGGTTGCTTGTGCGGTTTTACGAAAACGGCCATTTTGGACAAGCGGATGGTGTATGTGTGTGAATTCGTGTGTGTGTGTGTGCGGATTTTTGTACGAAATATTGACTACATAAATATTGGTGTTAATGTTGAACCCATGCCCGGGTTTCGTTGTGGCTTTCGAGGGTTGTTGATAACACTTGGGCTATTCATTATTGTCTCCCCCTCTCCCCCCCCCCCCCCCTCCACTGCCATGCGGTACGGGCTATGCATGAGTGTCAGTACGTCTGTTTATACCAGTGAATCCTCGGATTCGGTAGCAACTAATGGAGTTCCGGAACCGTTTTTGGCGGGGTCAGAATGCCGGAAGCGTGATCTCAGCCCCGTTTGCTTCCCTTCCGATTATATATTTTGCATCCTCTCGGCCAAGCTTGCCGGTATCAGTGTCCAGCACTGTGGTGCTCTTCGGTGCGTTGAGCGGACATTGCTAATTTCAGCAAATGTGCTGACCATTTTATTGTGAAAAGTCTCCTGTTTCATCTCCCTTGCTATCTTGCGGCATCATCGGTGAATTTGATTCCTAGGAATTTATAAACCAATTTAATGATTAGCAATGTCCGTCACTACTGAAATAAAAAAAAGACTTCGATTAGAAGATTATTTCAGAGTGTCCATTACAGAATCCTGCATATCCTATAAGCACCGATGAAACGGCGTAGCATTTGCGTTAGAGCTCCAGCAGTGTTGAGATCAGTGTACAAAATAGATGGGCTATACAAAACGACACTTTAGTTATGTTTTGTAGTACAGTATTAACAGGTGTATTGATTTACAACTTTAACCGATGCATAAAGTAACAGGCACTATAATTTATGTTATAGTGCTTCATACGAAAAAGTATGGTGGTTTTACTATGAAAGCAAAATATAGTAATTATCAAATAACAAACAAACTATAAGAAACAAGCTATACGAACTGATATACATTCTTATTTATTTTTGGTAAACATATCTATTTTAACCATCTAGCAAAACAGATCGTTTGAATAAAAAAATAAGCTTTATTCGGGGATTGTAGTGGATAATCCTTCGACCTACTCGCCACTTTAACAAAATGAGTCTCAAAAACGCCACCTATTTGGATATAGATTTTCAAATAATCATACTCAATTACCTTAATTATCCCAAATGAGTTTTAGTTTTGGTGTCTTGAGTATTTTTAGTGTTGGTATCTTGAAAGAATCGTTTTTTTTATTCCTTTGTGTAAACATTTATTATGAGCAGTGTGACTTGACTGTAACGGTGGAACAAACATAAATACATTATTTAATTATTTATGTTGCTTCGTTTCTTTACGTTGTTTTAGAACTTGACCCAAGCAGTAACTTGTGTGAACACATCTTGCCACATTCGGCACCGTAGAATAAATAACGAAAAAAATATTATTGTTTTGGGATTTTCGTTTTGAGATTCATGTTATAATTTTATTTTTATACAAATATTGCTTATACTAGTGTATGGTTTGCTTGCAGCTTAGAAATAATTTTTTGTTTCTAATTTTCTTTTTTTTGCATCATAGATCATCATAGTATATTTCTAAAGACAGAAACTAAAATTCGTTTACCCAGCAAAGCACAGTTCACCGTCACATGACCTGATATCAGTTGTAAAATGAATTTATGAAACACATTTTTTCTAAACCATTTCAGACCAAACACTTGTTCTACGCTAATTTTCAAAAGAAGTTCCGAGAAGACACGGAAGTTTTGTTGATACTACATTGCTGAATAGTAAATACCTGTTTTGGGGAGATGATCTCTTAGCGAGATTTTCACCTCAATGTATCGAATTAGAAAATACTGTACCTGTCAGTCAATTCCGGACACTTGCAAATACTAGCATTTTTGCACTTTGCGCACAGTTCCACATTTCATAGAATTGTCGATTGCCATGAAATCACGTT
>KB671876.1:49828-72234 GCA_000349105.1 Anopheles epiroticus
GTGTTCGGAATCGTCTGACAGGTACTGTATGATCCCTTAGATTTAATTAAAATTCAATTTTAACACAACATCATACGTCATACGCTGCATAGATCAATTTAAAAAGAAGTTGAAAGGACTTTTTATAATTTAGCATAGCTTATTGTAAATATTTTACAAAAATATATTATAGTATAGTAAGAATAAGTGTATCAATTGAAGCAAAAAATAATAAAAAGACTAAAAATTACTTCACCGCCGATAATTAGAAAATAATTATTTTTTACCAGAGGAAAATGCTGGTGGAAGACGTCCAGTACTAATAGATAAATATTGCTACACTAAAAAATCACCTACTCAAAAAGTTGCGTAAAGTTGCACAGTATTTGTGTAGCAAATGTTAGATCGCATATGTGACTTTACAATTTAGTTTATTTTCACTTTATGTTGTTTTAGGGTAATTTTTTTTTGGCACGATGAAAATGTTTCATTTCGCACAATCATCTTTGCGATTTTTTCATATGTTAATATGCAACTTGATGATAGCCGTAATGTTTTTTATCGAACTAAAAAATGCTTTAAAGGAGAAGCAAATCCATCCTTAAAAAACTGTCAAATAGAAAACAAAACGCTAAATACTCAGATAATTAAAGCATTTTGATAAATGATCCTTGAGGTATGCAGTACGGTAGTCATTACATTGAAATATGATAAAAATGGTTTTATTTTCGTATAAACCTATAGATTGGACAACCAATTGTAGATCAACTGATCATGGAAGTTAAATTATCGACTTTTCTCCTGATAAATCTCCACTGTGCACGGGTGAAATAATAACCGTATAGTCCTTAAAACGATTATTTGAATAATTTTAACCGCAAAGCAGCTCAACTTTAAACGATACGAATGATTTTCTTTGAAATTTCACACAAATTTCATTAAACAATCTAGACTAAATTCTGCAAATATAAAAATGCTATATTTTAATTTCCTATAAAGGTCCGCCGGTAGACCACAGTGTTTCGGTCAATTCTCTGGAAAGCCAAATATTCGGCCCCGCTGGTACTCGAGCAACCAACGTCAGCGGTTTGGTCCGATTCTGCGAAGCGTTGGGAGTGTATAATAATCGTATCGTTTGGTGGCGAAACGCCAGCTGGAATGAACTCCGTCCACATCCTGCAGTGGGATGAGCCAGAAAGCCAGACGAAGGATAGGGATTGGGAAGGGATGGACGCCAACCAGGCGAAGGTAAACACGGTTTTATTTAAAGCAATGCAAAACATTTTGACGCTTTCAGTATGAAGGTTAGTATTGGCCACAGCGCTTAGCGGTGCCGGAGTACGCGTGCGACGGTAAGCAGCTACTGCAGAGTAACAACATATTGTTTTTGTTCAACATCTTTTCTGCTTTCTGCCACTTCCCTTTTAAAAGGTAGGTAAAACCCCTTCCTGTTGCCTAAAAATGTCCTACGGTTTCATTTTGCCGGATGGTTTTCCGGTATCTGTTTGATGTGCGCCTGCTCCCCGCTTCGGTGCAAAAACAAACTCCAAGTTTGGGTGAAACACCTGTAAGCTGGAAGGAGACTCGACGTAGCACCGACATTCCCGAGCGGCTGACATTGTTCGAATAGCAGTCCACTTCACCTTCCACTTCCCCTTTGATGCGCTGGCCAATTCTCAGCTCAACTATTTTAATTCCCGAATTCTTTACCAACGCAATGCCTTCACGGTGTGGGCTGCCGTTGGACCTTCCAGGTGTAAGGCGTGGATGTAAAATGGTAAAGCGTGGCCGCTCCACAAGCGAAATATTCTGTTGAATAGTTAACGCTGCGTACTGGGTGTTGTATATTTAAAAATGGCGTTTAAAATTAAAGTACTTTTAATGGATGACGGTATGATATTTCGTTCATTTCAGCTTAATGGATAATAGTTTAACTTAATACTTAACACCACAACCTAACTCTCATTAATGTATGTTACGTATTAATGTATTAATGTCAGAAGTAGCCAAAAGTTTCAATATTCATATTATTTTTTTCCCATTGTGATTTTCCACACGTAATTTATGAAAGATTTTTATGTTTTTATATTTTTATTTTACGTTATATTGTTCAGTTCTGTCGTTGGCCTGCTTTCATACTATAAAATTTTTGTATTTCTTTTCATATTGATTTTAGGTAGCATTTTGTATGAATTGTTAACTCGTAAACAAATTTATTTTAAAGGTTTCTAGTTCTTACCGCAATAGAAAACAATTAGGCGAGGCAATCATTTCCCATTTTCCTTTATATTGTATAATATAAATTTATAACCTTAAAGAAAACACTTCGATCGTTTGAGCTGAACTTGAAACTGTATTTGATTTTTCAAATATTTCCTGCTTCAAATTAGGATTCCAGTACATTCCTTTTACGTCGTCTATTTGCCTAAGTTTATATTTATAAAGGGATATAGCTTTAGGAAGAATATCATATGAGCTTGTGTCATATTCTGAAGTGCTAAATTGCAAACGATTGCATTGATGTAAGGATATACGGAATAAACTTTTTTTACGAGGATTTGCAACATGTTTTTGTGTATGTTTTTGTTTTTACTAGAAATTACTATATTTATTCAAAATTACCTTATTTCTTTAATTTTACAGGTAGTGCTGGATAAAACAGAATAAGCAGGGTAAATTGATGTATATTATACACATAATGATACGTGCTATAGATGCCTTAATTGTTAAGCGTATTTTGAAACGAAACGTTAACTTTGTGGAGATTTTTAACTGTGGAGAGCTATTTTAAACTTAAAATTATCGTTGCGAAAGCAACTGCTCCTTCAATCAAACGCACTCAACGCGATTTCCGTGGCTATTGCGACACAAAACTAGTCACTTTAGTCGGTGTTTTTTCGTAAAAAGAAATGATGATGAAATTGAATTTTTCATCCTTAATTTATAAATGTTCGTTCACCTTCAAAATCGCTGCCATCGTTCTCATCCGATTGATCGCACTATTTATGAGTCGACATTCGCTTTTATCATCGATGTAAAAAGCGTGTGTGTCATTTTTCATCATTAGTATACATTCAGGTTGTTGATATATTTGATTAAAATTGCAGACACCATTCGAGTGTTAGTAAATTCTTTCCCAATTTACGCTTCAAATAAATCAAAAACAGTATTAAGCTAAACATAAAAAGATATGATAGTTCATCTGAATTTATATTTCTTACTTTCTTTAAAAAAAAAAACACACGACTAATCTCAGTGAGTAAATTTTTACAATTAAGAGGACAGTTGAGAACGTTCAATAATTAACGTTACACTATAATATTTAGCTTGTTTTTTACATGCAGTTGTTTTTAATTATATTTTTACCCTTATAATATTTTTATTTAAATAATGTGTGTCATAATGTAAATATAAGCATACTTGCACCACTGCACATTTAGTTCCATTTGTTATTAAAACCATGAGCAAATACTGATAGATTTTACTGGTAACGCTGTTCATAAGCATATAGCTTATATGTTATCTTATATATTCATCTCATATATATTTTCTCTTAAAATAAACTTAAAGACCCTTCCAAATTCAATCATATCACACTGGATTGCACACGAACCATGTGATGGTCAATTTTTGCACACCGATACATAAACAATGGTAATGAATGAAAAGAAGAAGAAGAACAATGGTAATGAATATAGTAAGACATAGTGTTATCATTCTTCAACCAGATACTCCTCAAAATTAACAAAACAAATCTGCTTCAGGTGGCACAATAGCAACATTGTCAGACACTCCCGGGCCTACTTGAATAGCTTTTAAGAAATGAAATGAAAATCATTTTCTTTTCATTTTTTCTATTTACCCGTAATTACTTTTTCTGTCTTATCCTGATTCCGTATAAACTGAAAATTGTTTTTTTTTGTTTTCGTGCCTTATGGAGTGAAATTGTTACTCCAAATTTTAATATGTGTTTCATTAAAATTTCATTCAACTAGGAGCAAACGAAGGTAACATAATTAACGGCATAATAATGGGTCATTTTTAGAGACATTGTTTTGTAGGACGAAAAGATAAGTATATACGATAAAACTTTGAATTGACTTTGACTACAATTATTTTTTGTTTGATTATTCTGAGCGAAACAGGTAAAAAGTGGAAATATGTTGAACAATGTGCACTGTTTGGTTTTCGTCATTTGTTTGATATATGTGTACATTTTGCATACGTTTTGTGATATTGCATAATTACAATGAGTGCGTCACAATTGCATAGCCCATTTTTCGGGCATTTTCAGTAGATTGCTTAAGAACTATCAAATTTGTAAGCTAGTCTTTATTGTACCATAGACTAATTAATATAAAATAAAAGAAAATTTAGCTTTAGAGAAAAATTGATTCTAAGAGCATGATAAACAAAAATTAAAAGGTCGGGAGTGTAGAAACTGTACACGAAAGAGTTAACCACAGTAGCTAATGTCTGCTCACGTTCCCTTCAGGTCAATGGTATAACGTAATCAACCTTGCCGTGTGTCATTTCTGTATTTCCTCACCTTCCTACAGTTTATTTTCGCCCGTCAGGATTTTTTACACCTTCCGGCACAACCCTGTCAACTGCCGTGACCCATAACAAAAGAGATACGTGGCTGCACCATGAGTCAGCCTGCAGTCCGCAAACACGAAACGGGATAACGTAAGCGGCCAGTGCAACACCTCCCACCTTCATTCGCTTCGGCTTGGGTTATGATTTCTTACCGATCGGTAATTAAAATCAGACCAGAACGCGACGCCGTCTAGAAACACTCTCGATGGAAGGAATCAGAGAATTCTAAATCCCCATCCCCTATACTCCCTTCCGTTCAGGGAAAACGATAAAAAGAAAGCAAGAGCAGTAGAAAGGGTAAAACAGTTTGTCCGGTCGGCGATCGATTTTCATATCCCTCCCACTCCCCAAGCGTGAGTATGCAACTGTGGGGGCGGGTAACGACGGGAGTCGAAGTGTTATACAGCCGTGTTTCGTGTCAAACGCTCCCGACTTCCGGTGCGAGTACGAAATGACAGCCGAGGGACAGGATAATTTCATAATTTTTCAATTATAATTTGCACTTGCCCTTTTGTACATTTCAATTCGAACGCTGTGGTGTGTCGGAGGGAAGAAGGAGACCGGAGAGGGGTAGTTGCGTTTTATACCCACACACGCACGTAATGCCTGGGTGGGGTTGAACACAGGCCCGCCACAGCTGTAAAACTGTGAATAGGAACTTTTGCTGCACAAAGACGGAAAACAGTGACTGCAGCGAATGGTATGCAAAGTGCGGAAGGTAACTTTTTTGCGGCTAACAGTTCTTTGGGAGGAGAAGCTCTTAAGAGATCATACGTTTACTAAACGGTTTGCTTAACATCTCCGTAAATCTGTGGATAGAAGTAAGGAAGATCAGGTTGTGAACCTCCACTACATTCAGGTTGGGATACATTTAAATTTGGTCCTCCAAAAATGAGTTCAATAATTATAATAATCACAAACGTTCTGTTCAACACTGTAGCTCACGTGTGCAAGTCATCCCCCGAAAGTGACTAACTCTCCCCGACCGACTGCAAAAAGGGTGAAACACATTTCTCTTGATTGATTGATTTCCTGTATCACTAGCACGATGATTAGCGCACCGATCCAGCGTAAACTCCGCAGCAGAGCGTGTATGTATCGATGGCGATACATTGCTAGCCCAATGCTTCTCGGACGTCCTGTACGTCTCTTTGCTTCTTAGTTTATTTTTCCCGTCCTCACTCGGCCCATCACGCCTTCACGCCTAATTGCACCGATGTATGCTTATTTGCAATAAAATGCTCTAAGGCTTCCCCTTACAACCAGGTTGGCAGACCCGAGAAGATACCGGAACTGCACCGTGCGCCAGTTGTCTTGCTGCAGAAGATGCAACTTGCAATTCAGCTACGAGAAGAGCGTCGGCGTCTAGCTCCGTCGGTCGATTTACTTCCCATGAGCGGATGAATTCTGAAACGAAATGAAAAATACTGTGGTATTGCTTTCTGAAGCATCCTTCAGCTCTCTGGTCGTGGGTTGGATTGTCGTTGGCGTTGTTGCTTGAGGGTTTCGGGTAGCCACAGCCTTAGCCCACCTGCCATCACACTTGAGAAACAATCGATCCGAGCAGTCGGCGTTGGTATTGCTTCGGATGTGCCTGGGAAAGGCGAATGTAATAAATCCTGCCCGGTAAGATACGACCGAGCAGAAATTAGATCCGGAAGATACACGGGTCTAGGGTTTTATTAAATCTTCGATGATCCACACAGATGATCTATCGTTTTCTTTTTTCGCCTATGTCTCTGTTCTTCTCTCCGCCTCCCTTTTAGGCTCCTCCATTCAGTACATCACAGAAGGTTGTAATATGAAAGCCAAACCGACAAGAGTCCGGTGTTCGAATGTTTGCTAGTAATCTAATTGTTTGACGGTAAGTCGCTTTGCTCGGAGCAGGATACCCGTCTGGATGTCATATCTTAACTTTTAATGGTTCGCATCTTGACGAACCTCGGCTCGGCTAAGTGCTCGGATTTTATCGTGCATGGTGTGAGCAGGAGTCACCTCCACTCGCAGCCACACGTGCAGCGTTCATTGCAATCGAAACAGTGTCGACATCTGGAGGCATCTGCAACGTGCTTTCACTGTCGGCAGATCAATCTAGAGCGGTGGAAATCGGAAGATCCAGAACCGTACGTAACATCAAAGTTAGAAGCTTGCAGATTCTGTATCATCCATTAATCCCCGCGTGGAGGAGGCGAGGCGAGTGGATGGAAAAGTTTTGACCAAGAATTTGCGCGAGTGTAGCAGCATAACGTAATATCTCGATACTGGTCGGGATACGTCTATTACAACACAACATCACAGACAGCAGACTGCATCCGTCACGAAGGGAAAGGCGGGCAGCATAGCTCCAGTCGTGCAAGTTTTACAAGTGGATTATTAAATTTAGCAACCGGAGAGTCCAGAACTCTCGCCCGAGAGTGCCTCATAAAAGTTGTTTCCTATTATCCCTCACTTGCTCGCTGTTGGGACGCTGTAGTCATCCTTAATGCTACAGACCGATCGATACCTATCTTCGGACGCTCGCGCACATGCCGCTAAAGTTTAGTGTTGGTTGTTGGGTGGAAAAACTTGAACCGAAAGTCCGTAGGACCCTGATGATGCATGGAGGTAAGGGTGTAACATAATATGTAGCTGGGTGTTACGCTCATTTTCTGTTCCTCTCTCTCTCTCTCTCTCTACTCTTGCAGGATGTCGTTGAATGAGATGATATTTAACGGAAAGGATGCGAAAGACAAACCGTCCTGGTGACACAAGAAAAGGTTAATTAGAAGACTTGATACCGTCTGTGTCGGTGTGTCTTTCGCCTCTGGTGGAATGCGGAGTGCCTCAACACCAGTTCCATAAATTGGTGGGCGCCCCGCAAATGGTTGCCTTCGTTTAGCGCATCATTAGGAAGTTCGTCCTGCCGTATGAGGTCGTTAATTAACGAAACCGCCTCGATGGTTGCTGGTGAGTTGTGGGTGTCTAGCGGGCCGCATTGGTACGATTGAACTGTAACGTGAAGGAATCAAACAGTCACGCGAGAAGGGACTGCCGACAGCGGAAGCCCGTCATCAATGTTTTGCGGCTTTCGTTCCCGGTTTGTATTGAAAGTTAAGCTAACGTTTTTTGATAAGCGCAAATTGATAATGATGGGCAAACTGTACCACGTATACTGTTGTAAATCAATCCGCACTGGGTTGATGAAGCTGTGCGTCGGTGAATAGATAAATGTGTATCATGTGACATATTTAGTACCCAGTTTGCAAAGATTGTTTTTGTTCTCTTCTCGCAACTACGTATTGAGAGATTGTATATAACCAGTTTGAAGACAGCGAGCAGAAAAGAATATCAGTGTACGCTTTTATGATTCAATATATAACACGACGATTGTATGAGTGCTGATTGTTCAATTTATATGAAATTTTAAATAAAAGCCTTCATTTTCGAAAATAAAAAATAAATGCCTTTTTTAACGCTACTAGGACGTAAAATCGTCCGGTCGAACGGCTGCGCAACACTAAAATTAGATATTTAAGAACTCCAGGGCACGCTAAAAAAAAATCTATTCATAATAAACTCAAAATATTTTTGTGTTGGTAACAGTAAGCTAAAATGTCACAGTAGGCTAAAATGTCACGAATATGGGTGCATGGGTTTGTCTAATGTTATTTATCAAGCAGAGAAGTTGAGACCGAGTGGTGTCGTACGTTTGACATGAGCATAATAAGTGGTCAATCTCAGTTTATATAATTTTACCGAGTTTTTTTCTTCTGATACTATACCTGTCGTTAAACCTGTCTTGAAATTAAGTGTCATCATGGTAGTAAACTGAAATCTTTACCAGTCCTTATTGTAACGGGCAGGGATAAATTATCACACTGTGCTCAATCCTTTCCTTGTAACCCATACCTTTTCTTTGCAATACAATCCAAAGTTGTTACTTTAATAGATTTTTTTTTATAATTCTATACTGACTTGTGATTGGTAAAAATTGATACCTCATTCTGTTACATGGATAAGCCTGGTCATATGTACTTTAATACAATCAAATTACAGTCAGCAGCAGATCTCGTTGCAGAAATTGTCTTGAAACAAATTTCTACCAGCCCCGAATTAAGAATTGATTTTTTCTGCAAATGCAGCCTAAGTTCTAGTTCTTTTTTGTTCTAGTGCACGCTGATTTGAAATACAGTTGAATGCTGTAAAAATGGATCCATTATGTTAAATATGATTTATATGTTAAAATGTTTATGATTCAATTGCATATCTAATAAATAATTTTATTTTTGAACTTGCATTTGATGTAAACATTCGTTTTAAGTAATTAATAATTATTTTTAGTAACAAATAATAATTGGATTGCTTTATTGTGCAGCATAACATATTTCGTACAAAATTCAGAAAAAAATCAATTACAATAAATAATTATAAATAAAACAAAATTAAATAAATAAATCAATCAATTAAAAATAAATCATATTCAATTTTGCTCTGTGTCGAAGCAGCAAAACAAAAGAGAGGAGATTCTAAAGTCATCAAAGCAATCAAGAAAAAAGTAACAACCAATTATTTGGTTACATTTTTTTTATTTCTAAAGGCATTGAATCGAAAAACGTGAGGTACAAACTGTAGAAGTGAAGGAAAAACAAATAAGGATATGGGTAAGAACAAAGGTAAAATAAGTCATCAAACGTTATTGATTCTAAATTAATGCATCGGACAATAACGTGCTAAAGTAGTTGTAGTAGTAGGAGTAGTAATAGTAGTAGTAGTAGTAGTAGTAGTAGTAGTAGTAGTAGTAGTAGTAGTAGTAGTAGCAATTTATTTCGGAATTGAATGTGCATATATTTTTACAATTTTACTTTTCAAGATTAATGGGTTCTACCCTATGCCTTTCCACATTTACTATTATCTTTTTAGCGTATGCTAATTTGATTTTTCTTATGTGTTATTTTAATTCATGTGCAGGAAAATTCTCAACAAAACCTACAATGTTATAGATTATAAATGAATGCATCGGTCTTAACCATCACGACTACGTGCTAAAACGGACAAATCGATTTGTGCAAAAACAAAGCGCCACAACATGAGCTCGAAGGCTACCATGAAAGTTTCAGCAACTTATTTAACTTTTGCTTTACCAACTGACTTTGCAAACTAATTTACTTCTTTTGCAAACTAATTTACTTGCAACAATATTGCTATGCTGCTCAAACGTTTGAGTTTATTTAATTAAGATAAGGAAATTGCTTTCTTTAGTTTTATGTTATGCTTTGGCTCTACTTAGAATGCATATGCAAATACAAAATCTGAAATCAAACCAAAACGAAGCAGTTGCATTATGAGTTTTTAACGCTGTTAGTTCATACTTGTGAAGTAGTGTATTTAAAAAAAAAATAAACATATCCCTTCGGTACGCAGTAGAACCGTTTTGCTTACGAAACTCCACAAACTAATGAGATGGATGGGTAAAAACAAAACAGGAAGCATTAAAATGGAACGATTGGCAGATCCAATAATGGCTGCCGGCGTGCCGAAGCCGAGTGCGGCGAGCAAATGAAGTGTCACACTGCACTGGGAATGAAGCGCACGCAATGTGAGAAGTCTGGCAGCATTCATCGAAACTGTGCTGTAGCTATAAAATGTCGGGCCGCGCAATAAAACACTTCAACGAATCGGGAAAAAAAAAACCGGGAAAAACGGGAAGCAAAATTGCAACAGAAAAAAAAACAGTATCAACAAACGCATATGTGGAGCGAGAGTGAACAGGGATATGCTATAAAAAAAAAAAAAAAACAAAAAAAAATCGGATAAAAATAAGCCGGTCGAGAGAATTTAATTAAAAATGATACAACATATAAAGTGTGAACAACATTTCATTCAGTAGTGTGTGTGTGTATGTGGGTGCAAAAAGGGAAATATAAAAGCTCACAATAAACTCGCACCGAATGCTGTGCGTGTGCATGTAAATGCTACACACTTAAGGCTACTGTTTTCACAGCACGTTTGGTGTAGAAAAAAAAAAAAATAAAACAAACCAGCAGAAAAAAAACGCATGTCACATATAACACAAATTTAATACAATTCGAAAAGCATTCGAACGGCGGGACGGACACATCGAGCGCAGATCAGTTTGACAAAATAAAAAATAAAGCAGAAAACAACAATCGAAAGTTTTTTTGCTTGTGTAGCAAAGCAGCATACAGCAATAGGTAGCCCCTACACTCACCTGCCCTCGCCCCCCGACGTTCCACAAACATTTTTCACACTTTGCTCTTTATGTCATTTGAAGGGCCACATTGAAATGAAATTAAGGATTTGCCAATTTCCCAGCGTGCCCTTGCTATCGGCTACACAAAAATCGAGAATCGTTTTGATGGTTTATTTAATGTTCGGTTGGGTACCGTATGAACATAAAAATGTAACAAGTGGATTAAGTACAAAAATGCTGTAAATCGTATCCAGCGGGAATGATGTTTCCGGTCTCATTTGGAAATAATATACAGTGGCGCGTATTCATTTTTGGACACCTGCAATTCGGTCGGATTTTGTACTTGATATGCTTTTTAACAATGTTTTATCAAAATATTACGGCACAAGCCCCAGTCACGAAGCTTCTCCTGTCCCTTTTTTATGGAAATACATAAAAAGTTTATAATAAATGATCGTATTATAAGAGAAAAATAAGAAGAAGCGCCTGATTTTGTCGCGAGCACTCAATTCTGGACACCGGTAAATCGATTTCATTTCATGTGTTCAACAAGTTCCCAGAAATTAAAAATGAATTCACACATTGTCAAAGAACTCTTCCTACCCCTCCCCACTGCAAATCGGCAAGATGGGATTGAAAGAAGTCTAGGAAGAAGAATGCAAAAGCTTGATTCTTTGATTTCGTTGATATTAGAACGATTGAGATTTCCATGAATTATTTCCAAACGAAGCAAACAGCTTATCAGCAAATATCAGCTGTTCACGGCATGATTGTAATCAGTAGCAATTTAGGAGCCCACTTAAACTGTTGAACGGGAGCAATACGCATAAAAAAATGGGGAAGAGAATATCGGCAGACGTGAAAGAAATAATAATTCATAATATGAGTAAAGGAAAAAGTTTCCGGGAAATAAGTTTAATGACTAACGTTACCAAATCCTCAGTACACAATATTATAAAACGTTTCAAGACGCATGGTACAATTCAAAATAAGCCGTTGTTGAATAAATCAAAAAATAAAATCAGTGATAGTGATGGACGGTTCATTTTGAGGCAAATAAGGGACAACCCATTCACGTCTGTCGTTAACATAAAAAAATCATTGGAAGCAATTAATGGAACAGATGTTTGTGTATCAACGGTTCGACGATTTTTAAATAAAAACAACCTCAAAGGACGAGTAGCAGTGAAAAAACCTATAATATCGGAAAAAAATAGACTACTGCGACTCGAGTTTGCAAAAGCTTACGTGAATAAGGACATAGAGTTTTGGTCAAAGGTAATTGTTTCTGCTAAATAATCTTGGTGTAATCAACTTTTGGTATATCAATATCAGGTTTTATTCACAGATGAAACTAAAATTAACCGTTTTGGTTCAGATGGACGTCGATACGTTTGGAGACAGACTGGCCAAGCATACAATGGAAAGTTTACCATCAAAACAGTGAAGCATAGTGGCGGATCAGTGATGGTATGGGGCTGTATGGCTGCACAAGGTGTAGGAAAAATGCATGTTATTCGAGGCAATATGGATAAAATGTATTGTGTAGACTTGCTTAAAAGTACGGTACGACCAAGTGTTGAACAATTAGGCTTATCCAGCGATTTTTCCTTTTACCAAGACAATGATCCCAAGCACACATCGTTGGTGGCAAAAATGTGGCTTCTCTATAACTGCCCGAAAGTCCTTGCCACACCTCTGCAGTCCCTAGACTTAAATGTTATTGAACATTAAAGAATTAAAGAATTAAGGAAAAGAGTAGCTAAAAGGAATTGTTCTAGCATAAAAAGATTGTAAAGAATAATTTTATAGGAGTGGGAACTATTGGAGCCGGAAATTTGTTTAAATTTAGTGAAAAGCATGCCAGCGCGTTCAAAAGAGGTAATAGATGCTAATGGAAATGCTACTAAATGGAGCTTGTGCCGTAATATTTTGATAAAACATTGTTAAAAAGCATATCAAGTACAAAATCCGACCGATTTACAGGTGTCCAAAAATGAATGCGCGCCACTGTACATCTTCTTCTCCTGCTCCTTCACCACTATCACCTTTTCTCGCCGAATCCAAATACAATTTTGACGATGAGAAATAAGTGTAAAATGAATAAATCACCTTTCGTAATTCAGAACACAATCCGTGAAAAGTACTTAATTTTATTAAGATCAATTTTACTTCATGCAACGGGAAAATGATTGTAAAGGTAAGGTGGTGGTGAGTATTAAGCTAATTGTTTGCAGTAAACTGGTATAATGTGAATTAATTAAATTTTATTGGAGTTAACGTGCTGCTTAGAGAATAATTTAAGATAAAGAGATATTAGAGATATCTCTTTCTCTTAAATTATTCACTAAGAGATATAAGAGAAAGAGAAAGAGATATATATTTTTTTAATTTCGGTAGTGACGGCCAGGCCGTATTGCTACTTAAATTGACTTTTTTGTTTAACATAGCTTTTCCATAGATTTAGCTAGTTTCCAACTCTTGAACTAGCTAGTTCCTTAACTTAACTGTTTTTGTTTGTGTGAATCGTTTACTCACCGAACGTTTTCCTTACATGTATTTTCTTCGGTTGCAAAGTATGAAAAGTTACGTTAAGTTTATGGTAAAATCATTTGCGAACTACTTTATGCAGAATAAAATTTAAATTTCGTCTTCTAATGTATAGTTTTTGATTAGAGCCAGTATTTATTCTGTATTTGTTAGCATCTGCTTTTTTCCTTCAAAGTTTGTTGTCATCATCAATTCAAAAGAAACTTAATTGACTGAAATATGTTCAAAGTTACATGACATAGCTGTTTCAGTAGAAAAAATAAATTTCATATTCAGACTATACTAATCAATCAAATTCCTCAATGTGTTTGCTATAGTTTGTTTTGAAAAAAAGTCAAACAACAGTGGTAGTCTTGGGAACATATTTTAAAACTTTAAAAATCCTCTTCTTACGATACCGGGTATAAAAGAGCTAAAAGTGGGCAGGTGCAGGATTTACCAAAAGTAATCCATTTGTAAAGTTATTTTTTCATCGAGCGAGCCACTCGATTTACAGCCGCTTTGCGGTCTTGGTACATAGCAACACACATTTGTAAATTATTTATATAACATTCTTATGATTTGATTATGAAAATATGTTGGGAGTTATTTATTGAATGACCAAAATAACAATCAATCGGAAGGGAATAAAATATTCATTTTCATATTGATAGTTAGTAAGAATTGAAGTCGTTATATCAGTTCTTGAATAAAGACGTTAAAAATCTGTGACATATTCTGTTTAAAATAGGACGAAAAAAATTAAATTTAACATTTTTAATTGTTTTTTTTTTGTTTTTGATAAAAACGAGGTATAGCTGCTAAATTTTTGGGATGTCTTAAGGATCTGGGAAGCTCTAGGAAATAAATTTGTAATTAAATATTACCGAAATGAACCATAACGTTGGAGGCATAAATAATTAAACAATAGAGTCTGATAATTATTTCTAACTTTCCCAAACTTTAGTTGTTAAAGTTTCATTAACTACATTTACTACAGAGTGTTTCCTCTTTGACTTTTGAGCTACAGTGTAAAGTTCCTTCAGAAGATTTGCAGTAAGTGAAGGACATAAAATTTCTGTGAAGATACATGTAAGTTGTTAGTTCCATCCAAGCAAGAATTCATGTCTGTACAAACATGAAGCATATGTGATAGAGATATTATGCCGTTTCTCGTTCAAAACTTTTTTTTTTAGACTGTGCAGTTACAGAGCGTTTGCAAAATCTTCGTCACACTGACATAAAACTCTAAAATAATAATCGTTTCCTTTTGGCAATTTGAAGAGTACAAGAAATTGCAAGTAGTTTGATGTTTTGTTTTGGCCAAGACGCAACCAGCTTCAACACATTTGAAATAAATTGTTTGTTACGACAGTGTGTTCATTAGTGCGAGTTGCGAGCGGTATTCTATTCAATTTTCTATGTTCAAAGCATTCGCTTCATCTTTTACTTCACGTACCAATGAAACGTATTTCGATGGATTTTATTTTGGCGGAGGAGCACAATTTCAAAACCTTTCATCATTCGCAAGCAGCAGCAGTTGGAATGGTTGGAAGAGTTGTGTCAAGATTCACACCATTTGCCTAATTTCCGGAGCACGTTTACGCGAACGCTAGATGGTTTCCTGCTCCAGTGGCTTATCACGCTGAGTGGCCGGGAAAGGGAAAGCCCACGCTCAATGAATTGTGTGGGTTTGGTAGCTTCACAGGTAAGAAGAGGGAAAGGACTCGCCGGCGTACAGTGGAGACGACGTACAGAAAACTAGGCCGCTGTTCTCGGGCAAGAAAGAACAGAAAGTTTGCACCTTTGCCGCGGTAAAACGAAGAAGAACCCAGTCCCGGTGGAGTGTGACAGCAGTTGCGTGTTGGCAGACTGTTTCACTCGAACCGCACCGAACTGGCGCACCGACCCTTGTGCTTTATTGTCTGCGTTATTGCCTATAACGGCCAGCCAGTGTGTCCATTACACTCCGCTGGTCATTTAGGGCACATCCATTTCCGGCCGGTGTTCCAATTTCCGCTGCTCGTTCGGTGCAATGTGGTGGAAGATTATGATCCGGTCTGCCCGTTGTACTCCGGGCCGCAAGTTCTTACACCATCGGCGTGCCAGGCTCTTTGGACACGGGCCGGACTGAAAGTGTTGAAGAGCCTAGCCCGAGCACACCTAGTTGGGTGGCCCTCATTCACACCATCCTTAAGCTCAACCTATCCAGAGCAGACCGGACCAGCTTTGGCAGAAGTTGTGCATTTAGCAGGAGCAACCGCATCACATTCGTAGGACGATAAGGGTTTCTGCTACGTTGGATAGCTCGTTCAAGGAAGCTGAAATGCCTGATGCGGTCCTAGGTGGCAGAAAAGCTTCAAGTTAATTAATTTATAATTTACACAAACGAAACATTTAAATAAACGAAATGTCCAAACCTTCCTTCCCACAGCACTCTCCTTTCTTTGCCCTGGCAGAGCGGATGTAAGAGAGCTGGCTGGGAGGTATTTTATTAGTAGCAAAAGTATACGGTCCAAAAACTTCCACCTCCACATTCAAACACCGGAAAGGCTGGTCGGAGAGATAAGATAAGTAGAATAAAAGCGGACAGCATAGCTCGTCTATCACCAAACAAAGCGTGAAGCCTTGTTTCAACCAATCTTCGTCCTGCCTAGCCCGCCTGTTCGCTTTTCCAGTACAACACGTTTTCCATGCAAAGCCATTTTTCCCTTCCCACAATTCTAGACTTTTTCCCTCGCTTAAAAAAAAACCTGAACTTCGCCACTTCTCATTTAATGCCTTTCTTTAAAATACTTTACTTCGAACACGGCGGTGTATTTGCCGCACAATCGGCTCGCAATCGGGCGCAGCGATCTGTCGAGAGGAACGTCGCCGCGATAACGTTAATTAAGAAGTTTGACTTCCCTCCCCGCTGTCTCTCGCACTTTCGCCGAAAACGGGCGAGTGGCGAAGGAACTCGGATAGAATCACTTGCTTGCTACCGCGTGTGCCCACTACGTCTGCTACCTTTGGCCTTTTGCGCTACGCTGGAATGAGGGAATGCTAGAATGCTAAAATATGAATTTTATGTCTGCCACATCAAAGCGAGCTGCCAGCAGAAGTCGGGGGCCCTTTTGGTTGGGAAAGTTTGTGTGGGTGGAGGGGAGAGAAGATTGCTTTGTCTCAAGCATTCGCTTGCATCGGAATGGTATGCCAAGGTTTTGAAGTTTTATCGAAAGCGGCTGTGGTTATTTATATTATTTATTTTTTTCGAGAGGACTTTTGTTTGGTAACTGTCTGTCTGTCACCGAACGGAGAGAGAGAGAGAGGGTTGAAGTTTACAGCGTAAATTGCTGTGTGAAAAGTTGCCTCACAAACTACAAGGTACAGTTTCGATGGCAATTAGGGGTACCGAGCCCAGGGAAAAGGAATCAATTTAAAGCGTTTGCTCACATGCACCAAAAAGATAATCCTTGCGTGAAGTGGAAGCAATTGTGCAGTTCTTAAGCAGAGGTTTAAGTGTTTGTCGCGCCTTGCACCCGGGAAGGGTGTCCGTTTCGCTAGCGCACTGTGGTCCACCTCCAGAGCAACGAGCGGACATTGGAACGTACTGGAAATTGGTTTCAAGTTTAATCTTATGTGCTGCCTTGCATTATAAGAATTTGAAACGAAATTGAAATTTTGTGCGACTTGATATTCAATTTAAATTGATTAATAATATGGTTATTATTAAACATCAATGCCGTTGACGATTGTAGCGCGTTTCTTACATAATGTTAAATATGTTAGAATTACAGTAGCGTAATAGTTATTTTATTTTGTAAATTATTTGTTTTTTTTCTGTATGAAATACTTCATCCAGTTGATTAAAACTGCATAATTTCAAGTCTTCTATTATAAAAAATGGTTCAATATAACATAATAACAAACAAGACGGGTTATTATGCTTAATTTTTATGTTCTGTTATTATGCAACTTTTTAGTTGTATGTCATTAGGATTGTCTCAATAAGATTTTATAAAATTGTAAAGTGCTTACTACACGGTTTTCCACAATTTTCTTGTACATTTTTAATGGCACAGGAGTGTGAAGGAATAACTATCCAGTGTGGCGCAAAAGTATGCTATACTGAGATTGATATGTTGCAAAAGTTGCACGAACATAAGGCTTAAGGCTTAAGTCATTCAGAAATTTAAATTTTAAATTTATTTTTTCTTGAATTTATGCCTCTAAGATTTTCCAACTCTTTTTCTACAGTTTACAGGTTATATTTCATGAATTAACTTTATCTGAAATATTTCAAATAGAACTTTCATTCCTATGCAAATGTCGGAAAAGGTTGTATAAAGTATATTTAGTATAGTTTTATAGTTATAGTATGGTATGAACTGTTTAAGGTTGGATAACAACAAAAGAAAGTTTCTGAAAAAGGTGTTTAACAATCTTTCCAACACTCAACTGATAATAGATTAAAAAATTAAAAATGATAACTGTAGTTTGTTTACATATTTTTTGAAAAAAAAAATCCAACAGCACTTATTCGACTCCTTAATTTAATGAAACCGTTGTTATGCATAATGGAGCCGCAAAAACTGGAGTTGTATAAACAGTAAGGAAAAAATATGTGAGCTTTATTGTTTTAGGACAAATTAAGACATTTTCCTCTTTCTATACGCAAGTATTAGCTATGAAAATAATATATAATATTGTCTTATCAAAAATGATCAAATCTGAGAGGAGTAGAAAAAAACCATGTATTTAAATATTTTTCTTATGTTTTATGCTAAACACTTGATACATTTTGGGGAAAGGATCAAAATATTTTTCAATTTCACATCAAATGTCCGTCTTCGAGCCATAGTGTAGAAGGTCCGTCTCCGATCGGGAAGATTGCTTAATGTGATAAAATTAAACAACACAACGCGCACACAAAAGGACTCAAAATTTCCGAACCCGAACCACTTGATCCTAAGTGTACGGAGAAGAAAATTGAATGTGAGCGCAGTCTTATCCCTTTCTTGCCCATTCGCTCCTGCGCCCGTCGTCCGCAAGGTAGAGTGGTGCCGAAATTTAATACCTTAAGCAGTATGAAGAGAGAAAACATTTCTTCCTCACTTCAAGTGTTTCAGCTTATGTCGCACTTTTATTTCATCCTGCTAGGGCTTTTCGTTTGAATTCTTCTTCGTTTTAAAGCAGTTGTCTGTGGCAGCATCGGTGCCAGAACACGGGACGGAATCGTCTCGGAAACCAAGGGAAAAAGGAATTGTAGTTTGATGCCTGGAGAAAAAAAACTACAGTGTTACGAGACACTTGCACCAAACCGCTTGCCCTATCTCTGGGATCATGAGTTTGCGGATTGTTTCTCCAGCCTCAGCCTGCTGGTGTTGTAATGACCAATGTCCATGTTCTTAAAAAACTGTCTTCTCGAATTCTTGGATTTTGGTCGTGTTCTTATGTCCGGTAATGCATAAAGAACCTGCTGTTGCTGTCGCCTCACACGAATTCTCGTGCGGGTGGTGGCGCCTTCCTCTCGGCAGGCGCCGAGCATGCACAGGCTAACCCTAGAGGATGTCCGCAAGCAAGCTTGACCTGTGATCTTCTTTCTCTCTCCATTTTTTGGTGGTCCCGTCACTCGTTAGGATGCGCCATCCTTTCTGTCATCATAGAGGTGTCCTTTTCTGTTTTTGCTCACATCCCTTTATCTCTGCAGGCACATCAACAGGTGCTGTCGAGCTGCTACAGTCTGTTGGTGATCGTTGTCGCCAGACACCATGCGGTGTTAAAGCAAATGGTTGGTACAAATCAATCAGACGCACTAGAGATAGAGTGCTATAGCTAAGGACAAGCAATTAAAATCTTAGCTACAACTGGCAATCTGGAAAACGTGAGGAATCGAAGATTTCTAAGAGTGTATTTCTTCAATTTGCTGCAACAGAGTCTTCACATTTTGCCAACGCAACAAGGATCCAGGAATGTGCGATCCAGCATGTAAACACCTTGGGTGTGACCTCGTTTGACTGGCGGCTGTCGCACAGCACGGTGTAATGAGATTGTTATCATTGTAGCCTAGATTTTGCGAACAAGTTTACACACTGGGCCCACAATGGGCTCTGTCAGCGTGATGACACCTTCGCCTTCATCGGCCTTGTGTTGGCTCACAGGCCAAGGTGGTGTGCAGGGACAGAAGCAAGATCTTCTTTTTTGTGTGTATGAAAATAAGTACCGTTCGTACACCTTCACTTCACTTCGCCACCATTAAACGGTTAAAAAAACTCTCTGTAGAAAGAAACTTTTGTTCCGTTCCCAGTTGTATAGTCCACTTGCGATTAAGCGTTAAGAGCAGAAAGAGCGAACGAAAGCCAACTTTGGCAGAACTCCGGCACGACAGTAAGTCCTGCTACGGCCCTGTGTAACCCTTTTCAAAATGTATCCCCGGTGTACTAACTGATCGCTCGGTTGGATAAGCCACAAACGGTTGATGAGATTTCTCTATGGCGAGATGATGGGATATTGTTTTCTATTCATGGAAAGGTGCTGCTGCTTTCTGCGTTTTCCACAGCCCTCTCCAGCGCTGAGAACTTGTGGAACCTTTTTATGGGAAAAATCTAAGGATAGTCAGCTGGCTTAAAGATTCTTAAAATCCCCGTTTGGTGAGTGCTAACTGTGTGCCCTCGACGCTAAAGAAGTCAAGTTTTGTCTTGCCTTGACGGAGGAGCAAAGCAGGAGGACTTAAAGGGTGCAATCTAGGTCATGGATGATTGTTATCTTCGTGAGAGGGCGTTAAAAGAAGCGATTTTTGTTGCTGCTTGGTGTTTGCTATATTCAAGAGAGCAGTTTGAAGCGTGTTCCAGCTATATATAAATTCTTTGAAAATCGAAGTGTTCAAATTGTGGGTTTTTTAGGTAGAGTCTAGTACACTTTATTATTAGGTTTGAATTCCAGATGACGACCAATTTATATTAAAAAAAGCTAAAATAGTCCGATAAGTAGCATATCAACGATAAAACAACTGATGCTACACAAATTACTTTCGAGCAAGGGTACTTGACTTTGAGTTTTTGGTTACCTCTGATGATTTTTTTACCATTCTTAGGCTTTGTTTTGCTCCCTCTGCATAAAGCAATGTTGTAATGGTAATGTTATTAATTTCTAATAGCAATTGTCTAAATATAAAACAAGATCTTTGTTGTGCAGTAATTAAAATTCATAGCCAAGAATAAACATTTTTTTATGCATATCAAGATAAATCAGCTATAATTGAGAGATACGAAGGCTACGTCATGGAAAACCACAACGTGCAGCATATTTTCTGCTTAATGAAATTTAACTTATTTTTTAAAAGGTGTCACGTGTGCTATATAATTTTAATACAATGTAATGTTAGAGCTTTGTATTGGAAATCAGAATCGAGACAGGAACAACTATTTTTGTCTGACTATTTTTGTTATCAGTCGGGACGCACCGTCGGTAGTTCCCAAAATCAGAAATAGGTATTGTTATAAATTTACTTCGAGGACGTACGATTGACATGGGACAAATAAAAAATATGGTAAAAAATGTACACTATCAATAAAAAATCCAATTTTTTGGTAAAGAATGGTAATGGTAAGAAGTAAATTTGTTATACGAGAATACGACGTTGAAAAGCATGAGAGTCTAAGATACAGATAAAGAACTGGACTTACATAGGCCTATCCTACCTCACGAGTTTCCCCTCAGGAATTCTGCATAGCAGAGCTCGTGGAACACGGATGAACTCGGAAGGTTCTTATACTCGATCACTCTTAATGATTCTTTGAAGCCTTGGTGCCATGTCATACCTGGAGTACGGGCGTTCATTCGAATGATGTCTAGACTTAGGTGCCCATTTCGATTTGGGCGCTCATCTCCAGCGTATAGGACAGGTCGACTCCAAAGCATGTGACTGCGGACTCGGATTTCACGACATAGACCATCTTCTATGGTCTTGCGTGGAATACAAAGCTGCTAGACCCTCTTAGTTGGGCGCAATCGAGAGATTGGGAAGACCCCTGAACATCCCGATTCTGGCAGGAACCGACTGGGATTTGCTCAAAATAATGTTTGAGTTTAGCTGAGCGAATGGATTAACTGTGTGAATTCCCTCCCTCAGACTCTTTGTGTCTAAAGTACATCGGACGGTTGGAGTCGTTGTCGTGCGCTTTCACGTCGCTAGCGTGGATCCGTGAATGTTATTGTGAGACTTCGATCTCTCATAGCATATCACGTGTCGGACAGTGTCTGGTTGCCTACAGCAGTTTGAAGTCCCTTCCCACTCTATGTGTTTGGCTTTGTGCTACATGTTGTACATCGCTTGGATGAATGTGTGCATGAATGTAACAAAGAATGAGAAATTTGTGTCCAGCATGTTTACATCCAGCATATAAAAACTTTGGGTGTGACGATAATTATTGTGATTGTTCACTTTGCGAAAAACAGAAGATCTTTGCGAGGATGAGTTATGGCTGTTATTGCTGTGCCAGATCATCGAAAGCCTAAAATCCACTGCTGGAACAATACTAACCCACGCTATGATACGATGACCTCTAACGGAACAGAAATTGAACTGCGAATACCATGTACTGGAACAATACAGAACCTCGCTAGGTTGATTGGACCTCTGGACAAGAACTGGATTAGAACGAAACGTCCGAGTACACCCGGGATAAGGTGCCCTTGCTTGACTGGGGGAAGGAAATGTTCTCCAACCGTAGCGTTATGCATTTTCTAATTTGTATATGTATTATAACCACTTAATTTTAAGCATTACTTTTAGCATTTAAGCATTTAATAAAATTAATTTTTAGCATTTAAGCATTTAATACGGAAATTAAAAAAAATAACAGGACTCACAAGAACATGATCTTGGATCTGTTTACTTTGTTAGTTACATATTTTTTTGTGCTCATGATATTAAAAAAAACATCTTGAAATGTTCTGCCAGATTCTCTTTATTTAAGTTGGTTTTGTTAGAGGATCGGCAATAAGATTCTAACATAGCGTGTCTGAGCGCCAAGCACAGAATGTTCAGAAACAGGAAATACTATTTTTAATTGATTTGCTAATGTCAGGCGAACATCAGATGGTAGAACTTTGGCACAGTCACATC
>KB671876.1:76970-91378 GCA_000349105.1 Anopheles epiroticus
CAGCGGTCCGTATGGGAGTCGATACAACGTCTGGCCTGATCACACAGGTCCGTATGGGAGTCGATACACAGTCTGGCCTGATCGTGTGACACAGGACTAGGCCATTACCAATTTGACCACCGAGCCGCTTTGAGGCAATCACTAATTAGCAGAATGAAAAGAACTGGAGTAGGCGCGCTATCTACCAAATCTGATGTACCCATACATCAAGAGGATAAGCAGTTTTTTTAGCCTAACTAGCAAAACGTTCCGGAATTTTTGGATCTGTTTGGACTGTCTTCCCCTTCTAGTCTGCTATAGATGTACAAAGGATCAGAAACATAAAGTCTTATTTTTGGGTTTTGACGTAGGCTTTGATTAAGATATGTATGGGGCATCAGCTTGATTATTACGGCAGGTTCAGGTTGAATCTAAATGGTGGAATAGGGTTTGGATTAGTTAAGCATGGGTCGGGTACTAAATGCAGGCTGATAATCGGTTGCAAGCTTAAAATATTCACAGTGGTCACTAATTCACTGATCAAAGGCTTAACAAAACAATCTCTTTAAATTCTAGCCTAATCTAAAACACGCAACCGTTCGTTAAAGGTAGCTATAGATTCGTTGAAGTCATGAACATGATATACTTTATTAAATTCACGAGACATAGATGAGGCCGGTTCGTATGCTCCGTAGTTGGAGTTGATAAAGCCTAGTCTGATGAACTGTCGGTGCCTGGATGCCGGTTTGTACACGTGGTTTGTGCGGTTCGTGTAAGTTTATACGGCTCAACATGATTGGTGCGTCGATGTTCCCGCGTATTGAATTTGCAACAAAAATGGCTTTGGCGCTCTTGTGTCTTTTGTGGAGAATGACGAAGAGTCTGACCATCTATTGAATAACTATATAGTACGGGGTTACGAGCAACAAAAATTTTCTCTTTACAGAAATGCCTGAGCACCATTTGTTGAATATATCTATGGTACGATGAATGACAATTTTACATCATCAGGATACATCAGTTGGGTTGTGTCAGGTAATACAAGAGAGACGTCATTAATGAACAATAAGAATAATGCAGGTCCCAGGTTGCTGCCTCGCACCAACAGAGGCCGATTGCTGCCTCAACACCAGACATCAAAGGTTGTGAGAGACGATTGCTCAAACTTATATATGCGATCAAAAATATAAGATCTGAACCAAGCCGTGACACATTTGGGCAGTTCATGTTTTTACTATCCTATCAAAAGCAGCCTTCAAGTCTGTATAAACGCAGTCACTTGCGATCCTCAATCCATGCTGTAGAAACAAAAATAAACAAATTCTTTAATTTTGATACTTTGGATAGAACTTAGGCATAGATCCGTGTTGCGATGCGATAATACAGTGTGAAGCTGCTCTTATTAGCTGCTCATGAATGAATAGCTCAGTGTCTTTAGCGGGAGAGCAGAGTGACGTGATACACCTGTAAGGTCGCCTCTTTGTATAGTGGTATCATCCAAGAATTTATCCAGATCTTGGGGACAGTCCCAGACTCAAAAAATAACTGGTAGAGGCAACTCAATAGGGGCACAATGGCATCGGTTTTTGTAAGCACTGCCGACGGAATACCATCCGGTAAGCTACTCGCTTTCTCCACTTTATTTCCGTAAGCAAACGGTTGGACGGTTTGGCTTGCGAGGGTTTCTTCGTTTGGGAACAAATAGCGTTGGATATTTCTAGCATCTAGTTAGCTAGAGTGTTGTTAAGTAGCTGATAGTCTGCAGTTGCAAAATTAAAATCTTCCATATGCCTTGTCGAGTTATCCGTTGCGTGAGTAGTTTTCAATTAAGTGAAAATAATTAGCTGTGGATGGTGACTATCTGCTTGCAATAGGTGATCAGTTCGATGGGCTAGTGAGTTATAGAGCAGTAAGCGTATCTTGAGTTATTTTCGCATTTCAGATATTGCTCCGGAGTTTTGAAGTTGGGCCATATCAACTTTAGAAATGTTTTTTTATTTCTGGTCATCATAGCCATGGTGTATGGTGGGGGGTTTTGTGACTTTATGTACTTACTACTAATAGGCTAGTCACACCTGATGATGATGAGGGGCCCAAAGATGGGAATCGAACTACGTACAAACGCTACAGAAGTCGACGCATCTTCCATTATTCCACAGAACCATCATATTATGGGTAGAATTTTCCAACGATGGATTTCAACTTGAATACATCACGCCGTTACCTGCCATCACTAGAGCATGTATGATATTGAAAGACGCAACTGCAACAATCCACCACATCTGCACAGTCCAGGATGTATTATTAAACCATCCTCAAAGCCCCCGCATCCTTACGGGCCCCAAAACAGGACCGAACATGATGAGCCAACATTTTTCCTCTAATTACAAACAGTGCGTTTAATTAGTGTGGTAAGTCGGTGCGGAATCTCTTCATTAGATTCATTACCGTCGGGCCGGGAAAAATTATCGCGTCACCACAGTTTCCGCAACCGCCAGTTCGCTCACCATCAGATTCGCAGCGGAAATGAATGAATCCTCGCCACCGATGCCAACAATCTCGCATCGGTTAATTCGGGGCGGACTCTAGTCGCGACGCGCGCCCATCTTTCGTCGGGATGGCGTCAGGGGCCCTGTCTTCGCGCTCGCAACATTGCCGAAACACGAAAACGAAAGCAAAACGGCCAACAGCTTGCTTACCATTAGGGCACGTGAGCAAGGGCTCCATGTACATTTTTGTAGAAGCGGTCGGTGGAGGATTTTATGAATGTTTTTGTTGGCATTCTGGTTTGTTTTTAGTTATATTTATCTTACACACTTCGTGTTTTCGGAGCAGAAATGTTACAGCCAATGTTACAGCGCGTGGCCTGCAACAGATCGCGAATGATGGTGAGAAAATGTGAAAGATCATGCTTTACGCATTTTGGCTCTATGCTTCAGATGTCAGCAGAGCGTTTTGGGGTGACGCCTTCCATTCCACCCTTTAACGATGCCAAATACTTATTGTTTCACCATTGTAGCAATTTATTATTTGACGCTTTAAACTTATGAAGTTTGTTGTAAGACAGGTCATATAAGAGAACATGCGCATCTGGAGGTTTGATGAAGTGGAAATGAGTAAAAAGGCTGAGTTGTAATTTACTTTGATGTTAATTCACACAATACTTAAATTGTTTGCTGTACACAAGTTATAACACATAGAAGATACTCGCTAGCTCAAAAATGTCTGTACTGTCTGTAGTTCTTCCGTACAATCTCAACATCGCAATAAAAATAAAATATTGCCAATCTCTTCTCACGGTACAATTTCTACAGTTTCTCTCGTTCCCTGCCTGCACATGTCTGTTGGCGCAAGCACAAAAATCAAGTTAAACCAGAATGTCCCCATGCATGTTTTTCACCAACTGTCAAGAATGCACGCATTCAATGTATCGCGGAATCGCGTTGCCAGGAAAACCACACATGCAGGCAGAAAATGTGCACCGTGGCCTGCAAATCAGTTTTGAATCAGTTAGCTTTACAATTCGGCAGACGGCAGCACCGGCAGCGGTGTCCTCCGCTGGCCTACCGATGATGGACGGAAGCGTATGGGCTGGCTTCCCGTGCTGCTCATTCCACACGACGCGGAACAACCTTCCGCCATCCCTCACACTCTCATCCCCCTGTCCCACCACCTTGGCTATAAATACGTGCATAAATAGAGAATCTTGAAATTAATTTAATGTTTCGAATTCCCTACCGCCACGACGAGTGATCGCACGACCCGGTTGCGCGGTTGCGCTGCCCGAAGCGCTGGGAAGGAAAAGAATTTCCACTGAATGAATTTAATTTAATGAATTGAAATGCGAACGCGTACCGGTATGTTGCACGGTTTTTCGCGACCGAGTGTTTTCTAAATTTATCTTATGCGTGTGTGCGTGTGTGTGTGTGTGCTTATGCTTTTATTTTCGTGCCACGCCGGTATGTCTTTTTGGCTTCTTTTCGAGCTCGGTGCGCATTGAGTGTGTTAAGTTGCCACCAGAAACGTACTCTTACGGTGCGAAAGCAGTGCGGAGGAACGATCGCGAACGATGGCTTTCTCCGTTCATGGTTTCGGTTGACGGGGGTTAAGAGCTCGGCAGCATTTTGGGTTGCCGTGGATGTTATGATTTACTGCACAATTAGTGGCAACTAGAATTGAATGAGCTATGTTTGCAATGGTAATGGAAGATAAAATTATACACGATGCAAAATATGACACTCGGCGAGTGAGGCATCGCACAAATAATGGTGAATTGGTATTTCTTGAATTTGCTCTACCAAATAAACAATTGTTATTCTGAATGTTCTCAAAACCCATTTTTCATGGATGATTTCTTACCATCCATTTAATGTTTAGGTTTATAGAAACTTTTTAAAATATAAAAATAATTTTAATATATTTGAAATCACTCACCATGAACCTAGTCCAGATTATTTGAACATTATTACATTATAATTTTACTTATGCGAAGTTTTCATTCCGTTGAAACGTATAAACGTGAAAAATATTGATGAAAATTAATGTAAAAAAGTAGCAAATGTGAAGTGAATAAAATTAGATAAGTAGGTAGGTATAGGACTGTTCACTGTGGGTAGTATCGTATAAATTTTGGGAAATAAACGTGTAGAAGAAATATAGTTTGGAATGAAGTTACCAGGTACCTCCGTTTAAGATATTTTATTAAGTCCTGTTTTATAGCATTTTTTTTGGTATTAAATATCGCTTATCATTCTTGTTTAGCAATACGTCGAGAGCGTTATTTCTATTTTCTTTTATAAGTTTTAAAATTTGTATGTAATTTTCAAACGTTACGCAACGTTTCAGGATGTTGAAAAAACTATCTTTCAATTTTGATTACACACAATTATTGGCACCACACTTATGTGCTTTGGTTTTCTGTAACTTAAATTTGCATATAGTTCGTGCTGCGTAAGGAGAGGCGAAAGAACGTCAAGCCTTATGACAACCCTGCTTCAATAACACTGGATCAACCCTATGCTTACCTAGGTGAAATTTAATAATAATTAGTTTTTTTTAGCTCTAGAAAATTACGGAAAATAAACGATTTCCTAAAAGAAATTCTTCTATTTTCCTTAGTTAGCATAACAATCAATTTTCTCCAAACTCATGGGTCAAGCTACTTGTGTGCTTGGTTTTGTTACTTTGAGAGCTCAACCATACCAGGACAGTTGCAGCATTTTAGGATTCATATTCTCTGGTGGACATTACCTTCCTCCAGCCATGGAAGGGCACCTTATCCTGGATGTACATTATGTACAGGACATTACATTTCTGTCCAGTCCTTAAACAGAGGTCCAAAAATCGTAGCGAGGTTATGGATAGTTCCAACACGTTCCATTTCGGTTCCGTTAGAGGGTATTGGGATATTGATAGGAGCCATTGCATTATGCCATTGCCTCTCACCTATCGGAAAACCGCTGTGTTTGGAGGACAGAAATCGAATGAACGATGTAAGGTCGGCGTAAACCCTTCATTAAATATACAGGGGTTTTTACTTGATTTCGCAAGTGTTGCAACGATCCTCGCAACTGCAACACTTGACAGGAAAGCAACATCAGTTGATTTCGGAACGTCAACACATTTAAGTCAACCCTCTCACTTGATATCGCAATCGCAGCTCTTGATATCGGAGCGTTCATATTGCTGCTTTATACAAGTGTTCAACTAACGCGTATAAACAAACATTTTTTAACGCACATAAGACTAATTTTGGTTTGACTTCTTCTACAAAATTGGTTATTTGGTGGGTCCGAAAAATCCAATAAAATATCTTGGTAAAATCCAGTTTTTTAATTAAACAATGAATTGTATGAACAATCAGTAATTCAACAAAAAAAAAAAATCAATACTCCGATAACCGTTTAAACCTTTCTAAGCTGCATCATTGGTACCGCTATGATTTTAATGTGTGCATAGTAATGCAATGGAAAATGCATTAAATCTCACCGTCAGAGCGAACGCAATAAAACTAAAGTGTTTTACGGTAAAGCACACCATCAACATTCTGGTTAGCGTCGATTGCATGTACACCCAGCTTCCCGGCCGAGGATCATCCCCAAACGTTCACCGCACAAAGATGCCAGAAAATCCAAGCCATTGGAGAATTAGCCCACTCGTAATTTCGAAAAGACGATTGAAGAAAACCTGTTTATGTTTCGCCCTTAAATGTCGTTTTGATGTGATACTGCCACACCGGTGGTGAACGGTGTGCTCTTTTACGACTGCATGCTCCGAACAGCTCTCCACGGTGCGATTCACAATCCATTCGTCAAACACACCGATTCGATGATGGAGCACAAACGTAGACTACCAGCCGTCGTACGGTTTTCGAGTAAAGTCTGCAGGGGGGCCGCCAGCATTTGAGCCTCCCACAAGCCCATCCAGGACACAGGCACGGTGCGGTTGATAGGAACTTTGACATCGCACATCGAAACAAGGGCGCACGGCACAAGACACGGTTCCAGCCGCGGGTCGGTCTGCGAATCGCTGATGGGTGCGGCCGGGACTGGTTGATGTGTGCTCGCCTCCCAGCGGCAACAGTTGGTGCTGTTGGGAGGGTGGTTTTTGGAAGAAAATATAGCGTACGTATGCGACACCTCCCGGGGAGCGAAATTTGAAACGAATTGCGTGGGCATCGTGGGCCAAAGCATCGATCGTTAGGTACGAGATGGGACGATGGTTCATTCCTCGCTTTGTTTTTTGTTTTTTTGCTGATGGAAAGGGATCACGTCTAGTTCGTTGGTGATTGCTGTTGATTCGAGTTCCAAAGACAAGAGACGATCTTCAAGATGGCCCGTTAAAAATGGTTGAAGAAAGAATGAACTGAAACCATCAATGTAATATTTAAATTTTTAGAATATGTGGAAACCAAGCACATTCTATTCTTATGCATTATTATTCCCTATCGAGTATAACTGTCATCATACGTGAAAAAAAGGTTTTTAAAACTTCTTTCTTGTATCTCTTCTTTTTTAAGAGCTGGTTCTATTATTGACTAGAAAAACGTGCAAACGTTAAACGCGGACGCTTACAGTATTTTTTCGAATAGACAAGTGTATGGGTCGATATAACGAAACTAATGGATCAATGTTGATACTCTATACTTACAATAAGCCAGAGTTAAGCATTGTAGTGACGACACTTCCTGTAATCATAACCGTTAACAGGCAGAATAACGTCCGATGTGAGGTTCTAAGTAACGAATAAAATTAACAATATTTTTTATTACTCTCATTCAATCTAATATGCATAATATCATAGAGACTGTAACATAGACACTATTCGAGAGCACATATTGAAATTAATATCTAATAACAATAATAAAAACTTCAAGAATCAACACTTATTGTCTAGCTAAAAACGCCTCAAAAATCTAAAGTTTGTCCCATTCCCTTCCAAAAACCATGACTAATCTCATCCTACCCAGAATTTTCCATTATAGCAATGAAAGAAAGCAAGATACAAAAATTAAGATCAAATTTATGCATCATAGGATACACTAGGATTAGGTTTAATGATAGTGAGTGATAGTGTAGGATAAGACATAAAACATAAACCTTTGTTTTGTCCTCATGTGGGATTTTAACAAAAAAAAATTTCCCACTAAACAAGTTAGAAACACCAGGAAAGTTACAATACGTAAAACCGAGTTGTTGAAACGTTAATTCATAAGCAATGAGGAAAGAGGTAATCGAACCCGTTAACTTATCACTACATTCTGTACTATTGTTCCAAGAGATTTGCAATCAAATAAACTGTTACTACTATCACGACTACTACTAATATGCATAATAAAATAAATGAAAAAAAAATAATTAAAAATAAATCATCGAATTAAAATAATAATAATAATAAAGCATTTATTAAATAATAATGAAATAGATAAAAAACAAACAACTTTGTGCTGTGAGCATTTACACGTAGTTGCCGATGTGATCGAGACTGATATACGTCGAAATTGGTTCCGAATTCCAAACCATAACAAGGTTATGGACGTGTGCTTCTATGATAATGTCAACATAATTTGAAATAACACTATATGATAGTCTGCATGTATAACATCAAAGAGATTCTTGTTATTTCCATGATCTGTGTAGTTTCAGGACTTGTCTAGACATCACCCAAAATAATTTGGATAGGTTTACCTTAAGTAGAACAGCTTTGATACAAGCTCTTGATACAACGCATCAGAATGGACAGGTTCCAAAATTAAAGGGAAGCTACTGTGACAATCATGCGAGTTTAAAATCATTAAAATATAAGACAAGCTTCTTGATCAGTTTAAGCCTTAGAAAAGGCACGGAATTGTGGGTGCTCTGCAAAATGTTTTGATTCGAGATAGAGTAAGAATTATCTGCTGGACGGAAACAAATTGCACGAATGAAATACAACCAACTACAAGGATCAGATCGAACTCTACAAAGTCGAATATAAAGCTATCTTTTGGACGGAGCCGAAAATCAGAAAGGGTGAAACACTTCAGAAGGATTATAAAACAGTTTTTTTTTTGTATAATTGATATTTTAATATATTTTATAATGTCAAGCATAGGACATAGGGCAGGATGGGCAATAAAACGTGCAAAGATAAAAATACATTTGCGAGGCAGCTTATTGCAGATTAATTTTTAAATAAAACATCAAGCTCTACCGAATGCACGGACCACACACACACACACACACACACTTACGTGGGGTTCGTTGAAGAGAATTTCGGAAAAAAGCTACCCTGAAAGTAAAGAGCTCACGCAAAAAAAAACCCAGAAAATGGTTGAAAAAACACACTCACACACAAACGGCAGAATAAAGCGAATCCGCCGCCTTTGGCACAATCAGCTAGTTATAAATATTTAAATAACCCAACAGCTCAAGTGTTCCATCAACTGTCGATGCTGGGCGCTACCGGGTAAGGGAAGTAAACCCCGGAAGCCTTCCGAACGATTTGAGCTGGCGCTGCCGCGTGAAGACTGCTGCAAAAAAAAAACCGAATAAAGCGCGTGTCCGTCGCGTTTCCAACACAGCTGATCCTTTTGCAATAAAAAAAGCCTGGCTTCCCCATCCCTTTGCTCCACAACCATGGCCGCCCCCACCCGGTGCAGGTTGGCAGCTAGATCGCGGGTGTCTAAAATGGCATCATTCGGGTTTTCCGGGTGGCATTCGAGGGAGGCGGGTGTGTGGGGTCGGGAATATGATTATCTGCGCTCGCTCGCTTGTCAGTGTGCAATGAGGTGCCGCGAGCTGACGCTGTTTCGAATAATTTACACGTGCTGCGGTTTAACGGTGAGCTCCCCTACTCCCAGCTCCCCGAGGTTTACCCCACACTCCCTACCGAAACACCACGGACCGAATATAAAATCAAACGCACGGAAAGCACACCGACGGAGGGTGGGAAACGAATACGTGAGATATTCAAATTTACATAAACGTCACGGTGGCTTAAAATTTATACTTTATGAACAGACCATAAAATAAAGTGATGGTCGTCGCACAAGCACCGCCAATATCGCTACCACTACCACTGCCACCCATCCCCGTGAAGCTCCAACCGCCCGCTCGCAACCGACACCCCTCCCCACCCCCGCCAAACCGACGACCCTGTGTCGAAGCTATTAAATAATGCAGTCGCGTGAGGAATGCATTTGAAAATAAACATTCCCGGCAGAGCGACCGAGCAAGAGCACACAAGAATAAATGATCGAAAATGAATACATAAAAAAGACACACACACACATGCACTGCACAGTCTGGATGGAAAAAAAGGTAACACGGTGGGTGCGTTAATAAAAACGGATTTTCACGCACAAGCACCCGCACACTCCACCGGACGTATCAAATCATGCATGTATGCAGTGGAAAATTTAAAAATTCTATTGATGTAAAAAAGGCATTTCCCTGCAGGGAGTTAAAGCACGGCGAAGTGTATCAGACACGAGGGAAATGACGGTGAATGCAGGTGTGAGTCGGTATTATTTCTGTTGCACTGGGAGAAAACCGCTCGATGGAAAACTCTACTACACTCATAAATAGTATATATAAAATAAAGTTCTTAAAGTTTCAATTGCATGTGGCGCTACAAGGGAATCACTGCGGGCGTACAATAGAAGAATAACACGAAAGACATCTGGTATGTTATTTGATATTTGTTTAAATTCAGGGACGATAATGTGGTAAACAGTATCGTACACTCATCGATATTAACGATGCAAGACTTTTTATATTTGAAAGGAAATAATATATTTGTTCATTGACATATTTGTCATGTTTTCAAGATGACAGAAAACAAATTTCTCAATTCACAAACATTACTCAATGTGCCGTTTTATTATCATCTTATCAATTTTTCACTCTACGGCACCTCTTTTCCTGATTTTCTAATGTTGCTTGCGTGGAAAAAAATCTATTCAAGTTTAAAATATAAACATTTGCATCGAATCTATCCCGAAAATGTAAATTAAAGCAAACAAGGAGCTGATGCTGTAGAAAAATATTTTTAGTTTAATTATTTGAATTCATTTTTTGTGGAAACGAGTATGAATAATTTCACCGTTGACAGTCATTACAGTTATTTTGTGATTTGCTATGAGCTTTACTTTTCAACAATTTTCATAATAACCATACTAGCATGGTATATCAAACAGTGCGCACCTCTTCTTGGGCTTTAAACGAAACGAATTTCTTCATCGAGTATATATTAAGGTTTAGTTTTGTTGTTTTGTTAGTGTCTTATATAGTGAAATTCTTAGAAGACGAAAGGTATCAACAGTAATATCAAAGAATCAACTATGTAAGGCAAATTTAAGTCAAAGAAAGACCAAAAATAATGTCGATGAATGATAAGCGTAAAACCCCCTAGAGATGCTTCCGACATAGACAAAAGAGCATATAAAAAAAAAAAACAGTAAAATAAAATAATAAAAGGCCTTCTGCTTATCATCCTATCACTACGTCATCTTCCCATCTTCCGTCATCTTGCGCTTGGGCCTGCCACGCTTCCTCTGTTCATGTGTCCACTAATTACTAGATTAATAAAATCTTAGGCTATTGTTAACTTATGTTCTATTGCTTTCAATAAATGTAAACGTGATGCCATCAATTGAGAACATTTATTTTATTTTTACGCTTCCAGGCCAGTCTTGTTCTGTTTATGAGTTTTTCTGAGTGAAACGAACCCACACACCAAAATAAACAGATGACAAGATGTATGATAATAGGAAACAAATTTTAATTTTAAAAGTTTTAAAATACTTTTCAATTCATGCTTTAGCATAGTGAAATAAAGTAATTTAATAGCTAACAAAGTTATTCGGTTACATTCTATTTTAATTTACAGAGCCCGGTATTGGAGTCTAGAATTCATGTAATGGCAATCAAGGGCGGATAAAGTTTTATACAACAGCAAAGATAATTTTAAAGCTCAACAAGATAATCATTTTATAGAAACAAAACTCCATACATCTCATAAAGCTTGAAGCAAGCAAAAAATTAATCCTTCAGACTATGGTTAATGCGTTTTTTTTTCTTTTGGCTTCAAACAACGTAACTAAGCATGAAGAAGCCTTTTTTCTTCCTGTAGCTACCTTGAGTGGATGTGATTATGGGCCGCAAGCGGTTCCGTACCGAAATCGAAAATTGGTCATAATTGATGCAATTTTCAGTCACTTCAGGCGTCTAGGCACCTCATGCCCACAACATTGGGCTTAACGGCCGAGCGGTTAGAATTGAATCTGGTGCGAAAATTGGCCAAAACCGTTTTGAAATCGATTTAATCGTTAGCTCGCAACGGACGGACGGACGGATAGTATAGCGGTGAGGCTGTGCACAGGAGACGCTGATGAGTTGATGTGTGCGCCTGTGTTGCGTGGGTGCAGGGGTGAGCAACCTGTTTTCCCCGAGATGGAGTGGATTTTTTTTAAATAAGGGACATGGTTCATCATTTAGCTAACGGACTTTACATGTTGGAGGTACTTTGAGGAAAAAAATCGTTTTGAGTAAATGTTTTAATAATATTATACGATTTTGTTTTTTTGTTTGTTGACAAAATCAATGGCGATGACAACGAGGATGACAGCTGTGCGTGAAAACAGCTCGGTTGTGCATGCTCCCACGCACGTTACGGGCACTCAGCTGGATGAGTGGTAAGCCGATGACCGAGGATTAGGAAACGACAGCGCGAGCAAGATTAGCAAACGACAGCGCGAGAAAGGAAGACGTTTGATTTTTTAATCTCTCGTGTCTCATAAATTTTCAAGTAAATCAATAAAGTGAACCAAAGGATTAGAAGAAGCGAATCTCCTTTTTTTAAATAGTCGCCGTTACACTGCGTTTGCTACAAGGATTATTACCAAAAGTCCTATATTTTCAAACCTAAAGTAAATAAAATATCACACAAAAAATAAAAGTAAGGCTGATTGTGAAAACATTTCTGCAAAATGAAACGACTAGGAACTTTTGCAAAAAATAAATATTATTTTATTTATTTAATAAAGCCTTATTATATTGTTTACACAGTTCATTTTCTAGTCTAAGATTTTTAAACTTAATGCAATACAATTTTCTACTTGCCTAAGTCGAAAATCATTGATTTTTAAATTCAATTCATACGCAAATTCTTCTTTGAAGCTGCAATAAAAAGTAAATTTATTTCGGCTCTCCAAAGCTGGAACTCTTAAGCGTTGAAACAAACAGTATTTGCCGTATAGTACTAGCTGTTTGACGAATTACCAACGCCGTCAAACACAACGTATTGTTTATAACAAGAAAATTGTACATACAGTTCAAGATTCAGGATGTTTTGGTTTTCTTTGTTCGGTAGAACCGAACCAGGCCTTATTGCTTAAATATAAGTGTTAATACATCAATTCATTGGAACGCTACAATCCAACCTGGGTAAGAGCTATTGCAATCTCCTGGTAATGGTAGAGCACCATACTCGAATCATGGATTGTTTGTTGGAAGAATATAATTAAACGAAACAGATGCAAAAAAAATGTGACACCTTTAAATAACAAAATATTGATAAATATCATCCAAACGTCATTAAATATTTTCTGTTTGCACATTGTCCGGTAAACAAGTATTTTTTTTATTATTTCTAGATATTGTGTTACATCCTTTTTCTAGCCTTATTGATAAGTATGTTTAATAAAATTACTAGCAGTAAATAATCAGGGCCATTTTGATGGTCTTCAAACCTCTATATGTACACAGCTGGCCGCCTAATACAGATATGGCGGGTCGAAATAAGATAAATTGTGTGTTAATTTGAATGAACTAGATGTTAGTAAAACTAAAAATATATGGTGAATTTTTGTCCTAACGAGCCCTGCAAAGTTCTGCCTAACGTTTCTCACATTAGGCAAAGAGTAGCTCTCCACCAAACCGTTGGCTAGGAATTAGGTTATAGATCTTCAAATTCTGCCACCGACTCACACACACACACACACACACACTCACACAGACCCACATGCACCGGTTATTTTGGGAACAAAAAGAACAAAAAGAAATGCGATAAAATAATTTAACGTCAGATGGTTTCAGCTTTGCCCAGATTGATGAAGCTTAGGGTTGGTTACGATGATTTCTTTACGTTTTTTCTTCGCTCACTGAATACATTCTACACTTCTGCTGGCGACTGCATTTCGTCGGACTAGGTCTTGTGTGTGTGTGTGTTTTTTTTTATCGAAAGTCGTTCATCTAATGATGCTACAATGCATCTCGCAGGAGGGGTATGATTGATTTATTCTTACCGAGCCGGCCACCTTTCTTTTCTTACGAGCCGTAATCACATATTGGGGCCAAGGCCTTTCGTGCCGGTGGTTTACGGTGCTTTTTTTTCGTGGAACGCTTAGAACGGTTTCGGTCCAGTTTTAATCGAAAACCCTTCGTGGAATGCTACAAGGTTGCGCGTGAAGGTTGCATTCTATATTTGCGAGGGGTGTCGGCGATGTGCCGATGAGAAGCTGTCGGGAGCATGCTGTGTTATTTCTTCTTATAATACAAACCTATTTTTGAATATGTAAGGCAAAACTTGCATTAAGGAAAAGTATTTTTTTGTGAATCAGTAAATATTTTTCACGTAACAATTGACTCAAATGTGGTAAAACTGGTTCACAACGGTAATTTTAATCCTTAAGTCAATCTTAATTTTCCTTTCCAAACTGTCATTTCTTCACAGCCTGGATAATAGAACAGCCGGATAAATGGTACCCAGGTAAACAGTGCTCCACAGTGGTTGAAGCCATCGTAGTTATATTTTGTTGCGTAAAGTTGTTGCTAGTGCTACACACGTTACGACTAGGCTTGGGCAAATCGGTTCATTTCCGTGAACGTGAACGAACCGGACTTAAATTTTGAAGAACAGGACGTGAATCGCGGTTCTTTCGTTCATTT
>KB671876.1:117074-131237 GCA_000349105.1 Anopheles epiroticus
AAGGAAGGTGAGAACAAGAGTGATATCATGTAGTTTGTAATTATAATAAAAAACTTACAATCGCTACGCCTGCACGAGATTACATTACATACACCAGATATTTAAAATATTGGCAGAGCACCAAGAACGAAGCAAAGAGACAAACTTCTGTAGCTGAACTAAATCGCTAACATTCTTAATCGCAGAGTACATTTTCAAATCGTAAACATATAATAACAACCTGGCTTAGCTGTTACTACGCGAATATACTATAACACAGTCAGATAGAGCCAAAGAAATACACATTAGAAATTAATAATAGAAAGTTAGTAAACATTAGAAATAATGGAGGGCTTAGTATACTACCTAAAGGTACATCTGCAATTTTACCAAAAGCAAACGAGATACACTTTCTGATCTTTACGTTTGAGGTACAATTCTGTAAATGAGAAGTGTTTCACTCAACAAGTTTAAGATAAACGCCAGGATGTAGCAGGTTCCGATTTACAGTATATAGAAAAACACGGTCGAAGGCCGAATGGAAATCGGTGCAAATATCGTCGACCTGCGTGACTTTATCAAGTTGAGGGTAGCAGCAACGCAAGAACTTAGAAAAACATTGGTAACATTAGAGAGCTCAGGATAGAAACCAAAAGGAAGGAAGAGGAGATAAATACTTAATCACACCTCGAAGTACGTGTTTTTTAATCAGTGTTTGACAAAGTTTGCAATCCGCCCAAAGCATATAAAAAGGACGCAAGATTGGTCCAGAAGATCCAAATCCATAATGCTGTGACGAGTCCAGTAAGTTACGACATATTAAAAATTAAAGACAGCGGTAATGCCAACGATTCGATACAACATGTTATCACTAGACCAAGTATGCTATCCGACCCACACAACGTAGACGTGCAGTGAACGTACAGTGATGTGCCGAAGAGCTTCGTCGATTTGCATGTTTGGTGCTAGAAGAGATGTATTGCTTTGAGCAAAATAACTAGCAAGGCTATTACAAATTACGTCTTTACCCTCAAACCCTCACTCATCTTCCAGTTCTAAACAAAACCGCATAGTATTACACTTATGTTTGTTACTATTTTTATTTTTAATAGTACGACCAGGCTGTATGGCTACTTTTTTATTAATGAACTTCCCTAAAGTCCTTGGACGGTTGCAAATTAACAACCTTAAACAGTATCGTCATCCATCGTTTCAAGCCAACCCCTATCGATATTGTAAAGCGTTGCGTTAAGTCCAGTAAAACACGGTAAACATGATCATCAAGACAAGCAGTCTGCTAGGATTGTTAAAAAGATTTGTATCGCATATAGTTTTATCTTATATTCAAAAGAAAATCTTACAAAGAGTGCATTTTCAAGTACACAAAAGATGAGAAAAAATTTAGCAATTTTTTATAACATAACATTAAAGAATTATTATCTTGTTTTATTCAAAGAACCGTAAAGATTTGATATTTTTATTCAAACAAAGTAAAGCAAACTGATTTGAATTTTTTACAGTGATGATGAAAATATCCAAGGTAAAAAAAAATCTGTGTAAAATTTAAGATGTATCTTATGTTTTTTGTTTTTATGAAGCGAAAGATTTTTTTCTTACCATTTTAGTCAGGTTTCCAACATTGTGCCAAAATTACCTCGTTGAAATATTTGCTAACAATTTCTTTATTTGTTTCACACTAAATCCGTGTTCGATTATACTATAGAGTAGCAGACTATAGAGATTGTTTTTACTATAGTGTAGCATTTCTCTTTTGCTACTGCAATAAAAATGGCCAGGCCATACAGATAAAGTTCTTATCCCTTTGCAATTGAAAATTAAACCCGATATCGACGCTGTGTAAAAATGTAGTTATAGTATTCACACTGGACAAGGAGGAAATACCTTCTACCGGAAAAATATCAGGTTATATGTAGTTCTAAGAATGAGGCGAATGTTTGCCGGATGGCAAAAATTCTCTTTAAAAATATCAAAATGCTTCTAATAAATACATAAATAGGACCTATAATTCTCATTTAGGATGCACAATGTAATGTTGAAACGCTTGAGTTTGATGCTTTATTCAATATAAGAATTTAAAGAAAATCAACATGGGACAACTTCGTCATTTGTATATATTAATTACAGCTTTCAAAACTGACAACATGCTGTAATCCATCGTGTGAAATCTCACAAATTAAAACGTTAAGCAACGCTTCAAAGTAACTCAATCCCGTGATCTGTAATTTTCAAACAACTTACTGCGCCTTCTGTTTGATAATGCCTCCCCCCTGCCCCCTCCCCCCACCCGCTTGGACTTCCTGGTGTGCGCTTTAGTGGTAAGAGTTTTGTATTCTTTTACCTTTCGCTCGACCGACCCGCACCGCGACCAATCGAAACCAATCGAGCGTTAAGTCTAATTATAGCCGAACGCTTTGCGAGACGTGTACCTGGACGCGGTTGTCCCAGAAAGTCGGTCACGCTTTTTTTTCCTATCGCCCTTACCATCTTCTTTTTCCTCCTTTCTGTCTTCTTGCTAAATCAAGCATTACTGGTAGCAGCACGCTCGAGCCGACTTGGAGCGGAAATTGAGAAATTAGCCTTCTCCCAGCACGATAATAGCCAGTCAGTTAGCACTTTGCCGGCGTCCAGCATCAACGTTTTTTTGGTCCTTCGAGCCGGATCTACTTTTTACCCAGCTTGTGTGAATTTTCGTGGCTTTACGTGCTGCACGCTGTTAAAGGTAAACAAAAGGAACAAAATCAAAAACTAAACCTACAATTAAAGCTCACAGGTATGCGCTTCACTCGCTTTCGACTGGTGATTTGCATCACGTGCTACATCTTTTCTGCTGTATGTAGCTCGACTTTGCTGGACGTACCTCGCTATCTGACGAAAACGGTTCCCTCCTTCATTCTCGGCCTCGAGCCTTGGCGAGCCAAAGCAGCGCTTCCGTAAAGGCGAATGCTATTTGCCTAATAAAACCAACTCATAACCATAAAACATAACCCGCGCGCACCCGCCGTGTCATTCTAGCGTCCGTTCTGGCGCCACCGCCGGTTTTGAGGTTTGAGCAAAGATATAAATCCGATCGGGTGAACTGACCCCGTCATTCAGCGCCTTTGCCTTTGGAGTGAGATGAAGAAGAAAAGCCACAAAAACACACACTCACTCACACACAAGAGACACACACAAGGCGTGTATGGAAGGTTTCTTTTTTTTCCTTCCCAAAAAAAAAAATGAAACCCGCTGTGTCTGCCCCCCCCCCCATGCCCGGTTCCCTTCCGCAACCGGTTCGATTCGATACGAGAAATCCCGGGCGCCGACGATGTTTGCTCTGGAAGGATCATCATTTACTCGCCACCTGACAGCCTGGTCCCTGGTCTGACCCTGGTTTAAGAGTTTTATAGCTCCGTAGAATTGAAGCAGGTTTTTTTTCCTCTTGCCCGGCGAGAGGATGGTTCACCTGCTGCTGTTGTCCGGTGGCGCAATAATACAGTGCGTAACAACGCTATACGATCATAGGATACTTTAGGAAACATGTAGAGATGACAGTTGTAATATTTTAGCTAAAAGCCATCCACTACATTTTTGTTATGTTTAAAAAATATTCATTTTCTACTGCCAAAAATTATGTCTAAAAAATTGTACAAGCTTCTCGATAAGTCAAACTCAAAAAGGTAACTCTTATTGTGAAAGTGTTTTCTGTGTTGTGTACTGTACACAAAAGCGGTTCTTTTGAAAGTGTAATCGATTCTGGTGGCTCATGTACGAACGATTTTTGTTTAAAGATAAGTTTGAACGCACGTGATGGAAGCAGGAAGGATGTTTTGTTTGGTTGGATTTTTGTTTGTTCAAACCATCGCCCCCAACACTTTGCTTCTGCGTTTTGCATTTTTGAAAGTCAAATTCAATAAAGATAAATCGTCAAAAAGTGTTACTGGTGAACAATTTAGCCAGAGGCTGTTGTGCCACCCAAGAAGCAGAAAAAAACTGAGCAAGAGTTTGAAAAGTTAATCCTTGTGCCAGACTGAGTCAAAAAACAATGGAAAAGCGGCTCGTTAAACATAAAAGTGGTTTTATCGACCCTTCAAGTAACCCTGTATTTCTAAACTATATAAAAAGATTGCCTGTTCTTGATGAAAAAAAAGGAATGTTTTATTGGTTAAAAGAATTTGAGCATCACCGTTTAGGTAAAATAATTAACTGTTGAGATTTAGTTTTGTTTAATTTTAAGTTTCTTCACTTAAACGGAAATTTTGCATTAGGTTTAAATCATCAAATGAAATTATGACAATTATTCGTTTGTTTGAATTTGACTTACCGAGCGTTAATAAATATTTTAAATCATTCAATGTTAGTACATCAACATATTTTTCTAAAAATTGTGAACCTTTACTTGAATTGATAATTAAATAAAAAAAAACATCGGCAAGGTAATGACGACTGTATCGTGTGCATGATAGTTTTTGTTTTTATTTTATAATAGTGTGAATTCAGCCTCTACGAAGATGGATTCAAACTATATCAAACCAGATTAGTTTTGAACATTTTGATTTGAAAGTTTTCGACGTCGAAGTGTTTATAAAGACAGATAGCGTATGCTTTAGATAAATTTTACTTCGTCTTTCGTGCATAAAACACTTTCGTTCTAGCAAATTCAATTGAAATAAAGATACTTACAGTCACTGTAAACGATATGTGCATTGTAAAAATGATTGCGCAGAGGCAATTTGATGAAAGTGGCTGTAAAATATATATAAAAAAATATAAAAAAATAGTAAAACTAATCAATAATTTTAAGGTGTTTTAGCTCAGCTATGCGGAAGCCTAGCTGAACTAAAAAAAATGAAATGAATCATTAGAAAAATATATCCTTACATTATTTAACCTTTTCGATCATTTCTTTGCAAGAACTATTCTAGTAAATACTTTTCGGAATCTCAAGCAAACAATGGTGTTGGGAGCAATGTTGGCCGTTTCATATCGAAACCAATAATTTAAAGTGAATGCAAGCATTGCAAACCAAACAAATGTCGTCGATATAATGGAATAAATTTTTCTATCACACATTCATCGAACTTTTAATGCCTCAGCAGTGTGTCATGTTTTTATTGCCGATACGTTTACAATGTGCCAGCCACTTTTTGTTGGCCCACTGCAGCTGATTCTAGCGACGTCGTTTTTTTTGTTCCCTGCCACCACAACAATGAAACAGTCTCAACATCGTAAGCATGTACGACAGCAGTTAAAAACGTTCCCGTTTCTCCCGCTTTCCCAAAGCCGACATTTTTCGGTAGTTATGTTACGGGCGATACCATAAATAAGGCGCCCTTTACCGCGTTGGTACAACGTTCTGTTTCTTTTTTTTTTGTTACTTTCGAGAGGCAGGCAAGAATTTATGTCGTCATCGTGGTATCCGTTTTCCGATACATCCCTTTTTATCGTGGTGTCACTTTGAGTTCATTTTTCGAATTAAATTCTTCTGTTCTGTTGCATTGCGCGGCGCGTCCTCCGTCTGGTTTGCCTTTTGTTTTGGTACCTCCTATATGCTGCCAGCACACGACAGCTGGTGAGGTACCGCACGAAGGACGAAACCGCTTCCCGAGAAGATGGGTGCGAAGGTAAAGAGGTGATAAGAAAACTGTGGGCCTAGCAGAGCCCCGCAGCCTTTACCGGTGCGGTTCTCGCTACCGAACAAGCGAATTGTATTCCCGGTACCGAAAGGACTCGCTAGCCCGAAAGGACCGATCCTAGAGTGTGCACTTGAGAGGATCTTGTCGTGTTTTTTTTCTCGTCTGTTGGATGAAAGCTTTATCGCCAACAGACGCCGAATGAGCCGGTCCTGCAGGATGAACAGGTAGCCTAAACGGAACGCTTAACGTAATTATAGTGCGTTAGATGGTTTGTTTGAAGATAGCTGGAAAGTAAAGGTGGAAGAGAGAAATGTGGATAGGTTAGGATAAGAAGTTTGAGAAATCCACGATCAAGTGCAACGCTCTTCTACCTGCCGGAATGTTTCCCATAACCTCTTTTGCTGTTCGTGGACGAAGCTAGTTGGGCTGAATTGGGCCATTCTTTTTCTTTTTGCCTAAAAGTATAACAAAAGGAGCCGCAGGATGGATGGTTTATGTAAGACGAGTTGTGGGTTGCATCCCCTGTCAATGCGCCGGCAGCCGGTTGACGGAGGGTTGGCGTCAATGACGAATCATTTATCGAGCATCGAGGCATAGCAGGCAGGCTTGCCAATATCGAAACAGCTTCTTGACGAATCGGCAATTAATGGTGGCTTGGGACAGACATATGGAAGGACGGTATTCCGCCTCCACGGAATGTAATAGTGGCAGAAATGCAACCGAACTACGTTTGCCTGATACAGGGTTTCTTACTTGATTTCGCAAGTGCTGCTACGATATCGGAGAGCTCACATTGCTGCTTTATAGAAGTGTTTAACTAAAGCGTGTAAATCCAAATATCGCTGATGACACACGGTTTTTTTTGAATATATGTTCAATATTTTCAATCTGTCCACAATCGTCGCAGTTCTTGCTGTTTGCTGAGCTGATTGTGACAAGTGTTTCCTTATGTTGTACTTTGCCATCCATAGACTAATAATATGTGTTCCGATTTCTGACAGACTAACTTTAGCTGTGTTTAATCCATATGATAATTTTCCACTAGCGTATGGGGACAAGAGAGAAGCTCGAATTGAGTTCGATACGACGTTGGATCTTAGAAGCATACGCCTATGCAACTCTTAAGGATAGTTACAATAAAATCTTCTGGATCAGATTTCATAGTGCACTATTATATAATAACTTAATTTGTTAATATAACTCGGAACGTTGTTGAATTCCATCTTTCCTCGTGTTTCATTGTATCCTAGGTTCCGTGACATTTCTGGGGATCGTGCATTCATTCGTATGATGTCTAGGTTTAGGTCTAACCATTTTGCATTATGCGCACATCTTCAGGGTATAGGTCAACTCCAAAGCATGTGGTTGCGGACTCGGATATCACTACATAGATCATTTTCGATGATCTTGCGTGGAATACGATGCTGCAAGAACTTCTTTGTTGAATGAAGTCGAACAACTCGGAAGAGCTCCCGAAATCCTCATCCGGGATATATTGGCCTAGGCGGACTGGGCTCTTCTGAAAGAGATTCTCCAGTTTTTGTTGCCAAATCGATTTTACGCCTCGATGACGTGGACTATTTTTGTAAGACATTGGCTGAGAGGAGGCTAGAGGCAGAGGTCCTTTGCTTGGACGAGCTTCTTGTAAACAGTACATAACTGGCGAAATATTCACCAATCCTTAGCAACAGTAAATAAAAAGGAAAACCGCTGTACAATACAGCCTTTTAACGGGTACATCTACTATGGTATATAACAACTACAGCATGGTATGACCTTGATGCGCTTGATATCGACCCACTCAACATGGACCAGAACACATCAGCAATATAATGACTAATCACAGCTATTAGAACTCTTCACACTGAAACCAAGTACACCCGGGATAAGATGCTCTTCCACAGTTGAGGGAAGGAAATATTCCTAGATACCCAAGTAAAAATGTTCGAGGATAACGTGCTCTGCCTTCTTCTATTTCTATAGCGTGTTCTCTCGCACTTACAGCCACAATGACGTTGGGTCATGCTTGTTGATGAATTAATACCTACATACATTCAACAAATGTCATCAGCTCTTGTGAAACATGTTGTGTGTGCAGTACATCTTGTAAATGTGTTGTCGTAAAAAAGTTGCAATTAATTAAGTCATGCCGTGTAAGTGTTGCGCTTGTAACGTAATTTTAAAGACTTCCTGGAAAGTATTCCATTGAGTTAGATTTTAATCTGAATTCTTCGTTCAACACAATATTTGTCTTTTTTTTTCTTTCTTAATCAAGCGCGTCACCTGGATTGGCCTGCTGTGCAGAAGATAAAATCTCTCATCATTTCACGATATGGGCTGCAGCATATGCTATCGGCGTAAATAATAGATGCGAACATCTTTTCATTCGAACACATGTGATACAGGTGTGCAATAAATGAGTTCTACTTGCTTGAAAAGCCTGTTTGTCTTTTTTCTAAATATCCTCGAAAACATTGACTGACTCGATCAATTTCGAGGATGATGAAACTTTCTATGTTTACATGAAACGAATATGTTGGTGTTCATCCTGGAGCGTAAAAAAACAAATAATCCTCGAAGAATATTTAGTTTTAGAGATATTTAGTTAACGAAAAATCTTCGAAAACATCAACGAATAGCAATGTGTTTGTCAGTTTGGGTATGCATTGTTGCTTAGTTTTAAGCATTACGGACTGGTCGTTCTAACGGAACCAACAGCCGCCGATGGACTTGGCTTTCTGTGATTTTATGTATCCATAACAGGATAGTCAGTTTTGCAAATAAGCAGCGAACAACGTCGGGCCTTGTAAGACATCCCTACACCATTACCATTACTCGACTTAGGCACCATCCGAAGGATAATAGATGAACTCGAATAAGTGCTTTCTCTGTGTGTTACAAAACTATTTAAGCATGGCTATATTTAAATTACAATAATATTAAGCAACACAATCGTCCAAGATCCAAAGCTCCCATATTTAAACGAGCGTTTGTTGATTGGCAGCAAATCCTCCCACAGCGTTTATTTGTATGGTCCCTTGCCATCTAGTTTGTGGAAGCTTCATAAAAGCAACCGGGGGCGAAAGAAAAACCACACATCCTTGACAGCGTTTCTGGGCCACTTTGAACTGTTTTTCCACCACCAACACCGCTTAGCTCAAAAGAGGAGGGGAAAACACAGGAAAAGGATGCACAATAACATCGCATGTCGCTATGCCGCCCTGCAACTTCAATCGCTGCAACCTCCTAAACGATTTTTCCTGACCGTGTTTTTTTTTTTGGGTCCCGTTTATTTACGACCTGCTTGTGAGTGGCATTACTATTTTTGTTTGTGTACATGTGCTGCAGGCAACTCACTGCAGGCGACAAAAGGTGGGTGGGTTGTACAACAGTTTCCGCGGGAAAAAAGCCGAGCCAAGTCCGGGGCGGAAAAAGGCACAACGAGCGGGAAGCGGGGACATTCTGGAAACATTTATTTGCGGTTAGTTGCGTGTGTTTGGATTCGCGAGCTGTGGCGAGAATGCGCTTACCACGTCGAAGCGCGACCGAACAAAAACTACATAAAAGGCGCAAAAAATAACATCCTTCTACCCTCGTCCTGCTCGAGTGGGAATAAGGAGGGGGGTGGGGGGGAATGAAAGTGAGCAACCCGAAGCAATCGTGTTGGCATTACCGGGGTGGCCCGGTGCAATTAGAATGCAGCTACGGTAGCGAGCAATGGGCAACACGGCGTATACCACTCCACTCACCACCCAATACTCGCCAGCCAGCCGTTGGGTGATTTAGATCCGATGCCCATTTAGCATCAGATCTGCACGAGCGACCTTCTTTTATAGTTGCACGTTTTATGCAAAAACAAACACGCGTGTGTAACCCGCCAGCGGCCGTCTCTCCTGCAGGCGGAACGCACGCGCTAGCACGCCGGAAAAAGATACCGCCCGGGTGCCGACGGGGTCCTGCGCGGTGGGCGGTAAAATCGAGTTGATAAACGGGTTGACAGGCCGGTCCGGTTCGGGAGTCCGCGTGTCCTGGCACGTTGCACACGGCGAAGGATACACACCGACGGATTTAATGCGGCAGTCGCGGTGGCCTACATTCGACTGTGCTGGCGCAATGTTTGCACAGCGGCGGTGGCATGACACGTTGCGGATGAGTCATTTCCCGGGCCGTGGATCACGGTTGGGATCGTTTGTTGCAACTTCTTGCCCTGGAAAACCGCCACTGCCAGCTAGTTGCGCATTTTTCGCATCGTGCGTGCTGGATGGGTTGGAATGGGAGCTTCTATTTGAGTGCGACGATAAGAAATGCGGTTGCGTTTGAACGGTGTGGTAATGCGTCCTTTTGCCCGCGTAGCGTGTTTGGAGACAGCTGCGTGAATTATTATTGCCGGTCGCAAACATGTCGCAGAGCTGGCTGATAGTGGGGACAGTTCCTAAGTCCTGACCTTCTTCGACGTTCATCGTCGGAATTTAGAGTTTAGTTTAGAGTATCTTCATACTTACAAATCAAATAAACATTTGCTGAGTCCAAACAACATTTACAAGGTATCACAAAAATCTTCTCTTCCGATTCGTTAGACTTACTTCATTGCTTTTGACTAGTTTAGATTTTGTCTTTTAATAAAGGTAAAGTAATCCGAATCTCTGAAGCAAATTTCTTAGTCGTGAAATATTTTCGACCTCTTTATTTTGTGTTAATGTTTATGTTAACGAATTTCCGATACTTATATTATTGTTTTACAAGGGATACAACTCTTTTAATATCTAAAGAGTCCTCCAGAGGGCCGGCTCGGTGGTCCAGTGGTAACGGCGTAGGGCTATTAAAAGGCCCGTCGCCGGTTCGAATCTCATTCGGACCACTACCGCCCCCCATACGCAGGATTGACTATTCTGCTATGGGTACACTTAGTCACAACCCCCCATACGCAGGATTTACAATCTTGATATGGACGGGTACACTTAGTCACACAATACGGCCAGGCCGTCACTACAGAATAAAAAAAAAAAAGAGTCCTCCAGAGAGAGCGAGAGAGCTTCAGAGGGCAACTGAAATCATTCAATAAATCTATGTAACAATGTACATATTTATATGTATAAAGCGAGACAACTACATTTTGTGCAGTAGCTCTGGTAAGGGCATACGAGTCACTTGAAATGATTTTTATTTAAAAAAAAACAAATCTTGCAAAAATAATTAAAATTTTGCATACTATTATACTTTTAACACTAAACAGAAACCTACAATAATTAGAGTTCGAAAAATAAGATTCGCTAAAGAACCAAAACAATATTTGCCAGGTGTCATCTTTCTGAAAATGTTTTCGGAAATTAAAAAAAGTATGCCATAAAAGTGTCACTAATAAAATATAAAGTGATATCATACTGTTGTATTGCACTTAACATTCGGTTCCTTTTGTTTTAAGAGCATAATTTTTTTCTATACATTTTGAGTCTTTTTGTATTTTAACGTGTATGCTTACAGCCCTGTTAAAACCCGTAACACTTTCTAAGAGTCCTGTAAAAAGAAGATATAGTAAACTTAGTGAAGAATGATTTCGTAACAAGAGATTCTTTTAACTGTATTACCGTCTTGGTTTTACCTATTTTCATATTCTTCTCCCACTTTTCTCTTTTTCTTCAAAAAAAAAATATGGAAAAGCTAAGTTGTGTGTTAGTTAGAGCTTTTATTAAACGTTTTTATATATTTTTCTTACTTCTGTTTTTTTTACAGTTTACAGGAATTTTTACGCATAAATTTATCCCAAGATTTCTTTGGCCCACCGTGCATAGTTTTGAAGAGGAATATATTTCTTTAAGTTCTCAGTTTCAAACATTTGCTCCGGAAACAAAAGCGCATTTTGAAACCAGTCTCTAGCATTAACGGCATAATATTGCTTACATAATATTAAAATATTTACATTTTTTCTCATATAATTATCTAATTACGGATTCGTTCACTGTTAAAAGACTTTTGCCTCCTATGGTTATTTGTTTAATTTTTTTACCAGTTAATTTTAATTTATGTTTGCAGTACATAGCACTCCATTTTACTCTCGCAAGATCATATGACTGTTATTTTGTGTAAGTCGTCTGGCTGTCACAATATTTCTCGCATAAGTAATGCGATGCTTAAAAAGTTCCCTAGTTCCGTCGCCCTCGTCTTCCACCGTTTCTTTGAACACATATACACGATGCGCTTAATTGACACGATTAGGAGACACTGTTCACCATCCATCACTCTAGGTACAGGTGGGCAGGTGGACCGAAACTCATTCTAAGGCTCTTACAGTTGGGCAGGCGCGGGCCGTGTCGTGCAGAGCCTTTAATGAGTCCGGGAACGAGGAACTGGAAACCAAGAGGAACCAACTAACAAACGGACAGAACAGAGTCACGGAAAAAAAAATCAATTAAAATTGTAATCAACCAAGCCCACCCCGGAGAGACGGGTGAGCCCGCTTTCGGCTAGTTTGATAACGATGCCGATACTTCCCGTGGCCGCGTGTAAGCGACGACTGCCGGCCAGCAGGAGCACCACTCTACCCGGCTTGTACGACGGGTTGTCGTCCGGCCTGTCCCGCATACGGTCGACTCGATAAGTCCCCTGTGTGAGTCGTTGCGAGAGTGCCTTCGGACCACACAGCGGCACAGGCAGTGTCCGAAAAAAGTGGCCCAACTTACATCGGAATCGAGTTTGGCTGGGCTGCATGTGTCTCCTTTGCATCTCTGTCGGATATCAATTTCGTAGCGTTGCCTCAGCCAGCCGCATCGGTAGCACCGGTGGTGTAGGATGATGTTAGCGGGCAAAGATACTCTTCATCCAATGCTTTATCTCAACCGTACTCACCGGGGATGGGTTAGGCGAATCGAACTCTGAAAAAGATCATCGGAAGATTGATGATGTTGGGCGATTAGAGCGCAATGGTAAACATCGGGGCTTATGTCTGCCACACGCTGGGACAGCCAGGGAGATTTTTTTTTCGGTTCAAAAAGAATGTCGAATCTGCCATATCAACTGTCAACATTGGTAGATTTGAGGACTACGATATTGGTATGGAATCGACTTTAACGTCAAAATTATTATAATCGACGCAGAATTATAGTTAAGACATTCTTTACCTTAAAGTTAAGGGTGCAAGTTTCATAAAGTAGTAGTCACTGTGATAAAAAAATGTTTTTTTTCTGTTCTATATTGCAATCTGAAGACGTTTTTTTAACTACTGGGGAAAATTACGGCTTTGATTAATTATTCAATTTAAGCTGTTTTTACTGCTTTCAATATTCAATCAATAGTTTAGTATTTATCTGTTTAATTTAACAAGTATTGACTGTAATTGTTTGTCACTTCAGGCATTTTATTTTTTTTTATTCGTATGATGATGGAAATTCGTTTCTATAGCAATATGCAACATATTATGAGCTTAACTTAATTTTGAAACTTTTTACCAAACTTAACTATTCTTGTATTTTCTATCGCCTCTATAGAGTAGAAAGAAAGTCCCAATTTTCTATAACTCATGACAAAATGATAACTGAGCTTTATTTCATCATAGTCATTTTGTATCCGTTAATAGAAATGAAAATTTGTAAAATTGAAATAGATGTTATTTTTTCTGTTTTTTTTTTCATTTTAGCTTAAAAAAACTTCAAACAAATGTAAAAACAGGTGCTGCAGTGCAAACAGGGCAAACTGTTTTGATGAAAAGAATCTTCAAATGTGTTCAATTATCGGACGAAACGAAACAAAGTTAGTGTATCGGTATAGATCGAACGTCTTGCAACATCAATCTTATTTCTTCTATTGATCACAGTTTTAACTTAGCATTGCAGTTGTTAAGGCATAAATCCTGAAAGGAAGATAATAAAGTGTAAAGTGTAAGACGTAAGACTATGATCCTGTCATTCGACAACTTGGTTTCTTAAGCAGACAAGACAAAAAGCGACTTACTAACCTAACTAACCTACTAAAAGTGACTTACTAACCAGATTGACTGTTCAATAGCAACCCTATTCTGTGGTTAGCTAGGCTCATAGGGTTGTGTATCGAACATTTGATTTATTGGTTCACATAATTTTAAATTGTTTTTAAATTAATTAAACTCCATGAATCTGTAATTTGTCATCCTATTTGCAAAAGTATAGGACGTATTGACGAAATGTTTGACTGTTCGATGAGATATCGAAGGGGTGCTAAAGCACCTATTGCACCTAACTCTAGCAACAAAGTCTAGAGCTCTACCTAAGCAATAACAGTGATGGAAAAATAAATAAAGTAAGAGAGCAATTGAAGTACTGAGAAAAAAAAGACTTTAAAAATTATCTGCTGTTAATCTTCATAGAAACAAAATTGTTTAAGGATTTCTGTGGTTGATTTTTAAAGATTAAATAAAACAAAGCGTAAAATATTAATTTTAAATCTAGAAATCAGGCTCAATCCATATATTTTTACTCGGTTTGGTAAATACACTTAATCATAGATATTAAAAAAATTAAAACATTTGTCATCACTTGTTATTATTATTATTATTATTATTATTATTATTATTATTATTATT
>KB671876.1:136360-159459 GCA_000349105.1 Anopheles epiroticus
TTATTATTATTATTATTATCATTATTATTATTATCATTAGTATAATTATTATTTTTATTATTATCATTATTGTTATAATTATTTTTTATTATAAGATCAGCATGTTCTGCGATTATAGTTAATTAATAATTTAAATTGAAATGTAGTCAAATTGTAATGTTTAGTTAAGGTTGTTATTTATAGTTTTTTACTCAAGGTATTTCCAAAAATGTTAACAACGGCAGTCCTTTGAGATTGTCATAGTAGATTGAAAAATATGTTGCAGAGATTTTAAACTTTGACATTTTAAATAAACCCCGTCAACAAGGTAACAACAACACTGTATTCCTTTCTTCTAAAGCCTCACACGTAGGATGCTAGATCATTTCTTTAAGATTCCACTACTTCTTTAACGTGATCCTGATACGTTGCTGCAGGTTCTACCACACACACACGAACGTGACATTGAGTCGGTTTTCCTAGCTTTAGTCTTGTCACTGGTATGGTCGCCGGCGAGTCCACTGGAATTTGTTTCAAGCAAGCGTGGAATGCACGCACCCAGCCCGTTCCGTACGCAACGCTACCCATTCAACACCGGGAGCTGCAGCCTGCCCGTTATGGTGGGTCGTCTTCACCGGTTCGGACACAGGAAAATCCACTCGCGCACGACAATGAAAGCACGGTACGCATGGGATGGTAGCTATGGTGCGGATAATTAATGAACCGTCGGCCGGTGGCGCAGCGCAGCCCCGGCGGAAAGGGCTCAAGCTGAAACTAATCCATCAACCATCGAGATAAGTTGAAACGGTGCCGAAAGCGTCCGCGAGCAAACCGAACCGAGCCGTGATGGCTATCAGTGTTCTCTGCTCTTGATGAGCGTTTCCCTCTACCGTGACGTGCAAGGCTCTGGTTCGGTCGCTTTGTTTCCGGAACTTAGCCAACCGTATCCAGCCGCGATGTGGTGGCGATGTGGAGAAGGGTGCGGAAGAAATAACAAATTTAGCAAAGCGGTAAAGAATAGAGGCTGGGGTGAGCTGAACCAATAGAAGCGGATTTTTCTCGCGATGGGAATGTAGCTCCAGCAACTCATCGGCAAAAAGGGAGTTCCTGCACGGTCTAGTGATGGATGAAGTAAAACGCTTCGTTCGACGTCAACCGTTTGGAGCCTTTTTGGAGCACGACCGAGTGAAGATGTTGCACTGCCCGGAAACTGTGGTCGCGATTTTCCAACCGTTCTGTCTGAGATGGGAAAAAACGTAGAAGCTTTTCTTGGGGGAAAGCTTGGCCCTGCACCCGCCCGGACGCTGGACATCGGAGAACGCGGGATCGGACGTCGAGTCGCATGAAGTGGGTGGGTGCAGGTGGGTTGAACCCAGCAGGTGGGTTGAACAGGGCCGTGCGGCAAGGGCCGTAACAGGGCAGGTAACTATTAATAACAAAACAAAATAAGCGATCCGAAGCGTGGAAGAAATAAAAAAAGTGGGAATCCACTGGTCGCCTGGACGGAGCCCATCAATCATCTTCCGCTCGCGCGGGACAGCTAAGCGGACAAGGATCGTTTGGCGCGTGAACGCGGACGTGCTCAAGTGGGCAAAGTTGAGTCGAGCCGTACTTAGCCGTCGCACAGGCCCGAGAGTGACCACCGTCAATCCCTCCCTTCCCGGTTGGGAGCCCTCGAGTCGGCAAAGCAATGATAATATGCATAATTACCTCCAATCGCTTGAAAGTCACGTACGGCTGACATCGAGACGCACGGCTCGAAGTACCGATGCCACTGGACAAACATGGCGTCCACTCGACCAGCGTATCTTCCTTCTCCGGTGCGGAGCTTGTTTACCCGCGTCTAGGTGATCTGTTTGCGAACGGTTTCAGCAGGGGAAATGGGCAGGAATGCGTGTCCCGGAAGGATGGATCAGAGATGCAACGACTTTATTCTTTTCTCACTGTTGTTTAGACTTGTGGATGGCAGCCAGCAAGATCACAGCACGTTCGGTGCGTGCGAGATCAATGCGCTTGCTTTGAAAAGGGCAGCTAATGATAACTTAACGATCAGTTTTTTTGTTTGCCTGCGTTTATCATCAAACTTTGATTCTTTAACTTTCCAAACGAAAAACTGTACACAAAGCTGCCGGTACACTCAGCACAGCGCACGCTCTCTATTTGCTATAACCGTACGAGTGGTGCCGTGTGGAGTTGCAATTAGACAGGCCTGGCCATCGCACTAGGCAGCACACCCGCACCATGCCCGATCGACCCGTCGATTCTTCCGGGTCTTCGATCAAAAGATCCCGGTAATTGGATTATGAACGCCCGCAACCGCCCTGCCGAAAAGCGCGGAGGAAGCCGGCAGCAATAATAGCCCAATTAATGTGAGCACCCGCAGCTCCGTCTTGGAAATGTTTCGGGTAATGATGGGATTCATTAGTGATGTTTCACCGGTTCGAGATTAGGATGTCTAGTTTCCTTAGGCTTTTTCCAATTACGCGGTGCGAATTGTCCCAAACGGGGGTATCGCGCTGGCAGTAAGCCAAAACCCATAGACCTGCGAGCGACTCTAGGCATACGGAGGGCGCCTCTCAAGTCACGAGCATCGTTGCAAGATGACATATGCCGCAGTAAAGTAATGTCGTTGCAAAGCGGGTGCGAAATATGCTGTACGCCAGCAGGATTGCATATGTTCAAAAAGAGGAGCGCGACAACTACGCAGCATATTGTCCTCTACAGTATAAGATGGGATCTAGGAAGGGAAATTTTTGCCAGCAAGAAGGACAAACAAACCGAAACTGCTTGCACCTTGCAGCTATCTCATTTGACTGATGCATCGCCGAATCGCATTTACAAAATTAGTTTTCCGGCACACAGTGGTGTGGAAGAAAAATGGAATAATAAAAAAACAATGACAGTGCTCGGTGTTCTAGCGCTGGGTACGCGAGCTGTTGGGAGGATTGTCGCATTGTGTTGCATTTACTTCTCCAGCAGGGCGTCCCGTTTCGAGGCATCCTTTTTTTCCGCAACGAGAAAGGATCTAGGAACGGATATTTGCGTATTCGTTTTTTTTTCTATATTTTGATAGTGTATTTACCTTTCCCGGAGCAAAGACGGTTTTGTGAAGCCTCGTGGTAAGAAAGCTCGGATCTGCGCTCAATCCTTCGCGTGTTCTTCAGCTTGAAGCAATCCCCGCGCTGAAGCTTCTGCTCACGGACACAGACTGGTAGAGGCGAGAGGGGAATGAATAGCGTGGAGAGGAGTCGCAATTTCATCTTGAAAATTAACTGCAGCATCTTAACCCGCCTTGTCCGCGTAGGAGTGCCGCTCTGGCAGATTGGGTGATGAGAGTTTAAGGGTCCTCGTGGGACAACAGTGAACGGGTTTCTTGGGTAGCGGAGCGTGAATAGCATTCTTGGTAGGTTGATAAAACGCAAAATTCTAGCCCCCCCCCCCCCCCCCGGGATGAATTCATATTTTAATGTTTTGTAAGTGATTGACTGTTGTGCATGGCGAACGAGAGCAAAGTTGTTTTTATTCTAAACCACAAATAGCCATTTTTATGTTTTCAACACAATAAACATTGAAAAAAATTGTGCTAAAAATTCATATTACTTTCCATTCATTCATTGCATTTATTTCATGGATGTACATTTAAGCATAATTACAACTGGATATTTTAATCGATACCGGACTCTCCTTAACTCGATATTTATGGGAGGTTTTGTTTTGCATAAGGCATTGTGGGAAATGTGTCCTGTGAAACTGGCTTGGATATATAATTGAGGGAAAATTATATGCAATTTATATATAATTAATAAATGTATTAAAATAATTGATATAATTGATATAATATATTATTTATTGTATAATTATATAGGGAATACAAAAAAAAACCTCTTTTCATTGATACATTTTTATAATATAGGCTAACCTAACCTTATAAAAACTACACTAAGGAAGCGAATTCAGGTGTTCTAGCTGACTATTTACAAATTACTACAATTATTAGGTGACTAAATACAATTGACTGGTGTTTCATGTGAGGTTTTGTAAGGGGGGTATGTTGCAATAAGAGCCTTGAGATCGATATTTCACGTTGATTTTTTCCTACAAACTCTCTTATCCTTTCTATTTTAGTTATACGGAGGATAACGTTTGTGCTGTGCCAGGGAGGGAGATTTAATATTCTTTTTAAAAAAAATATTTTGAAAGATTTGCAGTTTTTTGTATGTGCGGTTTTGCACAATTCATCCATATAGGTGATGCATAGGCAAGTATAGGCCTGATTAAAGATTTGTACTCAAGTAATTTGTTACGTAAATTCAACTTAGATTTTCTATTGATAAATTGGTAAAGAGTTCGAATTGTATTTGTGCTATTTTCTAGCTTTTCTTCGACATGATTTTTAACTGTAAGTTTTTTATCTAACACTAATCCTGTGCACGTTATGCTATTTTTCCACTTAATTTCACTACTGTTTATGAGAAGTGAGCGATTTGGGAGGTTTCTAGTGCTACGGCATCTAGTGAATTTGTATTACTAACTACAACAGCTATGTGGTACAACGATTTCAAAGCGACATAGATCGCTCGTACCCGTGTATTGTATGTTGCAGTCTAGCATCCGATATGTTGCTTCTGCGCTATTTACTTGACAAATTTGAAAGTATAGTACAGGGTCGATGGGATGTTTGTTAAATTTTCTTACTTACCAATTATAACTAGCATGCTTTTCGTGATGGCATTGTAATTAACATATTGAAGATATTTTGAGCTTAAAAACATCAAGTGATTAGCACCAAACCTTGCCAAAAATAGAAAATAATGGTAATACAACGCAGGAATAAACAAAACCTTCTGCTTTTTTCTTGGGTGGTATAACAACCCCTGTTGGGTCAAGGCCTAACCAGCCCAAGAAAAAAATCCTATGCCATTTTGTTTCAAGTATGTCTTATTGAAGTTTTATCATGGGTGAACTAAATACAAAGAGTATTATTGCTACTTTATATGGTGCAAAACAGTTTATATACTTTCATACGCTTTAAAACGTTCTTAATACCAAATTCACCAAAATTTACGTCTAGGGAAATACGCTCTGTAAAGCGTTGTTAAGATCGTCTTAAAACTTCGCACTAAAACCAGTTTCAAAATTGTGTGTCTTAAAACTAACTTACCTTTACTTTGTTCTTATTAAAATCATCCGTTCTTTGTTCTTTAAGATCAAGCACTCTTTATTTGCAATTATTAAGACTATCCCAACCGAACTAAGCAATATGACGATATCCTCAATATGATCTGTACCGGCACGTCTTTTAAGCTCTTTTCTTAATACAGTTTATTATTTTTGAGTTGTCCTTTGGGGTTGACTTTTCGCTACCAAATGTTTTCCGGCCAATATTACATTGCATTCTCTTCGGCTTGAACCGCTTAGAAGAGTTGCACCGTCGTCAATTGTTCACAAGATTTTGATTGACATTCGGTTATAAAATTAAATATTAATCGAGTTGTGCAATATAGAGAACTTCAATTATTCTCCAAACCTGTCGAAAATAGATGAAAATAACTATTTTATTCCTCTCGCTAGCAACAGCAGAACAGCAAATGCACTAAATGTACGTTTGTTTATGTGAGAAAGAAATCATCGATAGCTATCGCTAAACAGTCAAACGCCCGGGGAAGATGTGTATACCAGATGGGAAACTGATACATAGGTAAACCTATCCTTTCAATAAAAAAAAAAAACAGAAACGCTAATTTTACCAAACATTCTTACAGTAAAAACCTAAAATAAATATGCACAAAAAACTTTTTTAATTACGCGTTAATGGTTATTGGGAAATCTATCAAAATTCTTTATTTTTTGGAAGGAGTTTTGAAAACAAATATAATTAAATCGATAATCAGCTGATATACAAACATTCAGCTTGTCTGGTCACCTTCCGAATGATCGTCAATTGGGAAATTCCATCCATGAACGCGTTTATGCACGCGCAATCCGTTACTCGACTGACGCCAGCTTCGCGACTTGCTTTTATACACGAATGTGCCTCGATTGTCTTGTCTAGTGCTTCGGATGTCTTAACCCTATTGCTGCTATCTAATTTTTGAGGCGATTGTTTCGTGATGTGATGTGTTTGTTTTGACTGTCGCTTGCCTTGTTTTACCTAGAGAAAAATCCTGTAATGCAAAGACAGCCATTATTATTTAAATGATTATCAAAGCTGTCTTCAATATTTGTGCAGCCATATTCAAAATGTGTTCAAGCGCGTAGTGATTTTATATGCAAATCAAAAATAAATGTATTGTAGCAGCTTTTTCCCACTATGGAAAACGATTTGACAATTAACAACAAATTTTTTATCCGGTTTCATAGTTTTATGTACTATTTTTTTAATTTAGAAAAACAAATTTTTAAAAAATTGAAATAGTTTTGCAGCGCTTAGTAATATTTCGAGGTATCGTTACATATCAACAGTACAATTTTCATCGCAAGAGTTTTTGCTCACGCGTAAGTAAATACATGGAATACAAACAGAAAATAATACACACGCATCGAAACATGTTTAGGTCCATGACGGACATTTTCAATCAAATGAACGAAAGAGAGAATTAAATTTCTCTCTCAAGACAGTATCGATGTATAACAATGGTTTTAAGAAACGATCTTAACAACGTTCTGTAGACAGGTTCCTCTTAGTCTTAACAGGACTTTATTATAGTTTTATCACATCATAAACGAGTGTCTTTTTGCGATAGGCAATTTTGCAGTCCAGAAATGGTTTTAAGAAACGCTTTTAACATCGTTTGAAGAATGGGCCTTATAAGATGATTCAAGCAAAATTAGTGTTAAAGTCATTTTCAATGAATTGACAATAACAGTATTGCAACAACCATGATTGAACTAAAAATATTCCTTGGGTATCAAATTGATTCAGGAATAATTGAAATTGTTAATGTGTAAAAGATTTTGCTATGAAATGTGAATATGATATTTTGATGAACAGTTTTGTGCAATACATAACATGTCCGAAAACCTTCATTGTTTACAGTAATACAAACTTGTGGCTTCATTAGAAAGAACTGGAGCATAAAAAAAAGATTTTTTTATTATGTATAAATATAAAGAATATTTTAACTCGCATAGCTGACCTTGCGAATGGAATGACCATCATTTGAGGTGAGCCAATACTATATTACTCAATGGTTATTCTAATGAGCAAATCAATTACCAACTTACCTTAACGAAAGATCAAAACTTCTCGCTCAGTTAGTATTAAACGAGCTTTTACAGAATTATGGTTTGTTCTACATTAAGGACAATTTAATTATTATCAAGAATGGCAAACACAATTTTCTACACTTCATATACATGCCGTACAGTGAATGAAAAATTCTCATGGTGGCTAATCAATCCAATCGAATCAATAAATTTAAATCAATCTAGTTGCTGCTTTCACCTTAAATATTGACAAATATCACAAGATAAATGTAACTTTATTCAATTTCATTAATTTTAATTTCCCACAAGTTGTACTACTTTGACAATCTTAAAAAAACTTGATGGTGAAGTTTACCTTCATTTCTCTATCAGCTTAAACTTGTTGCAAAGAATGAACATTTCCATTTGAAATGGGAAACTACGCAATGTGAAAGCATTTTTTCCCTTAGCGAAACAAAGTGCCGTGATTTGAAATGGCTGCTGCCAGCAGACACACAGAGTTGAAGAAAAAAGAAACCATGATGGAAGCAACAGCACGGTTGCAGCATCGGGCAGCATCACGTTACAGCACGGCATGACGCCGCCTTGAGAGCGGCACCGGCCAGAATAAAGGCACCGTACGCATCGAGCTACGCACGCGTGCATTCGGGAAAACAAGCGAGGAAAACAAGCGGCAGGGGGAAAATGTTCCCGTTTGGCGGGACAGGAGCACTCAGGAGTCGCAGAGAGGGCCGGAAGAGGCAGCGCGAGAATGCAAGTGGGCATATGGATGCAGGCGCCGTACCACCGTGCATTGTCGCCGTCATTATCCTGATTGGCTTGTTGTGAAGTGCGCCCCGGTTCTGCATTTATTCGCTGCATGATTCCGTCCCGTACGGCGCTCAGGCTCTCTGTCTGTCTCCCTGTTACACCCTCTGTTCTGTGGAAAAGGTTCAAGTACGTTGCCCGTAACGGTCGGTGGGAAGGGTTTGCAACACTTTGCTCCTTCCCGCACAGCACAGGCAAGGATATGAGGATGCTGCACGTGTTGCATTGTGCTGCATCCTTCGCAGGCTCCGTAGCGCTAAAGTGCAACCCACTGTAATGGAGAACCAAACAATGCTTATCCTCCAGCCTCGCCGAAGGGGGACCCGGGGTTCGTTCCTGTCCACTCGCTCTTCCACTGCTTGAACGGCGCCTGGGAGGAGATTGTAATACAATACTATTCCGTGTTTTTTTACTGCACTTTTCCGTGTGCGTTTTGCAATGCAATCCACCCCGTTCCTCTGGTGGTTTTTGTTTAGCCGCCGCTGTTAAGAAATGGCGACCGAAACATGGATCTTTTACGAAAAATGGTTTTTTTACTTTCAGTTTGGGGTATTGTTTTCCATTTTCGATATTGACGCCATACTGTTTTACTGCATCTCGAAAATACTTCACATGTGTGTGTGTGTGTTTATAAAAAAGGGGTTAGAGATTGCATTCCGCGCAAATGAGTGAGGACGTATTATGAGAGCGAAACCAGAGCAGTGCTGAATACAAACTCCGCCTTTTCGAGTGCTTAACTTTTCCATGCTTGGGCCGAAGTTTCTATAGCCATTGAAGGTTCGCTTTTGTCCGCCTTTCGATTTGCCCGTACCGTGCGCCTAGGCTTTTTTGGCGCTCCGATGTGTGAGCATTTGAATTTTTAATTCACCATTGTTTAAACGTCTGAACTTCGCTCGAGAGTTTTTGCTACTGAACAGTTATTTTGGAGTTTTGGATGATGTTGGTTGCTACAGCCTCAAACACACACACACACAAACACATACAAACACGTTCTGTTCCCTTTGTCTCCTAAATCTATTACAAATGCTGCAAAATATCAGCGGTTCATTAACGTCAGTTACGTCGCTGAGGAAACGTGTAACAGGAAAAGAAACATGCTTGGTTTTTGTCGGTTGGTTTTGCAGCAGAGACGCAATTTTGATGTGATGTGGTCTTTTAACTTCTCATTTCATTCACCAGCGCTCCACGTACACATGCAGACAAAAACACACATATACAGCCCATCACTCAGAAGCGCCACCATTAGAAGACTGCCCCGCGGGGTACATTCCGGTTCGATGGGCCAAGTTTTTCATGCACGTTGTAGCCCACCGCTTCCAGCAAACATGGTGGGAAGACAAAAGAAGTAGCACCAGCAAGCAAGCTCATGCTACCGTATCATGCTCACAGCCACACAACCAGACACACACACGTGCAGATGTATATGGTCGTTTACGATCTATTACTGATGCTAATTTATTCGAATGAGTCGTAATCCCATTGTGTGAGCGTTGCTTCTTGTCGTGAGCTTTCGGTTCCGATGCTCGGGTTTTCTTTCCTTCTGCACCGAGCATATCGGTTATTGCCAATTTTCCGGCTACGAAAACGAACGAAACCTTCCGGTTTAAGGTTAAGGGGTTTGAAATCATACTTTCGTAAACCATTTTGCGATGCAAACCGCTTGCTGCGGAAGGATGCAAAACCTTGAAGAACAATCTTGCGCAACCTTGAAGCAATTTGTCCCCAATCAGCGCTCCACTAGCGCTAGATGATAAATTCTAGCAGGAAACACATAATTTACAGAAATTTACAATCTCTTGAATTACCTGCCGGCTTGCACGGGAGGGTCATCAGCAACCAGCTCCAGCCGAGCCTCAAGTCCTCCCTAACGCCACCGTGAGAAGCTGCTCCTAACGCCACCGTGAGAAGCTGCTGCACCGTCTAATAATTGTAATTTATGGTGCAAACAAGAAGCCCCACCCTCCGCAAGGGCCGAAATCAACACGTTGAAAGCTTTTAAATGGTGTTTTATTACCTTTTCCACACTTAAATACCCACACACAGTGGCAATGATACCAAGAGAGCGAGAGAGCGAGAGATGGAAGAATTTGTAGTCGGTGCGTTGCCTTCACTATTACATCTGGAGCTATTAAAATGAAAATAGAATTCCACCTTCCCGATGTATGGCTGCTTTTTGTTTTTTTGGAAGAAGAAAGAGGGCAAAACAAAAACCTCTAAGAACCGGCTGTTGACACCTGTCAGCCGGTCGCTATGTCAAGTGTAAAAGCCCCTGGCCGAGGTCAAGTGGGCAGCCAGATCTCCATCGGTCGGTCGCATCGGTGCGTCCCCTCAAGACCCTCAAGAATTTGTTGGAGCATCTGTGTGCTGTGGATGAGTGTGTTTGTATGTGTGTTCTTGAAGGACATCTCCGATTCGCCATTGTCTTGCGTGGAATGTCTTTAGAAGCTGCGCTTGACATTCTGCACCTGATTGGAGTGCTGGGCGCTCCGGAAGTGGCGTCCCTGGGCGAGGACAAATAAATTGGAAATTTAAATTAAACAACCCGTTCTACAGCGAACCTTGGGAACTTCTCGGAATGCAGACATGCGGACGACCACCAGTGACTTACTGCTGCTGCTGCTGCTGCTGAAAGTTTAGCGAAATCCATGTCACGAGTGATCGAATTCTAGAAGCTGTGGGACGTTTGATTAAATCTCCATCGGAGGTAGAAAATTTGTGGAATTGACATTCTTGGACGTCAATTCCTGGGCAATGGAGTGCGCGCTAGATTGACTGGAGCTCAATCACCCAGGGAGTCCTTGCATTCTTCTTGCAAATGAACTAAGCAGCACTCTGAACGCACCGATGCACAGCTGGAAAGTGATTCTATTGCTTCGTTTTCTAAAACGCAACTGCCGCTTTGACCTGGAATGCACCAAAACAATAGCCCTAACCCTGTTTGCGCTCCAGTCGCCGTTTCGGAAGCGGCATCGAACGTGTCGGGGACACGAAAAATGCAAAGTACAAAGTTTTGAGGTTACGGGGTTTGTTTTTCGTTTGTTGCTTCTTTCGCCCCGTATACGGCTCATTGAGCACACGGTGCAGTGCATAGAGCGGGTCGCGGAAATTGAAACTGCAGCACGGCAACGGCATTTGCATACAGCGGAATAGTGCAGCCACCAGCCAGGTTCACGCCACCGAGCAGGAAGTCACAAAACTGTCAAGCCAATTGTATGTAAATTGCTGGAACGTTTCTGCCCGCCTCGGTTTGGTTTGCCTCCCGGTCTGGAGGGATGTTAGAAGCTGACCTACAAACAGCGGCAGGCTTCGGTACCCTTGGCAAGTGAAGTAGAGCATCCATCGCGCTATGCAGAGCCGCTGGTGGATCGAACTCCTCGGAAGAAGCGATCCGGGCCGAGGACGTGGTTGCCGGGTTACCATTAATTAATATTCATTTGGCGTTTATGAAAAAGCGTGCCGTTTCCCGCGCGCCCACGAAAAAATCCCGGAAGGTGGGAAGCGAACCGGGACGCTTCGCGCTGCTTCGCTGAAATATGGTGAAACCATTTGTAAACGCTAATGATGGTGCCGTTTGTTACAGCGTGCAGTAGCTTCCGCCGTCTTGGGTGTACAGGCGCACTCCTGCTCTGCTCATCGGGACAGTGCAAATGCACAAAGATGCCTACCGTCTGGTGAATTCTTCAGCGCGTTGATTGATCGACTAGTGCTGGTGCAGCTTTCTGGCGACCCAGCGCTGTAGATACGAGCTGCAGTCGTGAAGTTGCTCAGGTGTTGTTTCTCTTTTCTTTTTCTACAAAAGCTGCGAACGTGAAAAAAGCCAACCGAACAAGTCTATTAAGCTCGAATCTTGTGGGCTGGGAGACAATTATCACTAATTATTGCTTTGCAGCAGGACGGTAGGCGAATTGCTTGTGCTTTCTCCCGAACCTTTTAAGCAGCGGGCACTAGAGGGTGTTTCGTGTTAAATCTTAAAATATAGGTAAATAGTAAATTTCCCTTTGGTAGCTCATAATTAGCAATTGAATTTTTCAAATGTCTTTAAGCAAATTGATTTGTGGGATTTTTTTTTTAATTTGTGCTCCCCATCTCGTCAGAATATTCAAAGAAGAGCCTCAGAGTTATTTCAGATACAGTTTTGATTTCTTCTGAAGATAATTTCTACAGCTGTTTATGGGGCACTGAATTCTTCCCAACTGAACAATTTTGAGACAGTTCGTGATTTAAAATTTTACTTACATTGCCTTACCTGGTTAATGCTTCAGAAAATATGCCAGATAGAACCAAACTGCTAAAGACTACTTGGAAACAATATGTAAGTTATTTATACATCAGTTTAACGGTATATATCTTGCTAGTCCCTTCAACTACTTTTCTAAAAACAAAACTCTGTTAACTGTACTCTTCTTGCTACAGGAGTATACTGAAAAGAATATTTGGATTATGTTCCAGCGTGGGAATCGTTTTGATTTTGTAACAGAATATTATATTACATACTACTTACATACTACATACTGACATCGTATGCATTTTTTCAAAATGAAAAATTGACAAAACGTAACTCAAAAGAAAACATTGTTTATTTTGAAAATCGTCATATTTATTTCATCTTGTTGTGGTTTTCCTAGCCACTCTGATTGAAGCACTGGCAAACGTTGATGGTAACCAATTATATTTTATTTGACGAATTATTGTGCTCTCATTTACTATGATTTTACGCAAGTGATTTTGAGGTAGCTTAAATTTTAATCTCTTTTTTATGAACCGAATAAATTGAATACAATATAATAAGATGGCGAGGATGGCGAGCATCGAATGGTTTGCCATGAAGCGCTATAAGGATGTGGCGTACGAAAAATGCATTGTGAGAGCGAGTTCGGAAAAGGAGAAGGATCAGAAGCCTTAGTAGCCACGAGAAAACCATAACTAACACATCGTAGTCCACCGACAGGAAATTGCCAAAAACAGTGTAATAAATTCCCCAAAACACATACCTCACGTTAAACATAATACATTCGGTGGATGAAGCATTTAAAAGACGTGTCTCTAAATTGGAATATAATAAAACTTTAAGCAAATAAAAGTTGAAATTAGTGCTTAACGACTTTGCTGAAACTAAGTAGGACGTCATTTTAATTTATTTTCACCTGAATAGGGTTTCTTTCATATTATAAATTGAAGATATGAAAGCTAGCTACTTAAAATATATTTATTGAAAAAATCAGGTTCAACCGGGTATTTTTCATGCACGTTCTACCAAACCTTGAGAGGGGAGCAGAGTGGTCGAGGGAGGGGGGAGTGGCAAGTCCAATAACATAGAGATGTGCATTACAACTGAGAATGAGTGAGTGAGTTGAATAAAATCACGATTTTCCCGATTCATGTGTGAATGAACTCTGCAACTCACCCGCGAGTTAAATAAGAGTTATTCAAATCGCGAGTGAGTTAATTCACGTTGAGTGAGTTGCTAGTCGGCACGTAGAGTTAAATCACTCGCGAGTAAAATAGCTCGCGAGTGAATTAATTCTTAATGAGTGAGTTGCTAGTCGGCACAGAGAGTTAATTCACTTGCGAGTGATTTAAATTATTTTATAATAATTTTAACTCTTGAAGAGTTATTCAATGATTTAATACACTTTTCTAACTCACCCACTTTGAGTTAATTAACGCTAATGAGTTGTTATTTCCATCTGCACGATAAAACGACAAATATTTACATAATGTGGTTGGGTTAATGCCATTTGTGTTAGGTGCAACTGGACGATTGAACGATTACTCAAAACCAATTCTCAATTAAAGTAGGCAAAATTAAGAAAAAAATAATATAATATATAAACACACCACCCAAACAAACACGACACACTTAGTTCTTCCCAGTCGAGTAGCTAAACGCACGGCGGGTTCGCACGGTAAATCGAACGTAATTTGTGTAATTTGCTGCCGAAAGCCGTAGCAGCTATTTCGTTAATACCATCACTTTCACCGTGGGAGATGTGCATACGGCGGATGTGTGTTCGGGTATGTGCCTCACCGTCTTCAAGCGTTGCTTTCAGTCGACCATTCCCGAGGTTGGAAAGTGCACCGTTCGAACGTCTTGCCGCAATCGGACTCGGTTTGATTTGTTTACTTGCCCTGTTCACGTTCGCAGTTCGATCATGCCCTTCCCGTGTAGCTGCCGGTGGTGGTATGCATGCATCTTTTTCAATAATTTTTCCCTTTCCCGAAATCCCTCCATCAACTACCCTCCCCCCCCCAAACACCTTCCCACAATGTGCGCCAAAAATTGCTGCTATGATTGAGATGAATTCGGTTAATTATAACCAACATAACATTATCGAAACGGATTAGTAGCGAAGCGCTTCAGCATCTTCAACCGAAATTGGTTTCTTCTTCACTTGGTTTCGCAATTCGAGTGAGTCTGTGGTTTTTTTTTTTTCAGCTCCCTTTTGCCTCTTACCACTACCTTGCTGATACTCCTTACAGCTCGCAACGCAACGGTCAGTCGAAAAAAGCACCCAGCAAGGTCGTTCCGCACAGCCAGCCACAACTAGGAAGGAAACTCAACTATATAACAAGCAGCGAATGGTAAATGAATGAAAATGAAGCGCCAAAAAAAAAAATCAAACACACGAGTAGATGGACAAAAAATGTTGCAAGCTAACCAGAACGAGAACGAGATATCGCGAATGAAGCGTACAGCCAGACAAGGCGATAGCGCTAAAAGTCAAGTCGCGAGAGAGCGCAAACAAAAACTTATCGAGATGCAATCATTTACATAATTTATTACAATTTTATTCAATTATTATTTGATTGTTTCGCTCCCCCCCCCCCTGCCGCTCCCTCGTCTTTCCCCCTTCCGCACTCATTTCGCTCTTTGGGCTTCCCGCGGCCAAAAAAGCACACCACACCACCCCATGCTGCTGCTAATGCTGGCCTGCTACAATTATCTTTCCATTTCTCTTCGCCCGGGACAGCCGCCACCGGCACACCCGACGGCGTCTCGGGGCTGGGTTGGTTTGTTTGCTGTTTTTATTATTTTAATTTAGTTTTCTGCTTGCGCTAGCCCGGGCCGGGCAGTGAAGCAGTGTGCTGGAACTATCATCGATGATTACTGCTGTACCATCGGGCCAGAACCATGGGGCAGGCGAGGAGGACGATGAGAACCCGGGGCAGAGGAACTGATTAGGTTTCGCTGTTAGTGTGTTTGTTTTAGCCTGGGCGGACTTTGCTTTATTTGTGTATGACTTTGTAGCGCTTTTTTCAGTTTCTTGGTAGGTTTGTCTTGCATTACATTTCGCATCGCTATCTGGAGTGTACGGAAAAGTGTGAGTGGAGGGGAAAAGGGGAAGCCTTATGCTTTATATCCTCCACCTTGACTTGGCACAATACGCTGGTGTTAAGAAAAGAATTCATATTTTTAAAATACAAACCATTACACTAAGCACGCTCCTTTCCTGAACCTTTCTAGATTTATATATCCTTATACTAAAATCTCATAGTCCTATCTCATGCTTGGCAACAATGTTTAATGCACATATATTTACAATCATACTTTCGCAAGCAGTAAACATGTAATGGGTGGAAACATTTTACAACCGTTTGATTTTTGCTTTTAACCTATATCTTCTGATGGCTGCTGCTAAAGCGTTTGAGCAAATATGTCCCTAAACATGGAATAAAACTATTAAACATTTTGCTAAAATAGAGCATCACTTTTCTTTTTCCATTTAGTCATCAACTCGTCCACCTCCCTCCCCTGCACTTCTACTTTACTTATTGATAAACTTTGTACGTGTATTGAAACATCTAAAAAGCCGTTTATTTTAGTTTTATTTTCCATTGGTAGGTGTATTAATGAGTTCGTGCGGTTTCTCTGCCTCTGCTTCGTTGATAATTTAGCTTTGCTTTTGTACAGTCTGGGCACATCTTTTTTTATACTGGTTGTCATTCAGGTGGAACGAAAACGAATTTATTTTTATATTCTCCTTAAAGGGTAACAATTGCACAAAAACAAAGATTGTTTTCGCCACGAGTTTTGCTTCATTTCTTTGGCAACCATATTATTGAGGAAGTTTACGATGGCCTTACCAATGGCTGGCGACAACTGTCAAAATAGATTTGCGCAGCTAATTGTTTCCCCTGTTGGAGCTAGTCCGCTTTACCATCGTTTACCATCGTCGTTTGAATACCTTGAAAATGGTCCGAAAGCTAGGAATTTACGAAACTCGTTTTCTAGTGGCAAATACGGTTTTTTTTGCATCGCATTATGACTGACTATGAAAACTCGGCTCATTACGGGTTGCAATGCGCCGTGCATAAAAAAAAAGACATGGGCCATGGCCATGACACACAGAGGATAGAGAGCAAAATTACTGAAATACTTTTTATGATGCCTAGGAAATGATCTCTGCCGTATAGTGATGGGAAAATCCGCCCCGCGACCGGAGCCGGCTCCGACCCGCTCCAGACACGTGTGGAGCGAGCTCCGGAGCCGGCTCCGCTCCAACCGCTTTGGAGTGGCCTCCACTCCAACCACTCCGACCGCTCCGGAGCTCCGCTCCAGCCGCGCCATCCGCTCCGGAACGAGCTCCGCTCCAGTCGCTCCAACCGCTCCGGAGCGAAAATAAAAAGAAAGTATGTGTGTGTTGTACTTTTTCGTTCATTAACACCCTCTTTTACAAGCAGTTGTTTTGCCGGAGTGATGTTAACTACACTCGCAACCGAGCGAACGGAGCGAGCACCGCTCCGGAGCGGTTGCAGCCGAGCTCGCTCAGGAGTGGTTGGAGCTGAGCTCGCTCCGGAGCTGTTGGAGTGGACCTCGCTCCGGAGCGGTTGGAGCGGAGACAGCTCCGGAGCGGCCCATTGCTACTGCCGTATGATGCAACACGGTTGACAGCTCCACAACAAAGCTCTAAAGCCAAAAATTATAACAAAGTAATAAAATGGTACAGTTTACGGAAACGGCCAGCGAGTTTCCTTTGTTTTTGGAAAAAGTCTGTGCATTTAAAAAATTGGAAAATAGTATCGATGGAAAACACATTCACCATAGAATATATGACAGAATTGCCACAATAAAGATTTAATTTTCGATGCTAAAAAAACGGGCGCGAACTCATTGGTAATCCTAATACAGTGCGTTACTCAGCTATACAAACAACAGGAATATTTGTACAAAAATGATAATCCAATAGAAAAATAGTTTTGTTTTTACGAATGTCATTTTCTACTTATCGCAAATTTCGAGAAGCAGCAGTAATAAAGACTGCTACTATGTTTCATTCTGAATTCAAAACCTTTTAAGGCCTGTTCACACTGTGCGCACATTCAGTGTAAAACTCAAAATCATCGGTCCACCAACAGCAACAGCCGGCATCAAACATTTTGAGTTTGTGCGCAATGTGAAACAGTTCTTTATTATGCTCTCAAAACCTGTGTCTGCGTTCGCATAGTTGCGTTGCGTTACTGTATCCGTTCTCAAATTAACACCACAATTCTGCTTCACAATTGCGTGTATAATTGGAATAATTTGTGGCATAATTTTTCGATTATCCACCGGTGCGAGAGTAGGCACAGGCACTGCCTTGTTTTTTTTTTGGTTGAGAAACGATTATTTCCAATTAGCTTTTCCTGATCTGTCTGCCAGCGGGTTGGACGGGCCTGTTAGGACACCGCTAAGCGGCACGAGCAAGATGGAATGAGCAGTCTAGTAAATAGTTCTGCATCGGCCTTTCCCCTTCTCGCGGGACTCGTGATTCGAGAGGGGAGTGGGTTGCGCATATAAACGTTTTATTTAGTGGTCGCTACCATCGGACTGTTGCGAAACGCTGCAACCCCCTCGGAGCGGTGAGGCTTAATTAGAAACACTGCGGAACGTTGGTGGGCTTGCATCTTAAAACCTAATGAAAAGCATTTATTTACAAATTAATTTTAAAGGGAAGCAAGACGAAACAGTTCTAAGCGGGTGGGCAGGTGATAAGAGAGAGGGAGAATGAGGATCGGTTTTTTAGAAAATAGTGTGGAAAAGCAACGGGGAGTGTTCCCATTTTCTTTCATCCCTTAAGCCGGCGTGTGAATTTGTGTTTACATTTTGATATAGCAGGGTTTAAAGTTCACCTCAGGCAGAGGTGGACGCTTAAGTAGTTCTAGCTAGAATTTTTTCGTTGGTTTCGGTCGTTGGCCGCTCGATGTCCGTTTACGCCTCATTTCCATTTAGCTAAACCGATCGCGTCTGCAACACCGCACCCCGAGAGGAACCGTTGAATATTTACACTCTCACGCTGCGCGTCCCAAGCGTTGCCTGGCGCACAACCCTGGGACGCTCCTAGACGTGCAGGATCTCCACCATAACCTCGTTTTCCACCAGTGCGTCCTTCTCGACCCGGTCGGGTTCGCCCGGCCCGGGACGCCACTTCACCAGTATGACGATCGTGAGTACCACGAGCAGGAACAGTACCATCGCGACGAACAGGGCCAACATCGCGATCGGCCAGGGATGTAGCCGGGACCGGCTGAGCGCACATTCTACCGCTTCGTACGAGTCCAGCTTCCGAGCCAGTGCCTCGTCATCGTCACCCTCGGCGACCTCGTTCAGCATGCCGTGGGCTCCTGCCACTGGTTTGGGGGTACTTTCCAGTAAGACCGCGCCCGCAGTGCTCAGTACAAGCGGTGCCGAGCGAATCAGTGCACTCGAACGCTATTGAGAGGCAAAAGAGTCGTATGGCGTTGAAGCTCAACAAATCATAAAAAATATATTTAATTTCCGTCAAGCAATACGCTTACCTTGCTGCGGCACGTGACCTGCACGCGATATTTGGTGTCCGTCCAGAGCGACAGCTGCACGCTGGAGGATTCGGTCAGCAAGTTGCCCATCAGTCCACCGCCGGATACTTCCCACGTGACCAGACACTGGCTAGCGCCGGGTAGGCCAAAGCTGGTGCCGTTGCAGGCGTCCGACAGTGTGGCCGCCCAGCTAACGTCCGCGGTGACCAACGACTCGTTGCGTACCATTCGCTGGATGGCAAGTTCTAGTTGACAACGGCGCGTTGACACTATCGTTGGTGATGATCCGGGATTACCACAGCTGCTCAAGCACTGCAAAGAACACAGTCGTGAAAGAAACAAAAGGGAATATGAAAATTTTAATCAATCAAAACTCATCCTGAGGGATATAAAATCTTTCATCTATATACAATCTATACACATTAAAAGGTAGTTAAGAGAGACCACCAAAAGGTAGTGGATCAAAGGGAACACGATGTTTTTGTGTGAAATTTGATTTTCTGTATACAATTGATTAATAACAGAACAGTAATGAAACGCATTCGCTCAGTGTATACAGGTGAATGAAAAATTGATGCTCTTGCAGCGTATCTTGACAACTCTATTGAGTGAAGAATCATTCATCAGTCTTTAACAGTTTTAACAGTTTTGGCCGTTATTACCGAAAAAAAAAAACAATTTTAACAGGTGAGAAAGTCAGGTAATTAACACTGATAATGGCAATTTATAATAAAGGATCTATGGAGTAGACTACGCAGCGCTGCGTCTAGCTTTTGGTTCAACGAATCTTTGCTGGTGGTTCAAGAAATGATAGTTTAGCAGTATAATTTCTTTAAACTACCTGCAAAAAAAATCTCTCTCACATAGTCTTTACAATTCTATCTAATAAAAGTTATTCATATCATTTCTGAAATAATTGAGATAAGTTCAGGATGCATATAGATCATATTGAGCAGGTGCAGAGGTCATTCACCAGATTTATCTTAGGCAATCAAATCTTATGAGGTCAACTTGACCTTGAGACCTTCGAATGTAGGCAATGTGAGGTGCAAACCTCGTTTATTGCTGCCATCCTTCTTATTTTAATTGATGTTCCTGAGTTGCGCTTCTTGATCTCGCATCATGTTTCTCCCTATCTGTCTCTTCTTGTCCTTCTTTTTATATCTCTTCTCGATGCAGTTAGTCACAGTATTTGGATGAACTTGGTGACATTCACCTAAGCAAGATGAATCATTAGCAAATAAAAAATACTACAAGTTGTAACAATCGAAAGAAGTCTCTTTGATACTTCTGGAGCATGGTGTATGGTATTGGTAGTATATGAATCCTAATATCTGGGCTACAAAGCTGAAAATACAGATTTTGCAAGCATTATGAAAAATGTCTGAGTTGCATACGAGGAAGCGTAATGCTCACAAGTAAAGAGTTATTTTCAACTGCAGTCGTGTCTCCTTCCACTAGTTGTCACAGCATGATGAACTGAAGTGCAATCAACCAAGAAAATCGAATCTCATCATAATCCAGGAATCCTGCGCAAACGTCTTTTATCGTAAAAAAAAAAAAATAAAGGAAACGTGAAACGATCCCCTCAAAACACCTAACCTAAACAGAGTTTTTGAGCTGTCGGGATGCAACTTCCCGCTCAAGAAAGTAAAATTGATTGCAAAAAAGCGAAGGGAAACCAAAAAAAACACACACACACACAGACGACAGAGATGCATCCAGGTCCCGTCCAGTGTACCGTCGGGTTGGAGCAATTTATGTGACTATTGTTTCAGATAAAGAGTCATCCTCATTATCATGGAGCTCACCCTTTATTACTGTTATTATCGTAATCATTATCATCATTATCATCATCGTCGTCATCATCAACAACAGCATGCTTGTTGCTATTATCGGGGTCATCGTCGATTGTTTACAGAGCGGTGCAGAATCGATGTTTCGTTTTGATTCTCCAGCCTGGAGAACAATCAACCGTTGCGGCACGATTTCTCTTCCCTTTATTAGTTACGTCTGGTATCGTCCGTTCTAGCGAACTGGATCATGACGAATCATATTTGCTGCAGTGTTTGCTGATGGCAGCGACATCAAAACGTCAAAATGTTTGTAGAGTCTAAAGACTCCAGCGTGATCGTCGTGACGAAAGGTTCGTCGCCTGCGATCGGACGCATTCTTTTGTTTTTGCAAACATTCTAGTCTGCTCGACATCACCTTTATCGCACCCTGTTTGCTCTTGTCAAGCCAGTTATAAACGATAATCCTGTAATTAACAAACCCACAGCACATGATCAACTATTAAATGAGAGCTTATAATCGTTTCCTGTGCTTGTACTTCATTCTTTCTTGCCATTTTACCTCTTTGTTTGCACAACCATAATATTAAACCGATGCCAGAGCTCCACTCCTTCAATCTGATCACTCTCAACCATCATACGACCCCCCCCCCCGTTCTGGTCGAACTTTATAAAAACGATCACAGCGTGTGGGATTGATTCACCAGTAAAGGGCTACAAACAGAAACAATCCCTTTCAGCCAGAGGTACAGGCCCAATCCGAATCGCAATCCTTCCGCCCCAAGTGCGACGCGACTGCAGTAATGATGTGTGGTAAATAATAGCCCACGTAATTAGACCAAATAAACATTATGACTTATGGCAAGTGGGCACGAAATGTGGCGAGCTGATTTTTCAAACCCTAACCTCCGTTCCAGCGAGGTACGGCCGTGTTGGCCTGTCTGCACGGGGATGTGAGTGTGCTTGTATATTTGGCGAATGACAAACTCCACGCTGGGACATCATTATGCAACCTAGCCGCCGTGGTGCACATGTGCATAAGTCAGTGGCCTAACACATATGCATACCGAGCGTGTTGCGCAACCCCGGTGTCGCAGGTGAAGGTTCGCCCGCAGACAGGAACGCGAAATCGAAAGCCACCACAGCGCCGTGAAACACAAAGCACCACGGAGACCGCCTCGAAAGCGAGATGGAAATGGAAGTCAGGATGGGGCGGTTTGCCATGTTGGCTAGTTGTTTTCTTTTTTTGCAGAGCCGTGTTTGGCAAATGCGTTACCCTGCCCAGCTCAGCGCCCGTAACGTGTTGTGTGAGATGAGGCTTCCCGGTGGGGGGGGAGCTGCTTTTTGTGTAATTTATTTCCTTCAGCATGATGTTAGACGATACATGGTGGGCCGTTTTACCGACCGTGGACGGATTGACTTTCGCTTTGGAGTGGAATACTGTGCGATGGTGATATGAAACGAATTGTGTGTCGAAGAGATTGTTTAGGTGAGCGAAAATTTGCGTTTTCTTGAAGCATTGCTTTGGCTATCGCTAGTACGATGCAATAGTTCACTTCATTTTATTTTTTTAAAGTTAACATTAAATACAATCATGTGGTTTGATCACGTGAAACTGTGAACAAAAGATTATCCTCTAAGCGACGAACCTTAGTTGAAATTTGATTCTTGCATGGCACACAACTACACTTGTTGGATCAAGGCCAACTTAAACAATTATGTGCTTTGAAGTTTTCTGTGACTTGGTGTACCCTTCTAACACAAGATAGTCAATGCGTATAAGGGCGGCAGCAGTCCAAATCGGATGCTATACGTCGTCGGGCCTTGTGATAGACCTATGCCGTTACCAATTAGATCACCGAGCCGGTAGGGCCCATATATCTTCATCAGTTTGTTTCATTTAAAAGCTATATAGGAATGAATTTGTAGATAGGGTCACAAAAATGAGAGAAAAAACAGTAACAAAAGAACTATACAAAAACTCTTAAGGAACTATGTTAATAGTATTTGAACCAGCTCATCAATATACGTCCTACTAAATGTACTGAAAATAATCATAACTTCACTTTCGACTGTCTGTAACAAATATTTCCAGAATCTTTCAAGTTCCAAATAAGAGTGGCAAACGAAATTGAACGTTTTCAAAAACAAAAGATTCCGTCTAAACAAAAGCGACGAACCTCTCGTTCGCGATCATGTACAGTCTATAGGAGCATGTTGAAGTAAATTTATGTCAAAGCAATTGCTGCCCCGGTAAACTTTGGTTTAGGCCAGCGGTCGGCAAACTTTTGGGATTAAAGAGCCAAATTCTATAAAACTATAGGAAATGTTTCACGTAAAGAGCCAAATCACAGTTATTCCCAACAGTGATGATACAGTCTTGATTTGCTCGTTTAATCCATGTTTCATTGGTCAATTCTCATCACAGCAAATTCTACAGTCTTTTGATAGAGGAGTGATAGAGGAACTTGTTTAAATAAGCCCCTAATTAGATTTTTATAAGCCAAGTTAGCATAGTTTTAAGCCATTAACTTAAAA